>CM034533.1:35083423-35241460 GCA_020002185.1 Paraescarpia echinospica
CTGCCTGCAGGTCTGACTATACTAACTCCCGATCTGACTATACTAAATCCTGGTCTGACTATAGGTTTCAGTGAACTGCCTGCAGGTCTGACTATGCTAGCTCCCGATCTGACTATACCAACTCCTGGTCTGACTATAGGTCTGAGTGAACTGACTGTAGGTCTGACTATGCTAGCTCCCGATTTGACTATACTAACTCCTGGTCTGACTATAGGTTTGAGTGAACTGCCTGCAGGTCTGACTATGCTAGCTTCCGATCTGACTATACTAACTCCTGGTCTGACTACAGGTCTGAGTGAACTGACTGCAGGTCTGACTATGCTAGCTCCCGATCTGACTATACTAACTCCTGGTCTGACTATACTAACTCCTGGTCTGACTATACTAACTCCTGGTCTGACTATACTAACTCCTGGTCTGACTATAGGTCTGAGTGAACTGCCTGCAGGTCTGACTATACTAGCTTCCGATCTGACTATACTAACTCCTGGTCTGACTATAGGTCTGAGTGAACTGCCTGCAGGTCTGACTATAGTAGCTTCCGATCTGACTATACTCACTCCTGGTCTGACTATAGGTCTGAGTGAACTGCCTGCAGGTCTGACTATGCTAGCTCCCGATCTGACTATACTAACTCCTGGTCTGACTATAGGTCTGAGTGAACTGCCTGCAGGTCTGACTATGCTAGCTTCCGATCTGACTATACTAACTCCCGGTCTGACTATAGGTCTGAGTGAACTGCCTGCAGGTCTGACTATGCTAGCTTCCGATCTGACTATACTAACTCCCGGTCTGACTATAGGTCTGAGTGAACTGACTGCAGGTCTGACTATGCTAGCTTCCGATCTGACTATACTAACTCCTGGTCTGACTATAGGTCTGAGTGAACTGCCTGCAGGTCTGACTATGGTAGCTTCCGATCTGACTATACTAACTCCTGGTCTGACTATAGGTCTGAGTGAACTGCCTGCAGGTCTGACTATGCTAGCTTCAGATCTGACTATACTAACTCCTGGTCTGAGTGAACTGCCTGCAGGTCTGACTGTGCTAGCTCCCGATCTGGCTATACTAACTCCTGGTCTGACTATAGGTCTGAGTGAACTGCCTGCAGGTCTGACTATGCTAGCTCCCGATCTGACTATACTAACTCCTGGTCTGACTATAGGTCTGAGTGAACTGCCTGCAAGTCTGACTATGCTAGCTCCCGATCTGACTATATTAATTCTTGGTCTGACTATAGGTCTGAGTGAACTGCCTGCAGGTCTGACTATACTAGCTTCCGATCTGACTATATTAACTCCTGGTCTGACTATAGGTCTGAGTGAACTAACTGCAGGTCTGACTATGCTAGCTCCCGATCTGACTATACTAACTCCTGGTCTGACTATACTAACTCCTGGTCTGACTATACTAACTCCTGGTCTGACTATAGGTCTGAGTGAACTGCCTGCAGGTCTGACTATACTAACTCCCGATCTGACTATACTAAATCCTGGTCTGACTATAGGTTTGAGTGAACTGCCTGCAGGTCTGACTATGCTAGCTCCCGATCTGACTATACCAACTCCTGGTCTGACTATAGGTCTGAGTGAACTGACTGCAGGTCTGACTATGCTAGCTCCCGATCTGACTATACTAACTCCTGGTCTGACTATAGGTTTGAGTGAACTGCCTGCAGGTCTGACTATGCTAGCTTCCGATCTGACTATACTAACTCCTGGTCTGACTACAGGTCTGAGTGAACTGACTGCAGGTCTGACTATGCTAGCTCCCGATCTGACTATACTAACTCCTGGTCTGACTATACTAACTCCTGATCTGACTATAGGTCTGAGTGAACTGCCTGCATGTCTGACTATGCTAGCTTCCGATCTGACTATACTAACTCCCGGTCTGACTATAGGTCTGAGTGAACTGACTGCAGGTCTGACTATGCTAGCTTCCGATCTGACTATACTAACTCCTGGTCTGACTATAGGTCTGAGTATACTGCCTGCAGGTCTGACTATGCTAGCTTCCGATCTGACTATACTAACTCCTGGTCTGACTATAGGTCTGAGTGAACTGCCTGCAGGTCTGACTATGCTAGCTTCCGATCTGACTATACTAACTCCTGGTCTGACTACAGGTCTAAGTGAACTGCCTGCAGGTCTGACTATTCTAGCTCCCGATCTGACTATACTAACTCCTGGTCTGACTATAGGTCTGAGTGAACTGCCTGCAAGTCTGACTATGCTAGCTCCCGATCTGACTATATTAATTCCTGGTCTGACTATAGGTCTGAGTGAACTGCCTGCAGGTCTGACTATACTAGCTTCCGATCTGACTATATTAACTCCTGGTCTGACTATAGGTCTGAGTGAACTAACTGCAGGTCTGACTATGCTAGCTCCCGATCTGACTATACTAACTCCTGGTCTGACTATACTAACTCCTGGTCTGACTATACTAACTCCTGGTCTGACTATAGGTCTGAGTGAACTGCCTGCAGGTCTGACTATACTAACTCCCGATCTGACTATACTAAATCCTGGTCTGACTATAGGTTTCAGTGAACTGCCTGCAGGTCTGACTATGCTAGCTCCCGATCTGACTATACCAACTCCTGGTCTGACTATAGGTCTGAGTGAACTGACTGTAGGTCTGACTATGCTAGCTCCCGATTTGACTATACTAACTCCTGGTCTGACTATAGGTTTGAGTGAACTGCCTGCAGGTCTGACTATGCTAGCTTCCGATCTGACTATACTAACTCCTGGTCTGACTACAGGTCTGAGTGAACTGACTGCAGGTCTGACTATGCTAGCTCCCGATCTGACTATACTAACTCCTGGTCTGACTATACTAACTCCTGGTCTGACTATACTAACTCCTGGTCTGACTATACTAACTCCTGGTCTGACTATAGGTCTGAGTGAACTGCCTGCAGGTCTGACTATACTAGCTTCCGATCTGACTATACTAACTCCTGGTCTGACTATAGGTCTGAGTGAACTGCCTGCAGGTCTGACTATAGTAGCTTCCGATCTGACTATACTCACTCCTGGTCTGACTATAGGTCTGAGTGAACTGCCTGCAGGTCTGACTATGCTAGCTCCCGATCTGACTATACTAACTCCTGGTCTGACTATAGGTCTGAGTGAACTGCCTGCAGGTCTGACTATGCTAGCTTCCGATCTGACTATACTAACTCCCGGTCTGACTATAGGTCTGAGTGAACTGCCTGCAGGTCTGACTATGCTAGCTTCCGATCTGACTATACTAACTCCCGGTCTGACTATAGGTCTGAGTGAACTGACTGCAGGTCTGACTATGCTAGCTTCCGATCTGACTATACTAACTCCTGGTCTGACTATAGGTCTGAGTGAACTGCCTGCAGGTCTGACTATGGTAGCTTCCGATCTGACTATACTAACTCCTGGTCTGACTATAGGTCTGAGTGAACTGCCTGCAGGTCTGACTATGCTAGCTTCAGATCTGACTATACTAACTCCTGGTCTGAGTGAACTGCCTGCAGGTCTGACTGTGCTAGCTCCCGATCTGGCTATACTAACTCCTGGTCTGACTATAGGTCTGAGTGAACTGCCTGCAGGTCTGACTATGCTAGCTCCCGATCTGACTATACTAACTCCTGGTCTGACTATAGGTCTGAGTGAACTGCCTGCAAGTCTGACTATGCTAGCTCCCGATCTGACTATATTAATTCTGGTCTGACTATAGGTCTGAGTGAACTGCCTGCAGGTCTGACTATACTAGCTTCCGATCTGACTATATTAACTCCTGGTCTGACTATAGGTCTGAGTGAACTAACTGCAGGTCTGACTATGCTAGCTCCCGATCTGACTATACTAACTCCTGGTCTGACTATACTAACTCCTGGTCTGACTATACTAACTCCTGGTCTGACTATACTAAATCCTGGTCTGACTATAGGTCTGAGTGAACTGCCTGCAGGTCTGACTATACTAGCTCCCGATCTGACTATACTAAATCCTGGTCTGACTATAGGTTTCAGTGAACTGCCTGCAGGTCTGACTATGCTAGCTCCCGATCTGACTATACCAACTCCTGGTCTGACTATAGGTCTGAGTGAACTGACTGTAGGTCTGACTATGCTAGCTCCCGATTTGACTATACTAACTCCTGGTCTGACTATAGGTTTGAGTGAACTGCCTGCAGGTCTGACTATGCTAGCTTCCGATCTGACTATACTAACTCCTGGTCTGACTACAGGTCTGAGTGAACTGACTGCAGGTCTGACTATGCTAGCTCCCGATCTGACTATACTAACTCCTGGTCTGACTATACTAACTCCTGATCTGACTATAGGTCTGAGTGAACTGCCTGCAGGTCTGACTATGCTAGCTTCCGATCTGACTATACTAACTCCCGGTCTGACTATAGGTCTGAGTGAACTGACTGCAGGTCTGACTATGCTAGCTTCCGATCTGACTATACTAACTCCTGGTCTGACTATAGGTCTGAGTATACTGCCTGCAGGTCTGACTATGCTAGCTTCCGATCTGACTATACTAACTCCTGGTCTGACTATAGGTCTGAGTGAACTGCCTGCAGGTCTGACTATGCTAGCTTCCGATCTGACTATACTAACTCCTGGTCTGACTACAGGTCTAAGTGAACTGCCTGCAGGTCTGACTATTCTAGCTCCCGATCTGACTATACTAACTCCTGGTCTGACTATAGGTCTGAGTGAACTGCCTGCAAGTCTGACTATGCTAGCTCCCGATCTGACTATATTAATTCCTGGTCTGACTATAGGTCTGAGTGAACTGCCTGCAGGTCTGACTATACTAGCTTCCGATCTGACTATATTAACTCCTGGTCTGACTATAGGTCTGAGTGAACTAACTGCAGGTCTGACTATGCTAGCTCCCGATCTGACTATACTAACTCCTGGTCTGACTATACTAACTCCTGGTCTGACTATACTAACTCCTGGTCTGACTATACTAACTCCTGGTCTGACTATAGGTCTGAGTGAACTGCCTGCAGGTCTGACTATACTAGCTCCCGATCTGACTATACTAACTCCTGGTCTGACTATAGGTCTGAGTGAACTGCCTGCTGGTCTGACTATGCTAGCTTCCGATCTGACTATACTAACTCCTGGTCTGATTATAGGTCTGAGTGAACTGACTGCAGGTCTGACTATGCTAGCTTCCGATCTGACTATACTAACTCCTGGTCTGACTATAGGTCTGAGTGAACTGCCTGCAGGTCTGATTATGCTAGCTTCCGATCTGACTATACTAACTCCCGGTCTGACTATATGAGTGAACTGACTGCAGGTCTGACTATAGTAGCTTCCGATCTGACTATACTAACTCCTGGTCTGACTATAGGTCTGAGTGAACTGCCTGCATGTCTGACTATGCTAGCTTCCGGTCTGACTATACTAATTCCTGGTCTGACTATAGGTCTGAGTGAACTGCCTGCAGGTCTGACTATGCTAACTTCAGATGTGACTATACTAACTCCCGGTCTGACTATAGGTCTGAGTGAACTGCCTGCAGGTCTGACTATGCTAGCTTCCGATCTGACTACACTAACTCCCGGTCTGACTATAGGTCTGAGTGAAATGCCTGCAGGTCTGACTATGCTAGCTTCCGATCTGACTATAATAACTCCTGGTCTGACTATAGGTCTGAGTGAACTGCCTGCAGGTCTGACTATGCTAGCTTCCGATCTGACTATACTAACTCCCGGTCTGACTATAGGTCTGAGTGAACTGACTGCAGGTCTGACTATGCTAGCTTCCGATCTGACTATAATAACTCCTGGTCTGAATATAGGTCTGAGTGAACTGCCTGCAGGTCTGACTATGCTAGCTTCCGATCTGACTATACTAACTCCTGGTCTGACTATAGGTCTGAGTGAACTGCCTGCAGGTCTGACTATGCTAGCTTCCGATCTGACTATACTAACTCCTGGTCTGACTATAGGTCTCAGTGAACTGCCTGCAGGTCTGACTATGCTAGCTTCCGATCTGACTATACTAACTCCTGGTCTGACTATAGGTCTGAGTGAACTGCCTGCAGGTCTGACTATGCTAGCTTCCGATCTGACTATACTAACTCCTGGTCTGACTATATGTCTGAGTGAACTGACTGCAGGTCTGACTATGCTAGCTTCCGATCTGACTATACTAACTCCTGGTCTGACTATAGGTCTGAGTGAACTGCCTGCAGGTCTGATTATGCTAGCTTCCGATCTGACTATACTAACTCCCGGTCTGACTATATGAGTGAACTGACTGCAGGTCTGACTATAGTAGCTTCCGATCTGACTATACTAACTCCAGGTCTGACTATAGGTCTGAGTGAACTGCCTGCAGGTCTGACTATGCTAACTTCAGATCTGACTATACTAACTCCCGGTCTGACTATAGGTCTGAGTGAACTGCCTGCAGGTCTGACTATGCTAGCTTCCGATCTGACTATACTAACTCCCGGTCTGACTATAGGTCTGAGTGAACTGCCTGCAGGTCTGACTATGCTAGCTTCCGATCTGACTATACTAACTCCTGGTCTGACTATAGGTCTGAGTGAACTGCAGGTCTGACTATGCTAGCTTCCGATCTGACTATACTAACTCCCGGTCTGACTATGAGTGAACTGACTGCAGGTCTGACTATGCTAGCTTCCGATCTGACTATACTAACTCCTGGTCTGACTATAGGTCTGAGTGAACTGCCTGCAGGTCTGACTATGCTAGCTTCCGATCTGACTATACTAACTCCTGGTCTGACTATAGGTCTGAGTGAACTGACTGCAGGTCTGACTATGCTAGCTTCCGATCTGACTATACTAACTCCTGGTCTGACTATAGGTCTGAGTGAACTGCCTGCAGGTCTGACTATGCTAGCTTCCGATCTGACTATACTAACTCCCGGTCTGACTATATGAGTGAACTGACTGCAGGTCTGACTATAGTAGCTTCCGATCTGACTATACTAACTCCTGGTCTGACTATAGGTCTGAGTGAACTGCCTGCAGGTCTGACTATGCTAGCTTCCGATCTGACTATACTAACTCCCGGTCTGACTATATGAGTGAACTGACTGCAGGTCTGACTATGCTAGCTTCCGATCTGACTGTACTAACTCCTGGTCTGACTATAGGTCTGAGTGAACTGCCTGCAGGTCTGACTATGCTAGCTTCCGATCTGACTATACTAACTCCTGGTCTGACTATAGGTCTGAGTGAACTGCCTGCAGGTCTGACTATGTTAGCTTCCGATCTGACTATACTAACTCCTGGTCTGACTATAGGTCTGAGTGAACTGACTGCAGGTCTGACTATGCTAGCTTCCGATCTGACTATACTAACTCCTGGTCTGACTATAGGTCTGAGTGAACTGCCTGCAGGTCTGATTATGCTAGCTTCCGATCTGACTATACTAACTCCCGGTCTGACTATATGAGTGAACTGACTGCAGGTCTGACTATAGTAGCTTCCGATCTGACTATACTAACTCCTGGTCTGACTATAGGTCTGAGTGAACTGCCTGCAGGTCTGACTATGCTAGCTTCCGATCTGACTATACTAATTCCTGGTCTGACTATAGGTCTGAGTGAACTGCCTGCAGGTCTGACTATGCTAACTTCAGATCTGACTATACTAACTCCCGGTCTGACTATAGGTCTGAGTGAACTGCCTGCAGGTCTGACTATGCTAGCTTCCGATCTGACTACACTAACTCCCGGTCTGACTATAGGTCTGAGTGAAATGCTGCAGGTCTGACTATGCTAGCTTCCGATCTGACTATACCTAACTCCTGGTCTGACTATAGGTCTGAGTGAACTGCCTGCAGGTCTGACTATACTAGCTCCCGATCTGACTATACTAAATCCTGGTCTGACTATAAGTTTGAGTGAACTGCCTGCAGGTCTGACTATGCTAGCTCCCGATCTGACTATACTAACTCCTGGTCTGACTATAGGTCTGAGTGAACTGCCTGCAGGTCTGACTATGCTAGCTTCCGATCTGACTATACTAACTCCTGGTCTGACTATAGGTCTGAGTGAACTGCCTGCAGGTCTGACTATGCTAGCTTCCGATCTGACTATACTAACTCCCGGTCTGACTATAAGAGTGAACTGACTGCAGGTCTGACTATGCTAGCTTCCGATCTGACTATACTAACTCCTGGTCTGACTATAGGTCTGAGTGAACTCCCTGCAGGTCTGACTATGCTAGCTTCCGATCTGACTATACTAACTCCTGGTCTGACTATAGGTCTGAGTGAACTGACTGCAGGTCTGACTATGCTAGCTTCCGATCTGACTATACTAACTCCTGGTCTGACTATAGGTCTGAGTGAACTGCCTGCAGGTCTGACTATGCTAGCTTCCGATCTGACTATACTAACTCCCGGTCTGACTATATGAGTGAACTGACTGCAGGTCTGACTATAGTAGCTTCCGATCTGACTATACTAACTCCAGGTCTGACTATAGGTCTGAGTGAACTGCCTGCAGGTCTGACTATGCTAACTTCAGATCTGACTATACTAACTCCCGGTCTGACTACAGGTCTGAGTGAACTGCCTGCAGGTCTGACTATGCTAGCTTCCGATCTGACTATACTAACTCCCGGTCTGACTATAGGTCTGAGTGAACTGCCTGCAGGTCTGACTATGCTAGCTTCCGATCTGACTATACTAACTCCTGGTCTGACTATAGGTCTGAGTGAACTGCCTGCAGGTCTAACTATGCTAGCTTCCGATCTGACTATACTAATTCCCGGTCTGACTATAGGTCTGAGTGAACTGATTGCAGGTCTGACTATGCTAGCTTCCGATCTGACTATACTAACTCCTGGTCTGACTATAGGTCTGAGTGAACTGCCTGCAGGTCTGACTATGCTAGCTTCCGATCTGACTATACTAACTCCTGGTCTGACTATAGGTCTGAGTGTACTGCCTGCAGGTCTGACTATGCTAGCTTCAGATCTGACTATACTAACTCCTGGTCTGAGTGAACTGCCTGCAGGTCTGACTGTGCTAGCTCCCGATCTGTCTATACTAACTCCTGGTCTGACTATAGGTCTGAGTGAACTGCCTGCAGGTCTGACTATGCTAGCTCCCGATCTGACTATACTAACTCCTGGTCTGACTATAGGTCTGAGTGAACTGCCTGCAAGTCTGACTATGCTAGCTCCCGATCTGACTATATTAATTCTTAGTCTGACTATAGGTCTGAGTGAACTGCCTGCAGGTCTGACTATACTAGCTTCCGATCTGACTATATTAACTCCTGGTCTGACTATAGGTCTGAGTGAACTAACTGCAGGTCTGACTATGCTAGCTCCCGATCTGACTATACTAACTCCTGGTCTGACTATACTAACTCCTGGTCTGACTATACTAACTCCTGGTCTGACTATACTAACTCCTGGTCTGACTATAGGTCTGAGTGAACTGCCTGCAGGTCTGACTATACTAGCTCCCGATCTGACTATACTAAATCCTGGTCTGACTATAGGTTTCAGTGAACTGCCTGCAGGTCTGACTATGCTAGCTCCCGATCTGACTATACCAACTCCTGGTCTGACTATAGGTCTGAGTGAACTGACTGCAGGTCTGACTATGCTAGCTCCCGATCTGACTATACTAACTCCTGGTCTGACTATAGGTTTGAGTGAACTGCCTGCAGGTCTGACTATGCTAGCTTCCGATCTGACTATACTAATTCCTGGTCTGACTACAGGTTTGAGTGAACTGACTGCAGGTCTGACTATGCTAGCTCCCGATCTGACTATACTAACTCCTGGTCTGACTATACTAACTCATGGTCTGACTATATGTCTGAGTGAACTGCCTGCAGGTCTGACTATGCTAGCTTCCGATCTGACTATACTAACTCCCGGTCTGACTATAGGTCTGAGTGAACTGACTGCAGGTCTGACTATGCTAGCTTCCGATCTGACTATAATAACTCCTGGTCTGAATATAGGTCTGAGTGAACTGCCTGCAGGTCTGACTATGCTAGCTTCCGATCTGACTATACTAACTCCTGGTCTGACTATAGGTCTGAGTGAACTGCCTGCAGGTCTGACTATGCTAGCTTCCGATCTGACTATACTAACTCCCGGTCTGACTATATGAGTGAACTGACTGCAGGTCTGACTATAGTAGCTTCCGATCTGACTATACTAACTCCTCGTCTGACTATAGGTCTGAGTGAACTGCCTGCAGGTCTGACTATGCTAACTTCAGATCTGACTATACTAACTCCCGGTCTGACTATAGGTCTGAGTGAACTGCCTGCAGGTCTGACTATGCTAGCTTCCGATCTGACTATACTAACTCCCGGTCTGACTATAGGTCTGAGTGAACTGCCTGCAGGTCTGACTATGCTAGCTTCCGATCTGACTATACTAACTCCTGGTCTGACTATAGGTCTGAGTGAACTGCCTGCAGGTCTAACTATGCTAGCTTCCGATCTGACTATACTAATTCCCGGTCTGACTATAGGTCTGAGTGAACTGATTGCAGGTCTGACTATGCTAGCTTCCGATCTGACTATACTAACTCCTGGTCTGACTATAGGTCTGAGTGAACTGCCTGCAGGTCTGACTATGCTAGCTTCCGATCTGACTATACTAACTCCTGGTCTGACTATAGGTCTGAGTGAACTGCCTGCAGGTCTGACTATGCTAGCTTCAGATCTGACTATACTAACTCCTGGTCTGAGTGAACTGCCTGCAGGTCTGACTGTGCTAGCTCCCGATCTGGCTATACTAACTCCTGGTCTGACTATAGGTCTGAGTGAACTGCCTGCAGGTCTGACTATGCTAGCTCCCGATCTGACTATACTAACTCCTGGTCTGACTATAGGTCTGAGTGAACTGCCTGCAAGTCTGACTATGCTAGCTCCCGATCTGACTATATTAATTCCTGGTCTGACTATAGGTCTGAGTGAACTGCCTGCAGGTCTGACTATGCTAGCTTCCGATCTGACTATACTAACTCCCGGTCTGACTATAGGTCTGAGTGAACTGACTGCAGGTCTGACTATGCTAGCTTCCGATCTGACTATACTAACTCCTGGTCTGACTATAGGTCTGAGTGAACTGCCTGCAGGTCTGACTATGCTAGCTTCCGATCTGACTATACTAACTCCTGGTCTGACTATAGGTCTGAGTGAACTGCCTGCAGGTCTGACTATGCTAGCTTCCGATCTGACTATACTAACTCCTGGTCTGACTACAGGTCTAAGTGAACTGCCTGCAGGTCTGACTATTCTAGCTCCCGATCTGACTATACTAACTCCTGGTCTGACTATAGGTCTGAGTGAACTGCCTGCAAGTCTGACTATGCTAGCTCCCGATCTGACTATATTAATTCCTGGTCTGACTATAGGTCTGAGTGAACTGCCTGCAGGTCTGACTATACTAGCTTCCGATCTGACTATATTAACTCCTGGTCTGACTATAGGTCTGAGTGAACTAACTGCAGGTCTGACTATGCTAGCTCCCGATCTGACTATACTAACTCCTGGTCTGACTATACTAACTCCTGGTCTGACTATACTAACTCCTGGTCTGACTATACTAACTCCTGGTCTGACTATAGGTCTGAGTGAACTGCCTGCAGGTCTGACTATACTAGCTCCCGATCTGACTATACTAAATCCTGGTCTGACTATAGGTTTCAGTGAACTGCCTGCAGGTCTGACTATGCTAGCTCCCGATCTGACTATACCAACTCCTGGTCTGACTATAGGTCTGAGTGAACTGACTGTAGGTCTGACTATGCTAGCTCCCGATTTGACTATACTAACTCCTGGTCTGACTATAGGTTTGAGTGAACTGCCTGCAGGTCTGACTATGCTAGCTTCCGATCTGACTATACTAACTCCTGGTCTGACTACAGGTCTGAGTGAACTGACTGCAGGTCTGACTATGCTAGCTCCCGATCTGACTATACTAACTCCTGGTCTGACTATACTAACTCCTGGTCTGACTATACTAACTCCTGGTTTGACTATACTAACTCCTGGTCTGACTATAGGTCTGAGTGAACTGCCTGCAGGTCTGACTATACTAGCTTCCGATCTGACTATACTAACTCCTGGTCTGACTATAGGTCTGAGTGAACTGCCTGCAGGTCTGACTATAGTAGCTTCCGATCTGACTATACTCACTCCTGGTCTGACTATAGGTCTGAGTGAACTGCCTGCAGGTCTGACTATGCTAGCTCCCGATCTGACTATACTAACTCCTGGTCTGACTATAGGTCTGAGTGATCTGCCTGCAGGTCTGACTATACTAGCTCCCGATCTGACTATACTAACTCCTGGTCTGACTATAGGTCGGAGTGAACTGACTGCTGGTCTGACTATACTTGCTCCCGATCTGACTATACTAACTCCTGGTCTGACTATAGGTCTGAGTGAACTGACTGCAGGTCTGATTATACTAGCTCCCGATCTGACTATACTAACTCCTGGTCTGACTACAGGTCTGAGTATACTGACTGCAAGTCTGACTATACTAGCTCCCGATGTGACAACACTAGCTGCAGGTCTGACTATACTAGCTCCCGATCTGACTATACTAACTCCTGGTCTGACTATAGGTTTAAGTGAACTGACTGCAGGTCTGACTATGCTAGCTCCCGATCTGACTATACTAATCCTGGTCTGACTGTAGGTCTGAGTGAACTGACTGCAGGTCTGACTATGCTAGCTCCCGATCTGACTATACTAACTCCTGGTCTGACTATAGGTTTGAGTGAACTGCCTGCAGGTCTGACTATGCTAGCTTCCGATCTGACTATACTAACTCCTGGTCTGACTATAGGTCTGAGTGAACTGACTGCAGGTCTGACTATGCTAGCTCCCGAGGTCTGACTATACTAGCTCCTGGTCTGACTATGCTGATCTGACTACTAACTCCTGGTCTGACTATAGGTCTGAGTGAACTGTGCAGGTCTGACTATGCTAGCTTCCGATCTGACTATACTAACTCCTGGTCTGACTATAGGTCTGAGTGAACTGACTGCAGGTCTGACTATGCTAGCTCCCGATCTGACTATACTAACTCCTGGTCTGACTATACTAACTCCTGGTCTGACTATACTAACTCCTGGTCTGACTATATTAACTCCTGGTCTGACTATATTAACTCCTGGTCTGACTATACAAACTCCTGGTCTGACTGTAGGTCTGAGTGAACTGACTGCAGGTCTGACTATGCTAGCTCTCGATCTGACTATACTAACTCCTGGTCTGACTATAGGTTTGAGTAAACTGCCTGCAGGTCTGACTATGCTAGCTTCCGATCTGACTATACTAACTCCTGGTCTGACTATAGGTCTGAGTGAACTGACTGCAGGTCTGACTATGCTAGCTCCCGATCTGACTATACTAACTCCTGATCTGACTATACTAACTCCTGGTTTGACTATATTAACTCCTGATCTGACTATATTAACTCCTGGTCTGACTATACTAACTCCTGGTCTGACTGTAGGTCTGAGTGAACTGACTGCAGGTCTGACTATGCTAGCTCCCGATCTGACTATACTAACTCCTGGTCTGACTATAGGTTTGAGTGAACTGCCTGCAAGTCTGACTATGCTAGCTTCCGATCTGACTATACTAACTCCTGGTCTGACTATAGGTCTGAGTGAACTGCCTGCAGGTCTGGCTATGCTAGCTCCCGATATGACTATACTAACTCTTGAAACATCAGAACAGATTTCAATTTTTTCTCCAAAATTATCTCGGCATTCCTCCAATCTGAATTTGTGAGTTCGTGCTTAAAACTGGACACACACTTTCCTAAGTAATGACGGTCAATAAAAAAACACCTATTTGAAATTTGACGTAAATTGATACATTTTGTGGATATGTCAGTATCACCGTGTGTAAGTTTACTAGTGGGATTTTCTGCAATGTAAATCTGACTAGGTGCACATTCATGGTAATAACAGTTTTCAACATCAAAAACTTCTAAAACTACACGCAATATACAATACATAACTTGTACAAGTATATTAAACACAATATTGGTAACTTGTACAAGTATATTAAACACAATATTGGTAACTACATGGAAATATATCTTTAGAAAGCAATCCCATTCATTTTTTCAGTTATGTATTAGTATCATCAGCAAACAGTATAAATATTACAAATATCATTTATATACAATAAAAAGAGTTTTGGGCCCAGTGTTGAGCCTTGGGTACTTCACATGTCACTTTTAGTAACTCAGAGTTACACTTTCCACTCTAGAAACAAACGTACTGTTATTTGTACTTACATGAGCTGGCCTCGTCTGTCACATGACAGCATCTGCAGAACGTGGCTGGCTCCAGGGACGGATGGATGCCGTCCACGCTCAAGTGTCTGGGTTGGGAGAGGGTGCAATCCCAATCCCAGAAACACACGCCAGGGATCTGTGCAGCCGCAGGTTCCACAAGAGGTCATTCTCAAACAGGTCGTCACTGTGCAAAGAAAAAAATGAGTATCTATATTTTACTGGTACTCAAACAATTTAAATATGTAATACCTGTGAATACGGAAACTTACTATTTCAACAATGGTTGCAGTATCACTACATTTCATTGCCATTCAAATTTATTAATAGTAATTGAGCACAATTCTGTTATTCAGAACATGGTCAACAAATGTTTCTCTCTATTTCAAATTGAATAGATCAATACAGCTTTGTGTACATTGTTGCTATACTAAAAGGTTGTATAACATTACTATAGTACTGGTACTCACTCATCATAGCGGGGGAGTACAACAGAGACGACAAGAGGCACTTCGGGGTACATATCTTATGTCTCTCGGATCAGTCATCGGTGCTGCTCTAGTCCTTGGTGCAGACGGCGAATGTCGGCACATGTACTCTGCAGGTGGTTGGTACCAACATGCAGAATTACGGCATCGACATTCAACGCATCTGTCACAGCAAGCACTGAAATTATATGTTTAAGTCGGCTATTTATTATACAACAGGTATGTGTACAGGTATGCTCTGTCAATAGTACATTTGCCAATCAAAAACAGACACAGAGCTGGGGATATAGCTTGCACCATGAATTGTGAAATTATTATATACATTTACATTCACTGTAATGCTTCTATATTATATTTTATAGTTTGGACACAAGCAGCAGGTTATATGAGAAACAGTCCAACATGAATTAAGTATGTCAATAATGTCATACAAATCACTGAAATTTCGCTACAACTACAAAGCCGCCTTGCCAGGAAGCCGAACAGCTTGTACAGAAAAAGACGTAGATCTGACCACCGAGGCCACCGTCTACGGTCAGGAACAACACAAGTAAACCTAAGTAAGTACATGCTTTTTGACTGTACATGCAGATATAAGCTGAAGTAAATCTTACCCTGACGAATGTCGTTGACATGACCACCACGTCTGCAATGCAGATCAAAGTCAACATTGCTGACACTCTGGTGAAGATGGAGTCGGAGAACACTGCCACCAAGTAGGACATGGTGCATATCTGCAATCCAATAACCACAGTAGTTCACAATCGAGTAGTCCAAGCAAAAGCTATCAAAGTATCCAAAGCGAGCAGCGAGCAGCGAGCAGCGAGCAAAACAAGTCTGTCATCCAAATGAATAAGCAGAATTGTGACACACCATTACAAACAATGATTATTTATACAGATATAACCAGAGATTAAGGTCACACCTACTTCATGGAACCACCAATGCATGGTCTTGTAGCACAATCAAAACACACTCACTGTTGTGTGTTACAAAAGTTACAAAAGCCTTGAAAAGGATCATGCAGTTGGCTGAAATGCAATCGTACATGTAGAACCCTAACTAGACTACAGAGGCGTTAACCTAGGCCTAGGCCGGGGCTAGGTGATGACAGACAGATGCATAATATCCACTTACAGTTATGCCTGATCCATGCTGTACTCAAAGGCGATAACACTCAATCCACTTGGTCTTAACCTCGGTTGGGACAGTAAAATCACACACAAACAAACAAACAAACAAACAAACAAACAACAACAACATAACTGTCAGTGTTTAAACTGTGCTTCCCTTGATCCATGCTGTACACAAATACGATACTGGCCTTGGGTGTGAACCTAAAATCACAGGAAAACAAACAACAAGATTACTGCCTGTGTGTTTTGACTGCTGATTATAACCGTGCTACTCTAAAATACGCCTACGTTGTGGAATTATGCAATGCAAGACAGACCTCCACCAACTGTCATTACTGCAACATCTCTGTTAATTTTAATCCACTAGAATTCACTCCAATGCCCAAACTTCGAAAAACATTACGATTTATTTACTATTCACTGCCATTAGATGTAACATGTGGCGAAACGATTTATTGATAGTGTTTGTAGTGAGACTGTGCATAGAAAACAACTGTCACTGTAACCGTGACCAACTAATATAATTATTTTTTATATTTGTTAACTGCACGCACAGTTCGTTTAAAAATGAGGACGGACACATGAATGAAAACGCGCAAAGCATTATCGCTTCTCTTCCTGTCCCGCCTGCGCGCTCATGTTCAAATTACTTCCGCAACCCCTTCCGTTATGTATTGCGCGCGTAGACGTTACCGCAGATTTACCAACTTTCAGTGCCTTGCGTTTCAGACCATTCCTAAAATTGCAATCTCGAACAGTCTGAAACAACAGGCCGCGTCACCGCTCGCCGTGCTAAAGGATAGGGCGCGCTCAGCAGCCCTGCCTGTGGTGACGTCAGCAACATCTGACGGGCTGTGAAACGCAAATGACCACGTTTGAACGGGCTTATTGATATGAGTTCGCAATGAACAAGCTTCATATTCGGCAGATTACTTGACAAGTGTATTAAGTTTGTGTACGAAGTTTCAAAGACATCTAGAATTTCATTTAACTTAGTTTTTAAAGGCTAAACGTTGCTGCGATTTTTCGTTTTGTATTTTTATTAAGTATTTAGCTTGATTGTAAACGTGGCTTTGATAGTACATTTGTGAATTTAACAGATGGTTAATTGGTGAGCACGTCCGGTAGGATGGAGGACACCAATTGACGAAATCGTGCAATTTACATGTCTGCAGCAGAACTTAAAATTGCACCTCTGCTACGCACTTCAGTATTAAAACATGCTTGCAACGCCGACCAAAACACATCAAAGATATGGGGATGATGCACTTTCGCGGCTGGCAATTGGGTAAGACATTCTTCTTAAACTTGCCTTTTCATCAATAATTGACGACTTATTGCGAAAAAAAGTATCAACAGGTAGTATTTTGAATGCTTATATCCGTTGAATTATAATATTTTGTTAAATTGTTTGCTATCAATTTACTCGTATTTCAATTATATTATGTTCTGTGTAGTTGAGTGGCACGTGACTCAGTTGCTCCTATGGTAATATGCCACTTTGTATATGTTGCAGTAACAACTAACTTCTTTGACAGGGCTATTGATGGGTCGACCGGAACAAACACGGATCTAAACGTCATCCTTCTTGCTGCGTCAACCAGCAAACGTAGCTCTTTCGAATTATTCCTGCCATCAATGAACACGATATTTCGTATCCGTGACACATTGAACACATTCGCAGCATACTGCAAGTCACAATGAACACGAAAAGAGTGCTTAGCAAAATAATTTGTTATCGAAAAATGCCAATCGATACCTTGAGCCGACGTGGCGGGTTAAAAGTAGGGCCTACTAGGCCATAAACGACCCACTTAGAGCAAGTTTGATATAATTTTTTGATTAGTTGAACGAGGCGAGGGTTGGAGCAAATATGAATGTACCTGTGACTGACTGCCAATGTTCACTGGGTTGTTAGTGTCTTCTTCATGCAGGGTTGCGAAACACAGTGCTCATCCAGTTTGCTTGCATGGCATTTGACACACTCGGGTGTAAAGCATGACATTTCCCTATTGTTTCCATGTGGGGTTTTCGGCGGTTTGCTTCTTGGAATGGCAGTTTGTGGCTTTACTAAACTGTCCACATTTGAAGTGTTACCTAATTCTTGGCAATCGCGTCAGTACTATTTACTCGACGGTACGAATCACGCGAACTTCCCCTATATACATTTACTTACTTATTGTTCCCGTATCCCGCTGGGGACATAGGGGCGCTGCATTTCTGAAAGTTTCACCAGTCGACGCCAGTCTTAGCGGTTTTGTGCTAATGTCTGAGTTTCTGCGAAGGTCTTCCCAGTCCATTCTGCAATATTGTCTGACCATCTCTTCCTCTGTCTTCCCTGTCTTCTTTTCCCCGGCACTGTTCCTTGTAGTATTGTTTTTGTGAGCCCGCTTGATCGCGTTACATGACCATACCATCTCAGTTTCCTCTTTTTTTACTGTAGCCAGCAGGTCTTCGTAATGTCCCACAGGTTGAGTGATGATTTTTCCGATTTCATCTTGGTGATGTGGTCAGTGTAGGAAATACCGAGGTATCTTCGGTACCATTTCATTTCCAGTGCAGTAATTCTTCTTGCAGTTCCGCTGTGAGGGTCCGTGATTCGCATGCACACAGAACGATGGAAAGGACCAGTGTACGTTCTAGTTTAAGTTTGGATTTCAGTGAGATGTTCTTGTCTCTCCAAACTGGTTTCAATTTCACCAGTGCTGCTAATGTTTGCACAGACCTTGCGAGGATTTCGTTCCTGGAACCCTCGTCATTGATGATAGCTCCGAGGTACTTGAACTGACTTACTGTTTCCAGTTCGCGTCCATTGGCAGTTATTCGGGTCATCATTGCATTTTTGCTGTTTGTCATTAGCTTGTTTTCCATTCCATATCTGGCTGATGTTTCGTCCAGTCGGTTCACAAGGTTAGCAAGTTCGTCTTCACTTCCAGCCAACCCGTCGATGTCACCAGCGAACCGTAGGTTGGCGATGGTGCGTCCTCTATTGTTCACTGTGCCTGTGTGATCTTCCAGGGCATCTGTCATTATTCGTTCCAGGAATATGTTGAATAATGTAGGTGACAAGAGGCATCCTTGACGGACTCCGACTGACGTGTGAAACCATTCACCTACAGCGCCTTGCACCAGTACTGCGCTGCTAGCTTTAGCGTATAGCTGCTCGATGTAGTGTACTGGTTTTCGTCCAATATTGTAGTTCTTCATTGTTGCCCATAGTGCGGCATGCCACATCCTGTCAAATGCCTTCTTGAAATCAATGAAGACATGGAATAGTTCCTGTTGATGTCGCAGGTATTTCTCACCCAGAAAACGAAGATTGAATATTTGTTCCGTGGTGCTTCTTCCACTGCGAAAGCCCGTCTGTTCTTCTGCGATGATCTCTTCTACTTGTGGTTTCAATCTGTCCAAGATGACTCTCAGCATCACTTTGCTCGCATGGCTAATGAGGCTGATGGTTCGGTAGTTTTGACATTGTTGTAGGTTGCCTTTCTTGGGGAGAGTAATTATCAGTGATTGAGTCCAGTCTGCCAGATTTTGTTGCAGATGTTGGTGAGGATGTCTATCACCGTTTCTCCTCCTTTCATTATCAGTTCTGCTGGTATGTTGTCAAATCCAGCAGCTTTTCCCTTCTCCAATGATCTTACAGCTATCTCCACTTCTTCACGTAAAACTGGAAAGTCGTCCTCATTTGATGATTCTTGGCTGTCTAGAACACTTGGATCTCCGTTGGTCTGGAAGTTGTATAACTCCGAACAGTATTCCATCTGTTGATAATGTTTTTTTCTTCGGTGAGGCATTTCCCTTTTTTTTTATAATTGTGTTGATTTTCTCCTGCCTTTGCTTTGTCATTTCTCTCACGACTTGGTACGCTCTTTTGCTGTTGTTGTTGGTTAGGCAATCTTCAATTTCCGTGCATTGTTCTTCAATCCATTGTTCTTTGGCTTTTTCATGCCATTTCTGATCTTCTCACTGTACTTTGCTGCTCCTTCTTCCATGTACTTGTCTTTCTTCAAATCTCTCCTACTGTCACACATTTCCAGAATTTCTTCACTGACCCAGGGTTTGGCTTTTCGGCGGTGTTTCCCTGGGATGTCATTAGCTGTTTCTATCACCACTGCATTAAAGTTGGTAGTCATCGCTTATAGATCTTCTTCACGCGTGAGCAATGGTGCAAACTTCCCTCCAATTGTTGCGTGGAATGACGTCAAGATCGCAGGGTCTTTCAGTTTGTCCAAGTTTAACTTTGTCACGGATTAGCGAGGTCTCCGTACACTAGATGGCTCAGTCTAGTAGGGTTCTTATATATCAAGGTCAACGCATATGAGAAAGAACGGTTATCGTGAACAAGCAACAAAGAACGAGGAAAATTTAATAAACTTTATTACAAGATATCTTCCTTTTGGTAAATATCTTGATTAACAAAATAAACAGAATAAAGAAATCCCGTAACCAAATCTTAATAGAACATAATAAACAATAACACTGAATCTTTCGATTATCAAATTCCACTTCCTTTCTAAGGTGGATTATACCGCAACACGACCATACACTAGGCGCCAATTGTTATCTAAGAATAACTCCCATAATATAAATACACAGTATAAGCTAGTCCTCTCGGACTCTCATTACAGCAATATGTTACAACACACACATATATTTATATATATGTGAATACTTCATGAGTAATAATACCTCACTTCAAAACCCACAGATAACTACTAATCATAATACAGCAAATAATATATACGTTCAATCAGAAAATAAACATTTATACTGGGCTAGTCCCATCTCGAATATATACGAACGTTTGTTGAAGTCAACACGCCGAGCTCGGAACACAATTAGAACGGTGTATCTCGGGCGCACGAGTGAAGATGTCGGGCACTTGACGATTGCCGTCGTACGCCGCGAATTCTCGAGTCGCGTCCGTTCAGTGATCGCACGGTCGCAAACGATTGCGAAGTCAGTTGAATACGTTCAACTGAAAGACGAAGCCGGGCAGTAGACGCTTACCGCCGGCCGCTACGAATTCGAACGAGAGGTCTTGTTTTGTCGCAAACGATCGAGAAGTCGGATGAACGGGTTTGCGCGAATGACGACGCTTGGCAGTATACGTTTACCGCCGGCCGCTGCGAGTCGCATTCGGTCAAGCTTTCTGACGATGTCGCTGCGAGACCGCTGTTGGGCAATTCCATGATGTTACGGAGTGACATTTGACTACAAATATGACATTTCTTTTTAAATACATATTTTAATATGCAACATATATGTTAGTTGAACATCAAATACTGTTGGCCACAGAGTTAGCCTCAGACAACAGGTGAACATATTGAAAATCACTGATAACTTTAACAGTAATTAAGTAATTAGTGACACGTTACGGAGTGACGCTGTCTTTTGCACATAATCTGCTCATGGTTACACTAACTTCAAATTCAGCTCTCTTACCATGTCCTGTGTCAAGGTTTGTATATTATTAAACACATTACATATGTAGGCTTGCAACATGTCATTCTAAAACTTCAAAAAGTAATTGTAGTTGTAATTACTTAACTAATTAGCAAGGCTGCTATCGTCACGGAGTGACGTTACGGAGTGACGAGACGGATTCTTCATTGTTATTGTCCATCAAGATTATAATTTTAATTACTCAGGCACTCTTGTCATAAAGTCACCAATGCGTGCACTGTCCTGCTTGATGACTGGTTGTTCGACTAGGTCAAAAGCAACATCAATGTCTGCATGAAGGCTGATGGTGTCGAAATGTTCAGCAGATGAATATGTTGCACACCTCACAACATAGCGGCGGATAGGGATGATGCAGTGCATCACGTGTGTCCTTGGAAGTGACTGTATCCCCAACCATCGATTCTCCAGTGCAGCTGTGCCTTCCATTATCTCGCTGGCCAGAACCAACTAAACCTCAGTTTTCTTGCAGTGTTTGGCTGTTATTCTGGCAAAAGATTCCGCATCTGATGCTCGATCTCCGGTTAGGTTTGCCAGCCAGACACGCCGCTTTACTTCACCTCCAATTCCATCAACCGGTCCTTTTCCATGCGACGTGGCAAAAAAGTTCCATGTGATGGAAACATTGTAGATCTCTTGCATGAACGTGAGATTTGTGAACATGTATTTCTGCTTAAACTGGCTGCTGGCACCATCAGAGAAAAAGTCGATCTTCTCAATTGTTGGATGCTTTGCTTTCAGATTTTTGATGATTTTGCCCAGAAAGCAACTGACAGCCAACTTCCCATGTACCATATCATCACTTACGATGACAGAGTATTCAATGATGTCTGTGTCTATCCAAGTGCAGATGGTAAAAAGGGTGACTTGTGAATGATTCTAGTGAGCACTTTGGATCTCATCTTGATCAATGGCCATGTAGTTCTCAGCGAAATCAACCTGAACCACAATGTTACACCTATTAACAGCTCTTCTCTTCTCCTCAGATGAATTGGCCTGCTTGCGTTTGATGAAAGTGTGCTGTTTGAAGTAGTCAAGTTGCTTCACAACTTCAGCTACTGCGTCTTGTACCTGGCCACTTTGTTTGCACTTGACAGAACGTTGATCTACTGTCTGCCATTGAAACCACGTCAGCTTCAAAACATTCACTTCGTCATCAACATTGTAGACATCCTCGAACTTGTTACGACATTCCTCACATCGTCCTAGCATACATTTCTCAGCATCTTGGCGGCACACTATGGTCTGTAGAAAGTCACAGAAACTTACAGTCGGTAATGCAGGTATGTAACATTTTAGGGATTCTCGTGATACTTGCATAAGCATACGTTGTGGGGGGACTTTGCATTGAGGCATACATGTTTTGGTCGAAGGTCAGCAAACTTAGACCTGCCAATTTTGATATCTGGGTTTGCATCGCAGAAGAGGCTGTGAGCTTCAGTAACCGTCATCATCAGGTACTTCTTCTGGATCTTCGCCTTCTCTGTGCCGGTCCTGATGATGATGTAGTCCTTCCTTCCTGGTGCAGTCCATGAAATGTCGGGCTGCTCATAGAAGTCAGTAACAGCTTTCACAGTAGCAATGTCCAGTTTGTTTTGGTGACATCCGCTTGCGCTTGGCCAGTCATGATGATGGTTAATGGACAGACGTCCCATAATGGCTGCACGTTTTCGTGGGGAGTTTGGCATTGCGGTCATGACACGCTTCACAGCTTTTCGAGGGTCGAGGGTGACTTATACGCAAACTCTGTGTCACCGTTATGACCATGATTGACATTCTGTTTTCTATTGTTGCGACAGCGTCTCTGCCTGATGCATTCTGCATTTCGTGCCTTGTCAAGGTTGGCAAGACGAGCATGTTTCTTCCGCTGTGCATCAAGCTGTCGCATATGACCTGCCCCATTTTGAAGTATTTTTTCTCTCTGTGGCGCTTCTGTCGCTTTGCACCAGTAAGAGGCATGGTTACTGAAATAAAATAATTCAATTTAATATAGTTACAAATGATTGCTTATATTTGGAATATGAAGTATTTCATAGTTAAGAAAAGCAGCCATGTGAAACAAAGAAGTGATGTTTAACTTTTCAAATTATGTGGTGTTACTTATATTGTTTTATGTTTTGTTTATTAATGCATAATCATCAAATTAATGGTACATTTTCCATTACAATTGATCAACACATTTGTCACAAAGTATACACAAAAATGTTTACCTGGTGAAGATCACGATGCTGTCAGATGGTAGCAGATTGCCAATAGGATTTCATAGTACCTAAACTTGGAATAAATTGATACAGAAAGGAAGTCTATAAGAATTGTGGGAAATATGCATACATTGTAGTTCCACCTGGTGAATACTGGAATTACTGAAATGTAAAATAAAAGCTAGATAGAACTCTTAAATGGCACAATTTTTGTGTCAATGTCGTTACGGAGTGACGTCGTGGAGTTACGGAGTGACAACTTTGTAATTAACTTTTACAAAATAGTTCTTAATTATTTAAATAGTAAATGACATGTACTTGTTAAATATAAATAATTATTAGATGGTAGGAGTTTTGTTAACTTTAACTTATTTTTTTGTATAGGAAATCTAAAAAAAACTGACTTATTTGTTACGGAGTGACAAGTCACGGAGTGACAAGGGGTCGTTATCAAATTACAATAATTGTGTAATTTCCAATCAACTAATTCTATAAATTATATGATATCATGTAAGGGGATATATACATAATCAATTTTAAGCACTTGAAAGGGTGAATCCACTGTTTATCAGTTCTCTATTCATCTTATGAATATATGCCTGTTTAGTCACATTACGTTTACTAATTAACACCTTGTAACGCCTTGGCTTCAAACTGCTGTAAAATGATCTAGAATAGAGATAATTATATACTTTTTGATGTGCAAGGAAGAAGACATATTTCCCTTTAATGTAGTGTAAAAAAATTATGATATTTGCATAAACAAAATTTTGGTTCCAAAGACCACTTTTCATGGAATTGCCCTGTTCGAGGATGGCCCAAGCTGGGTGAGCGCGTCGCGATTATCGCTCATCGACGCAAATACGTTAGGGCCGACCGGAACGTTGTCTCAAAGTACTGCTGACGTGGCGGCATGGTTTCTTCGAAGTTCGATCGAATAGTCACTCTGGACACTGAATATTACACACACACACAAAAGCTTGGGAACGTAACCCACGTTAACGATTCCCACCACTCTTTACGACTTTCCTTGCCATTCTCTTGGCAGCAGGGCAACCTGTCTCGTTCAACCCTGGATCTGTCCCAGTCCTTCGCCAACGTCCAGATGGCAAAATGCGTACAACAAACGTTTATATAAGCAGACCTAATTACACATCATATGACAGGTTTCCATCATTTCTATTGGCTAATGTAATATACAATTCAAACTAAACATTGTGGAACACCCTCTATGATTACAGTGAAACCACCTGCTGGCCTAGAAATGCTAGCAACAGAATACTACGCCCCACTGAGCGCATCTGCAACCGAGTTGCCGTAATTACGTAACCAAGGCGGTTGGTCAAAAATATGTCTATCTACTGGCTTAACCTTCCTCATTTCCCAAATTAGACCTCAGGCAAGTATATTTAACCATCTAGAAATAGCAGAAATGCTACAAACTTGAGCCTGGTATTCTTAGGTTTGTTGATCTTTTTCAGCTGTACTTTGAAGTTCATCAATACGAGATCATGGTCACTTCCTGGGAAAGTCCTTGATTTGGACCTGTTGATTCCAGATCTGAACCGATTTTGCACCAGGGTGTAGTCAATCTGATTGTGATCTCTTCCGTTAGGTGCATGCCATGTCCATCTTCTGGATGTTTTATGTCTTCCAAGTGTGTTTGCAAGCACCATGTTGATGTAGTTGGCAAACTCCAGCAAGCGCAGCCCCCTCTCGTTAGTTGTAGCATTACAGAAAGGACCACAGGAATCTGTACATTCTGCATGTGCATCGGCACCCACTATGGCATTCCAGTCTCCCTAGACTGTCAGAATGTCCTTATTGTCTACCCCGTCGACGATGTCCTGGAGTTGATTGTACAATTCTTCCACTTGCTCATCATCATACATTGATGTTGGGGCATAGACCTGTACCACCGTGATGTTGAAAGGTGTTGCTCTAAGGTGGATGGTTATGAGCCTGCTGGATGTTGGTACTGAGTTCTTTATGTTTTTGTTGACAAGGAATCCTAATCCCTTTACATGTTTGTCATGTTCTCCACTGTAGTAGAAATGTACTTCCTTCATCTGTTTGTACTTCACCACAGCTCTTCCACCTGGTCTCACATAGTCCAAGGAGGTGCCGTGTATATCTTTCCATCTCATATTCAAGTTCTTTAATTTTTCCTGTTTGGTTAAGTGTTCTTACATTCCATGAGGCAATGGTGATGGAGTCCCTCCCACGGATCGTTTTGGGCGAGGGTCCATCAGCATCATATTTGTCACGTCCGTTCTGATGGGAGACGGATGGCGCGATCATTGGTAACCCGGGCTGCGACCGATCCAGTATCGATTTTTGTGCTTTGTTCATCATGTAGCGTGTCTGGGACAGATTGTACAACGTGGTGGAGCCCTCCCTCTCCAGGCGGCTATTTGACCCATAGCTGGAACATGATTTGTGGGGGTCGGGACATGTCCACACACTGGTGGGCCCTGCACCCCGCACATATCGGGCTCAAGCTATTCCGCCAAGGTTTTTCTTGGCTGGACCACTAGATCCCGTGCAGGTTTGGCCTGGAGCCGCAAAGTGTCCAGTTACCATATGGTGTCGCAAGGAGGCACTGCATGAGTCTTGGTTGAGGAGAGGCCATATACCTGAAGGAAAGACTTATGCACTCGGCTTTCTTTTCACCTTATATGTGGCTATCTGGCGGCTGAAGCTGAAAGCGGGAGGTCAGAAGCAAGCTGCTAACCACTACACTATGCTACAACACTAGGCGCATCACCCAACCCTTGTGAAAGAGTCACACACCATACTACATATATACTATCAAAAATAGATAAGCGAGCGAAAAATTAACAACTGAAAACACGTCCCAAAAATGCTTTTTTGAACGATTGCTTGTACCATTAAGGTTCGTCCGATCTAGATAATGTTGATATCGTTTGAAAGCTTACGATTTCTGCTATACATATATATATATATATATATACCTGTATATATATATATATATATATATATAAATGGTTTCCTGATAGGCATTCCTAAAATAAACTATAAACGGACATACAACGGTGCCGATTCCGGTGTCTTAGACACTGCGAACGATGATGTTTCGTCAACACAGTACACCAATCCACCGATTGAGGCACCACTATCTGATTTCAAGGTACAAGCTCCACCCACTTTCAAACGGCTGCTAAAATGACATACGTGAAGTAGGCGTGACGTCACAATCACGTATATCAACCAACCAACGCAACGAATTTTGACCCGTTGGTTGGCGTACGTTATTGTGACGTCACGCCGACGTAGATATGGATCGGCTTTGCAGCGATCAAAGTACATCTGTTTCGTTGCGGAGTGGGCGGAGCTTATAACATGAAATCAAGAAATGATGAAGAGCGCATGCCTGAACCTATGCAAATGAGGAAAACAGCGCCGCAATCAGAAAATTATTGTACTGAGTATCCGCCGCCAACATCGTTCGGAACCGTACAGAACACCGAAAACGGCACGATTGTAGATCCGTTTATAGGTGTTCTATGAACGATTAACGGAAAATATAAATGACGCTAGAATAACCAAAAGTGTATACTTTCAAATGATACCAAAATCGTAGGACGAGCCACGAGGGTGCTAGTGACCGTAGAATTTCATGTTTTGGACGTGTTCCGAGTTGTTCATTTTTCGCTCGCTTATCTATTTTTGATACTATATACATTACTTGACGAAAACCTAGCGTACATTTGTGTCGCTGTAGAGGACATTCTAAGCGGATACACCAACCAGTGACGTCTTCAACTTTAGATACGAGCGTATGCACTGTTTGCACGAGCACACGCAAATGAATCGAATAGACATTTCGTCCAGCCGCGTAGGAGAAGTGACGGAACGTCGTGACCTTCTTTCGGCGGCAGGCGCCTCTCCTCGCCTGCTGCAGGTGTCTGTAAATCAGAACCTGCCTCGCTCGCAATGTTATCAGTCGACACGGAGCAGCACCAATTGCCGCTCTCGTCAGCGCCGTGATTGACGCGGGAACACCGGCATTAACGTCAGCCAGCATTCAGAGATTCGCGGAAAGCTTTCAACATTCGGGGTCGTGTCCACAAAAATCTGCGTTGGCTCATGAGCAGAGGCTAACCAGTGATCCTATCACTATAGTTCTCACTCCGTCTAAACTTCATTTATTCGATCACAAAGCCATGGGCCATGATTCAATAAAGTTTTGTGGAGACACCTGTGTAAACTATATTCTAGAGGGCCCTGGACAACTATTTGAACAACGTATTCGTTGAAAAGTCACATTCCGAACTAAACAGTGTGTTAACGTCAAGAGATATGCGTTACGTAGATGTGCCGAGGATATATGGTTTGAAGGTGAACAGTTGTTTTTTATCATTACCCTTTCTCAGTGGTGCATACATGAAAAAGTCACTGAACTATGCCTAGTCACTTGATTTCAATCTTTGATCAAACCCTCGTGGCTTATATTTACATTTAAACAGGGGTAGATTAAGAGGTCCTGCAGTCTTGGGGCAAGTTTGGATTGTCAAACCCCCGCCGAAAGCCAAGGCTAACGTGTACATTTTATTACATTTTTAAGCGACAATAATTATTTTTTAAACATAAATTTTGATTTTGTGAATATAGTTATTTCTAGACTCTAGATGCTTCACAGAAAACAGGCTGGGTGAACCTGGTGCTGATTATGTGTTTGTAAAAGGCTACTCCGTCATTTCTTCCCTTCTCGGTAAGATCAATTGCGATTATTCAGAAAATGCAAAAACCCGATCAGAAGCACAGTAGCTCGCTAAAAAGACGAAGCCAGTGAACGAATGTATGCCACCAATAAAATGCTCCAGAATACAGTGTTGGACATCTACAATGCTGTACCACTGTTGTCGGCACTACAAGACTTAATGTTAATGTTGCGATCGCATTTTGACATCTTTGAACGCCCAGGTCATGAGCTAACTGACATTGGCAATTTTCAGATAAAGGGGAAACCAACGACGCACCATGATGACAGGCTACACAGACGGCACTGACTGAAATGCTCGTGACGTTTTCAAAGCCGACAGCTTTCTTGTCATCATCAACAAACTGACGAGTACCATTTCAGATTGCATCAAAGCATACGGTAAGGTGAGTCGACTGCTCAGTTTCCTCACGAAACTGAAGGATATCGATGATGGAGAAACCAGGAGAGCTACAGAATAGTTGGTAAACACCATTCAGAACGAATGGAAGAATTACTGATGGACGAAATCGTACAATTTGCAGATTCTACCTCTGGCCGAAGGTGTGTAACTGCACTGGAGAATGCACATTTTGCAGCTGAAGCGAATCAAGAATAAGTTACGCTCAACAAAGGGGCAGAAAAGGATGTCCTTTCACTGATGTCAATAGAGTACGTTGTTCTGAGGAAAGGTGACTTTTCTTCAATAGTTGATAACTTTTCGTCCTGAAAAGAATGTTTTCTGACGAGCTACGCGGTGGGGCCTACGTCTGTGGAAAGTCGGGACATGTTATTAAAATTTGTCTTCTCACCCAATTTGTCGTCGTATTTCCAGTGCACCTTTTTGTTCACTTTAACGGGGGCCTGGGAGCTCGGGGCCATGGGATGAATCTTTCCTCTCCCCAAGTGAAGCCCCCGGGAGCTCGGGGCTCTGGAATGAATGTGTCTTCGCCCTTGGATGCGGCCCCGGGAGTGCTGGGCCGTGAAATGATTGCTTCTCCCTTGAATGGGGCCGCAGGAGCTCGGAGCCATTGATATTTTTTATTTGAATGAAGCCCCGGGGACTCGGGGCCCTGATGCACGTGCCCCAGTTGCCCTATGACAATCCGCCATTGCATTTAAACAATGAACCAAGTTAACAAAGCAAATTTAGGCATATCTTGAGTTGAGTTGTTTTATTAGTTCCAGTGATGATTTCATAATTGGTGATTTTAATGTTGTTTTTAGTCTTTATATTGTTAACTTCTTGCGTGTGGTCGGATTGACCAGTTGAAACATCGAAAACAACGTTAACTTGAACCCCAAAAGGAGAGGGTATATAGACGGACAACAGTCAACGAACTAGAAAGGTTGCTAAACTACCATGAGCACATTGGTAACAAGAGCTCAATACAGAGAGCAGGCGAGTTCTCGTGCGAGCGTTAAATGCCTCACTCATGGGCACGATGTGTCTAAGTTAAGTAATTCGATTGATAATAGCACTATCTGCTTCATTTGATGCACAATAAACCAATTATTGTGGTTATACGGTGTTGATGCTTGCTGCGTTTAGACATACATTTTCGTGGTTAATCGATTCAGGTCTCATACGCATCAACCCGTCAGACTCATCCCGCGTCTTGAGACGATCCCGCGGCCGGTTAATGAGCGCGCACAAAAAGCGAAGCTCGGGAAATGGTAAACGGCGCGCGGCAGTGATAGAAGCAGTCGACGGGTGCTCACTGCTTGCACGGCAAGTGGCCGTTCTCCTCCCGTCGTACCTCGTGGACTGTGGTTGACCGGCGCTCACCACCAGCCACTACGTACATCGCCCTTATGTCACTGTCGACCACGCGACCACTAGTGGCGCCATTAACTGGAATACGACGAACCCCATCGACGGGTGAGTTAGAGAAGGGTGACGTGCGCGTGCGCGTGCGCGTGCGTGTGTGCGTGGGTGCCTGGTTGCGTTGGTGCGTACGCGCTCGTGTGTGCGTTCATTGTGTACGTGCACGAGCACGTGCAAGTATATGAGCCTACAATTGAAATGAATGTGTGCGAACGCTCTCACTTATGCATGATGTATAGGCTTACAGTAGCCTAAGTCGCGCCCAGGTGCACGGTTCATTGCGGGAAACAGGAAATCCGCGGGGACAACAACTCCGTGGCGAGTTGATTGAAACATATACCTAGGGATTCATCCGGGAAGTGTATAGTCCAGCCAGTCTTAGGCAATTTGTGTTTCCAGGGAAACTGACTTAGCGTGTCTCTATGTGGCTAGCCTGCAAAACCTGGGCTTTCACTAATCGACCCTTCTAGCGTGTACGTTTGCGGGATAGTCTGCGTTATCTAACAGACAGCGGCGTTTACCGACGACACAATCGACTGCAGGTCCAAGTCGCTACGTCCGCCGGCGATTGTGTCATATCCAACATTCTGACATAATCAAAGATCACGAGCGACCGACGAGCCGAATGGGATGATCTCTCCGACCTGTAATGACATTTTTATCCAGTATAATTCGATGCATAATCCGGCGTGGTGAAATACTGTCAACAGTTATTGGATATATGTGCCTTGATATGTTCCATGCTGTATTTGCTATCAATGAATAAATGTCTCCTATCTGGGAGCACAGCAAACGCTATTTCGCAATGCTTAGCAATATATACATGTAGGAAGTTAGGACCAGCAGCATAAACAAATCTATATTTGTAGGTCATCAAGCAATAGGCGGTTATATACTCAACAGTGAAATGAATGGATGACTAGACCATGCTTACACATATATGTTTACGTTTATCGAAGCTGCAATAAATTGGTGGGAATTAGAGTGGGAACCGGCGCAGTGACTGACAGTAAATCCACTTGCCTTGCCGTTGGCAGCAAGCAAATAAATACCTCGCATGAAGTGCGGAGTGTCGTAAGCGATCTACTAGCTCGTGTCATTCTCGTCGGCCCTACTGTCTTCAAGACTGTATGCATGGTGTAAACTCTACAACGGTCAGCACAGGAGGCGCAATGTAATGTAGCTGACCTGGCACAATTTCAAAACGCCATGCACACGCACGCAAATACAAACACAAACACACGAACACACACAGACACACACGCGCTTGCACATACACATTATTGCTGGCCTATTATTGTCCTACTTTAAACTGACCTATTTTCGCTAAGCACCAGTTACACACACTGGATTTCTTTTAAAGGACATTCATAATGGCACACATTTCGACACACCGTGCGGCATAACGTTTGTAGATCCCTTCATTTTCCCACATATAGACTGGATTACTGACTGCCGGAAATCCATCTCACAAAGCCCAAAATGTAAACTGTTGACGTGTGGCTGGCTTCCTGAGGCAATTCGCCACCGAACGTGAGCTGTCCCAGTTCTCCTTGGAAATTTGGCAGCAGCTTCGGCAACAGTTTTTTGACAGCGTGAACTGAAACAGATCTATAACAGCTGTACATCATCCACAACGCGTTCACCAAGTACGTCGACTTCACACCCACTCATGCGTGGTATTCACGATGATAAAAGTGGCTGGAACCGACAAACGGCACGTGCAATTTTCCTTCGGAATGACGATTTCACCTCTTGTGGGTAAACTCTCTTGTCTGTAGTGGAATCGAGGTTTGGTTGAGTGGGTTTCCACACACGCACGCACGCACGCACGCACGCACGTACGTACACACACACATATATATGTATATATATATGCGTGTGTGTGTGTACATATATATATATATATATAGAGAGAGAGAGAGAGAGAGAGAGAGAGAGAGAGAGAGAGAGAGAGAGAGAGAGAGAGAGAGAGAGTACACGATGTTGACATTGTTTAATACGATATATGTAACGGGGGATTTACCATGAAGACAGATCAACATATATTAAAGGGAATAAAAACATCTATGGCTTGAATTCATATTATATTACATCCTGCTATCTATTTCCATGTCCACCAAGTCAAAAATAAATCAAAACAATTCAATGAATTAGAAATTCCACATTTTATGCTGTGCATCCGGACATTTTCGAATATGCATATTTTTGGCGCGCTTTTCGGAATGCCGAGGTGTGACGTCACATATGACCCATAGTCGCATCAGGCTGACCCTTTCCATGCATTCAGAGCATGTTTACAAGGATAGCTTTCGGATCGAAACGAACGTCAAAATGAGTTATTATGCGATATTCCGATGTATTACAAACACTCGTCAACATAGAGGAACAAGCAGTTATCTTGCGGTTCCACATGAATCCAATTTTATTCAAAACAATGAATGCGAATGGGCCTGTCGAATAGGTTTCGCCGAGCTTGGGCTCGTTTTTAGAATAATTATATCGGATGCAATCAACGGGAGATAATCTACACCAATAAACATACATTATATTGTATCCAGCTACAGAAAGTAACGTGTATAATCTTATAATATCACTAGAATATCGATGTATGAAGGAGGAGTTGTACAGTTTATCATAACAACTTAAATCAGTCAGCGAATTTATGTCGGTCCTGCTAACTCGTTTGGTAAAGGCGTTGGTTCCGTGACATTTATTTTGTAATCGGGCGACGCCGGTTCGATCGCGACACCAAACCATTAATTTTTTTAACACTTTTGGTTTTTTATGTTTTCACCAAGTAATATAAACGAAATACTATGATGCACTGTGTGTAAATATTTTTGTAGTAATTATTTATTCGCCACAAAAATGAAAATATTGTAATTATATATAACGATGTTTCTAAATTGTATTTATCCAGACAGATCACCATTTGTTTTCACATATATAATTACACTATATTACCGTACAATATATATATATATATATATACAGTTAATAAATTCTATATCCATTACATTATATTTGTTTGGATAAATAAAATTTAGAAACAACGTTATATAATTCCCATATTTAATTTTTTGTGGCGAATAAATAATTACTACAAAAATTTAAAAAAATATTTACAAACAGTGCATCATAGTATAAGAATGATTTGGTTTATATTACTTGGTGAAAACATAAACAACAAAAACGTTATATATAATTACCATATTTTCATTTTTGTGGCGAATAAATAATTACTACAAAAATATTTACGCACAGTGCATCATAGTATTTGGTTTATATTACTTGGTGAAAACATAAAAAAACAAAAGTGTTAAAAAAATAAATGGTTTGGTGTCGCGATCGAACCGGCGTCGCCCGATTACAAAATAAATGCCACGGAACCAACGCCTTTACCAAACGAGTTAGCTGGACCGACATAAATTCGCTGACTGATTTAAGTTGTTATGATAAATTGTACAACTCTTCCTTCATACATCGATATTCTAGTGATATTATAAGATTATACACTTATACACGTTATTTTCTGTAGCTGGATACGATATATGTTTGCTATGTATGTATATTGGTGTACATTATCTCCCGTTGGTTGCATTCGATATAATTATTCTGAAAACGAGCCCAAGCTCGGCGATACCTAGTCGACTTGTAAGCTCATTCGCATTCATTGTTTTGAATAAAATTGAATTAATGTGGAACCGTAAGATAACTGCTTGTTCCTCTATGATGACTAGTGTTTGCATTACATCGGAATATTGCACAATAACTCATTCTGACACTCGTTTCGACCCCAAAACTATCCATGTAAACATGCTCTGAATGCATAGAAAGGGTCGGCCTGCTGCGAGTGTGAGTCATATGTGACGTTAAGATACCACGTGATCGCCTAGCTCATTATTTTTTATTGTATGAAATCTAAAATACAAAATAACACCTGCAATATAACAACATATGATTACTACAAGTGCCACAATGGATACAAAGGATCATTCAACAACAGCATTAAACATAATATTTCTTACATAACATTGATACAGTTAAATTGCATATAGATCATCTCAGTTACCAAATAGCAGGCTAGCACCTGTGATATTTGTAACTAGATATCATACGGCAATACTCCTTGACGGATTTACTATAAATAACACATAGGTCTATATTAATATAAATACTGTATTCTCAAATCGAGAAATACACTAAAATGCATCCTAAATATCATGAACACAGTATCTAATCAATTTAAAATGTCCATAAAGTACATACTCGGTTGTAATATTTCTACAGTTAAACATATCTATGTGATGTGCGTAACACAGCATCAGTACGTATACATGACATCCCTTATAATCATACAACGCTTATATAATACTAACTCATGAATCAGTACTAAAACTCATCTACTTGTCTTGTTTCTAATTCATTAAAGGGAATAAAAACATCTATGGCTTGAATTCATATTATATTACATCCTGCTATCTATTTCCATGTCCACCAAGCCCAAAAAAATAAAAAATTCAATGAATTAGCAATTCCACATTTTATGCTGTGCATCCGGACATTTTCGAATATGCATATTTTTGGCGCGCTTTTCGGGATGCCGAGATGTGATGTCACATATGACCCATAGTCGCATCAGGCCGACCCTTTTCATGCATTCAGAGCATGTTTACAAGGATAGCTTTCGGATCGAAACGAACGTCAAAATGAGTTATTATGCGATATATTCCGATGTAATAAAAACACTAGTCATCATAGAAGAACAAGCAGTTATCTTACGGTTCCATATGAATCCAATTTTATTCAAAACAATGAATGAGAATGGGCCTACAAGTCGACTAGATTTCGCCGAGGCTGGGCTCGTTTTTTAGAATAATTATATCGGATGCAATCAACGGGAGATAATCTACACCAATAAACATACATAATAAACATATATTGTATCCAGCTACAGAAAGTAACGTGTACAAGTGTATAATCTTATAATATCACTAGAATTTCGATGTATGAAGGAGGAATTGTACAATTTATCATATCAACTTAAATCAGTCAGGGAATTTCTGTCGGTCCTGTTAGCTCATTTGGTAAAGGCGTTGGTTCCTTGGCATTTATTTTGTAATCGGGCGACGCCGGTTCGATCCCGACACCAAACCATTGATTTTTGTAACACTTTTTTTGTTTATGTTTTCACCAAGTAAAACCAACTCATTTTTATACAAGGAATCAACGTCTTTACCAAATGAGCTAGCAGAACCGACAGGAATTCGCTGACTGATTTAAGTTGTTATGATAAATTGTACAACTCCTCCTTCATACACCGATATTCTAGTGATATTATAAAATACTCCCACCCACCAACTGGCTCAGACTGCCCCAGTGTTAGAGTGGTAACACAGTACTACAAACTCCCACCCACCAGTTGGCCCAGACTGTCCCAGTCTTAGAGTGGTAACACAGTACTACAAACTCCAACCCACCAGCTGGTCCAGACTATCCCAGTGTTAGAGTGGTAACACAGTACTACAAACTCCCACCCACCAGCTGACCCAGACTGCTCCAGTGTTAGAGTGGTAACACAGTACTACAAACTCCCACCCACCAGTTGGCTCAGACTGTCCCAGTGTTGGAGTGGTAACACAGTACTACAAACTCCCACGCACCAGCTGGCCCAGACTGCCCCAGTGTTAGAGTGGTAACACAGTACTACAAACTCCCACCCACCAGCTGGCCCAGACTGCCCCAGTGTTAGAGTGGTAACACAGTACTACAAACTCCCACCCACCAGCTGGCCCAGACTGTCCCAGTAATAGAGTGGTAACACAGTACTAGAAACGACCACCCACCAGCTGGCCCAGACTGCCCCAGTGTTAGAGTGGTAACACAGTACAACAAACTCCCACCCACCAGCTGGCCCAGACTGTCCCATTGATAGAGTGGTAACACAGTACTACAAACTCCCACCCACCAGCTGGCCCAGACTGTCCCAGTAATAGAGTGGTAACACAGTACTAGAAACGACCACCCACCAGCTGGCCTAGACTGTCCCAGTGTTAGAGTGGTAACACAGTACAACAAACTCCCACCCACCAGCTGGCCCAGACTGTCCCATTGATAGAGTGGTAACACAGTACTACAAACTCCCACCCACCAGATGGCCCAGACTGTCCTAGTGTTAGAGTGGTAACACGGTACTACAAAGTCCCACCCACCAGCTGGCCCAGACTGCCCCAGTGTTAGAGTGGTAACAGAGTACTATAAACTCCAACCCACCAGCTGGCCCAGACTGTCCCAGTGTTAGAGTGGTAACACAGTACTACATACTCCCACCCACCAGCTGGCCTAGACTGTCCCAGTGTTAGAGTGATAACACAGTACTACAAACTCCCACCCACCAGCTGGCCCAGACTGCCCCAGTGTTAGAGTGGTAACACAGTACTACCTACTACCACCCACGTAGCAACGAATAGACTGCACATTTATTGCAAGTAAAACCCATAAACAATCGGTACATATAAATAGGTATAAGATACATAGCTTTTATAACAAATAAGTTATACATATAAACATATAGAATACAAATAAAATAAGGTAATAAGTTAAACAGATAATAAATAAATAAGTTATAAAAATTATATGTAAAACATTATATAAAGCCACCGTTTTACAATATACAATGATTCAGCCCAACTGTCCCATGTGGGGCCGTTAACAATATCTGTACAATTGTACATACATCTTATTATGTCATTGTGATGAACGAAGGATGCAAGATGGCCGCATCCCCAAAGACATTCTCTACAGCGAACTGTCTTCCGGCAGGAGGACTGTTGGACGGCCCCAGCTGCGCTACAAGGATGTCTGTAAGCGTGACATGAAGGCAATAAACATCAACCTTCAGTTGTCGGAAGAGATGGCAGCTGATCGCACCAGGTGGAGAGGTGTCCTACTGAACCAGCTCAGGGCAGGCGAAGGACAACTGCGGAGCCTGGCTGAAGACAGGAGAGCTCGTCGAAGGGAGCGCCAACCCTCTAGCCACCCAGAGACGACCTACAGATGTGACCACTGCGGCAGGGAGTGCCACTCCCGCATCGGTCTGATCATCCACAACCGACGATGTCCCAGACGCTACAACGCCAACTAGGGCGCATCATCCAAGGTCGACTCATGACCGACGGAGGCCTACTGTCAGTGTTAAGACTACGTGTTTTAAAAAACCAGTCCATTAACATTATTGCGCAATAGAGCGTGCAATGTGTCAACAGCAGTACTAACAAACATGCTACTCGCGCTGACCCGTCGTCGGTGGTATCCTAAGATCCGTCTATGCATTCTGTAGTAGACAATTTTAAGTTTTAAATAGGTGCCCTTGTTAAAATTTACCCAGAGTTGGGAACAATAAATTGTACAACAATATGCATGAAGCGTAATATATTATTATGCATTGGTAATAAGAAACAACCAAGTGAAGTAGTTATCACTATTACCGTATTTTTATATTTTAAAACTCATTCCTAGTACTGCCATCTGTGGGAGATAAATTAACCACACAATTCCCTCAGGTAGGAGAAATGCCGTCTAGAAAAGCACAACATGTCGCAAATACACAATAAATAACTAGATAACTATGCATGCACTGCTTTTTTTTTAATATATCACCAATTGGTAGATCTAAGGTTAGTGGTCCAACGACGTCAATGACAATAGAAATAGACGAGTCATTAGCACCAGTGAGGAGATGCAGTTACATTGTTTCGAATATGGCGTATTAATCTATATATTATTGACCTGTGCAATGTGTTATGACGTACCAGAATGTCACTGGGTCTAAATAAGGTCTGCAGGTAGAATAAATGTGTGCAAATATAGTGGTAGGAACCATAATGTGTCAGTTGTTGACGGTCGTTATTTTCAAACAATCATTGTCAAAACAAAATTGGGAACATGTAAAATTATTTTGTTCGTAGTTTCCTTTGTCGTAGATAAATTGCAATACAGACGTTATTATATTCTTACGAGGGAGTGTGTTCTTAAGGGGCTCATCATCATCATCATCACAATCATCATCATCATCATCATCATAAATATCACCATCTTCTTCATCATCGTCATCATAGTTGGCCGAGGCCGGAGCGTAGATGAGCCGTTTCCATTTGGGTAGATCGTTCATTAGGGGTGAGAGGTCTGTCGTTAAACGTCAAGGTTTTGGCAGATCAGCTTACAGTGTAGTGTATGTTCTCTTCTGTTTCCCTCTGTTTTGTATGTGTTTGTTTGTTGGTTGGTTCGTGTAAGCGTGTGTTTGTTTGTTTGTGTGTGTCTGCGTCTGCGTCTGCGTGTGCGTCTGCGTATACACACACACGCACGCACACACGCACGCACACACACACACACACACACACACAAACACACATACATACATACATACATACATACATATATACATACATATATGTGTGCGTGCGTGCGCGCGTGTGTGTGTAATTACCAACAACAACATAGCAACGTTGTTATAATAAACTATTAATTGAGCATGGCTTATTAGGACAAAAAAGAAATGGGAAGAAAGCACCAACGGAGCTACATCAATTCTGGTGTAGCCCCGGTGGTGCTTAAAGGGAAACGAAGGGCAACGTTTTGGTGTTATGCACCTAAAAGAGTTAACACAAACTAACTTTTTTTAACTACAATCAACATTTTCACGTCAGAATTTTGTTTCAAAGTGGAAGATTCTCACGAAACGTTCGATTTCTTGAAGACTGCCATCTTACATATGACACGAATAAACAACCAATAAACGAGCGGCATTTTACACACCGCGAAATTGCCGTGACGACATATGTTCCTTCAACGACCTGATTACAGTTGTTTACATGTCATGGCATACGGTTCTGTGGAATTTTATAAGGGCTCTGCAATTAAACGTGATTTTGCAATACATGTGATTGCCTACCATTACAGATTTTCTGTAATAATTACGGAAATTGACCGCAAATTACGGCATTACGGAAATTATCACCGCATAATGCGTTATTAGGTAAATAAATATCCGACTACTAACAACTATATAGGCCTATTTGTATGTTTTACAGAGTAGCTAAATAAACCATATATAAATAATGCCACTCCAGATGCCCTGACAACTTCGTGGAGGTAGTTTTCAAATCAACTAAGCCGTAAGCGGGCGGCTAGACACGCGGATGACTCGCGGCCAAGCAAGTGGGTCACTCGGGAAGAATTAAGTTACCAGAAATATGCAGCGCTTATATTATACTCCACTGTGAAATCAGCATTGACAGTAAACAAAAGCTGATGGCATCATAAGCTGTTGGCATGATCGGGCACTACGACGCTCCCGCCCGCCGGCGACCCGCGGGCTACGCCAGCACGCGTTGATGGCTCCCGTGTTGATCATGCCGCACGGCGGCCGGCGCAAAGTGAAAGACGTCGCCATCGGCACGTAATATTTGAATAGTCGAATGCACTCTATTGCATGATAAATATCAGAGGAAGCTGAATCTAAAAAGTTATCGGTATGCATACAACTGGAATATATGCAAATATATTGTTTAATCTTGTGAACGATAATACAACATTTTGATTAACGCGGGCTGTTGTGAAGTATTTAGATTGTTTTATAACATTCTACGATTGAATATGATTAATGTCCAATGGTTAAATAGTTGTAGTTGCTTTCATCATTGTTTGAGTTTAGTCAATCAAACAGAATATTCGTTTTCCAACAACGAAACGTTGTTGCTGAAGCCCGAACTTAAGACGTAGATTTATCGGCTAAAATGGCGCTGCCCATGAAGTACAGGCGCTGTATGTTCAAACTTGTTTTCCTGATAAACCGCTGACGTTAAAAATAAGATCTTTTTTGCATATGGTTAGGTAGGTAGGTTTTATTTGGAATTGTATAAATCATACATAGAAATATAAACAATCCGTAAAACAATCGACATAATTATATACAATTCCAGGTTGACAGCGGAGCCAATTAAGGCTGTAACCAGTTTGTTTTAATTATTCCAATATAAGATGATAATGATTAAGTAAATTAGTCGCATTCATCCCCAAAATAACTCTTATCAACAATGATTTCACATGTAGTGTGTTGGTTACGTTGCTATAATTAATAGAACATAATATATGTAAATGTAATAACAGTAATATTAGATGATAAATGTTCACATAAGTAGTCTTGCGAAACAAAACATGTGGTTATGCCAAGCTTCAGCAATGATATAATACCTAAGTAGAATAACATTATATCAAACACATATGTCAGACGTTTCGAGGTGGAATGAAAATAAACTAGACCCCCTTACAACATTTGCCTTTAATGATAATATAAAACTATTTAAATTATGTTTATTTTGTATAACAGTTGGAATTGTATTCCAGATCATCGGACCTTTACATAACAACCTGTTCGAAGATCTTTGAGTAGAACTGATAATAGGACGTATATTACAGGTTTGTCTTGTTTTATAAAAGTGAATGTCTTAGGTAAATATAAAAATATCCGATAATGAATGTGGCAGACTCCCGTGGAGACAATTATACATAAATTTTCCAACTTCAATTTCATAAATATCATGCAATTTTATTAAATGTAAACATGTAAAGAGGAGAGGTGAATGTTCCCAATAGTTTGTTTTAAGAATGGAACGAACTATTTTTTTTGCATAATGAATAATTTTTTGATATGAGTTTTGTATGTGGATCCCCACAAAATGATTCCGTATGTCAAGTAGGAGTAAACTAAAGTGTAATAAATTGTTTTAAGTGCAGCTACTGGCAGGTAGCGGTTAACTTTATTTATGATGTATGAAGCACTAGTTAGCTTGTTTTGCTTGCATTTATACATTCATGCCAATCAAGTTTGTCGTCTATATGAAGGCCTAGAAATTTTATACATTTTGGTCGCTGAATTATGTTATTAGTTATCGCTAATAATAATTATTCGTTCTGAGCAGGAGGAGATCTAGAAAATAACGTGCATTTTGTCTTAGAAATGTAAAACAACCAATAATCAATAATTGGAATATTAAGCGCGATGGGAGTTTTTATTTGTTTCCAGCACTCGGCAAATGTTATGATTATTAGCTTAATATTCTGTATATGTTCGAATGAGGTCAGACTATTCTTAATATTAACATAAAGCTGATATTTTCATGCTGGTACAGGGTGTTTGTTGTCCGTCCTCAGTGGTTCCGGGTATCCGAGTATCCGGGTCACAATGAATACATAGTCACAAGTGTTGAGAGCCCCGTTTCCAAGTCTTGAACTCAGAACTCCGCCAAGCAAAATAGTGAAACTACCGCGCCTCTCAAAAGAATGTTTGACAAATAACAGCTATATCGGTGGTGACAGACAGTCGTCGATATTAATGAGGCCGTGAATGCAACGACTGATGTTCCTCGGCGTACATCCAATGTTGTTGTACGTCTCTTGTCGCGTCCATCGCGTAATATGTTGGTGCTCTTGCGCCAGCGCCGTCGGCAGTAAACACTTCATTGTCTGGTGAAGGTTCTTACATAAGAATCCAACCTTTATTGCGGCTGCAGGTGTGTCCGGCAGATGACCGGTAACCAATCCCACGCGACGTGACGACACGTGGTTCACTCACTGAGCCTATTACTTGGTCAGTTTTGTCAACGTATCCAATACGTAGCCCGGTTTTTTTATTATTACCGCCTCGCTCGCCTTACGCAGTCAATATGAGCGAGACTGAGACAGAACAGATTCCGGTCATCGGTAAGTGAAACTCAATTCCGCAAAAGTTATTACTTGCATAATGATACTCTTGTAGTTATCAGACAACCAATATTACGGTTTTAAGTGTCATTCTTTATCTGTCCCACAATGTTCGTATCACCATATACCAATAGTCTTTCGAAGCACCTTTATGACCCAAATAGCATTGCACCAGCACCGGCTGTTCGCGCACGCTTTATGGGCGATAATGGCTCATGATGGTACAATTCACAGCGCTACTTAGAACTCTAAAAATTAATGCCCTAAATTCCAATGCAGCTCAATCCGTTTGTTGCACGTGCGCTTGAGTTTCTCTGTGTTTACATCACTCGCTCAAGATTTAACAAGATTTAACAAGATCGCCACCCAGAGAATTAACTCTAAATGGCAGGTGGACAAGGAAGCTTTTTGGCTTCTCGAGAGTCCAACCCTTTTTATCTATGTGTCTCCCGCCCTTCTGAGGTACGTGTCAATTATATTTTTAAACATATTCACGCAACAGCAGATAATCGGTTCCAATCATTTAAAGTCCTTTGTGAAAATGATAACTTTCTTATATATAATCTACACTGCTCCTTTACTAATGTAACTCCATGTCCCCTAGTCCTATCTTTCTTAACTGAGAAAAACATATTTCTATCAATATTTTTATTACCATTCAAAATTTTAAAAACTTCTATCTGATCTCCACTCAATCTCCTGGTCTCTAGTATTGTCAAACCACTATTGAATGAATGAATGAATGAATGAACGTTTATTCAAAACATTGTGAACAACAATATGTACAAGACAAACAAGATTAACTATAATACAAATGACAATGTAATAATAATAATCACTTCTTTTGCGCCTAAATCCTTGGAAACCAAACTTAGAGGTACACTGTCTGAAGGGGGTAAACAGGAAGTCATTGACTTTTATGTAAGTTTACCCCTGGCATGTATATTGAGACATTACTGTTACGTTCATAATAATGTTATAGAAGTGTGAAACCGTTAGCGGCCACCCCAAGCAACTCGCTAACCTTTTAATACCAGAGCTGCTCGGTTTGCGTTGCTCCGATTATCACGGTCACAGATATTCGCTCCAACCAATGTATTGTGTTCACAAAATCAACTTTTCGTGACAAACAGATCCGTATTTAGTACAAAAAGAAGTGTTTAATGCTTACGCACATAACTTTCATGAACTAGTGAGACAAAGCCAAATAGGAATTGACCCTGGAATCTCATCCGACCGGTTCGCGACACCTCGCGGCAAACCGTGTTTGCTAAGTAAAATGCTGCGTTCCAATCACCTCGTGTATGTCGTGAATACGGCTTCGTAACCCCTACTTGACCCAGTTGCATAAATAAATTGGTAAACTCGAGGAGCCCGTGAACTTTCCAGTTCGCCAAGACGTATTCACGACTTACACGAGGTGATTGGAACGCAGCATAATTCACCACTACATAAATTCTGTCTACCTGCTTAACCTGTTAGTCAGGGTGTGGTTTCCGTGAAGAGGACCATATGGTATGTGTGTGTGTGTTGTGTGTGTGTCTGCGTGTGTGTGTGTGTGTGTGTGTGTGTGTGTGTGTGTGTGTGTGTGTGGTGTGTGTGTGTGGTGTGTGTGTGTGATGGGTGTGTGTGATGTGTGTGTGGTGGGTGTGTGGTGGTGGGTGTGTGGTGGTGGGTGTGTGTGTGTGGTGTAGTGTGGTGTGGTGTGTGTGTGTGTGGTGTGTGTGTGTGTGTGTGTGTGTGTGTGTGGTGTGTGTGTGGTGTGTGTATGTGTGTGTGTGTGTGTATGTGTGTGTGTGTGGTGTGTGTGTGGTGTGTGGTGTGCGTGTGCGGTGTGTGTGTGTGTGTGTGTGGTGTGTGTGCGTGTGTGTGGTGTGTGTGTGTGTGGTGTGTCTGTGCGTGTGTGTGGTGTGTGTGCGTGTGTGTGTGTGTGTGTGCGTGTGTGTGGTGTGTGTGTGTGTGTGTGTGTGTGGTGTGGTGTGGTGTGTGTGTGTGTGTGTGTGTGTGTGTGTGTGTGTGTGTGTGTGTGTGTGTGTGTGTGTGTGTGTGTGTGTGTGTGTGTGTGTGTGTGTGTGTGTGTGTGTGTGTGTGTGTATTCGTGTGCGAATATATAATTTTATTTTCAAATGTATTCATTGGTGGATCATAATTATAATACATTATCAGCAATTAAAAAGCACGTGGGGCGAATGGGCTATTCATAGCATCATCTATAAATCTAATACATAGAATGATTTCATTAAAATTATTTTAAACACCGTGCTGTAATTTCCCACAGAGTTGTCGCCAGCGAATGAGGTTCTCCAGGAGAAAGTGCCAGATGTCGCGGATGACGTCACAGAGAAGGCACCATCGCCAACCTGCTACGCGCCTTCCATGGATATCTTCACCCCGGAGGATGTGACGTCACATTGCGTTGATAACCAGACGCCGATTCTGTGTTTCGTCCTGCTGATCCTCGTCGCCATGTTTACCAGCCTCTTTATCGAAACGTCAGTGTTGCGCATGATCGCCGGCGTTGCTCCCAGCTCGGTCATCATGTTCTACTTTCTGGGCGTATGAATAGGACGAGTAGGGCGAATGCGACCTGGAATTAACATGACAACAAGTCATGCTCTATAAGGCGCCAATCCGAATAGATAACTATGTCGACCTGAAGTCTGGCGACATTGGGACAGTTTGTCAAAACGATAGCTTTCAAAGAGACCGACGAACACCGCAAACAATCATTTGAATGATCTAACGTCAACCCTGGCGTTACCATGATTGCCGGTTAGATAATAATTGTGTTTATGTGCTCCTTGCTTGCGAATGTTTTCAAATGTCTGTTCGTTCGTTTATCTTCTTGTTGATGTGCATTGATGTAATATACTCATAAAATGTACGCAAAACAAAGATGACGTCTTGAGGTGTAGCCCTATATCGTAAGTGATCGTTAGCACTGTGTCAACAGACCGGCATACATATAGCAAAGTAAAATACGGTACCGTGTATGTGTTGTGTACGTGTAGTGTGTGCATGCGTCTGTGTCATCTTTGAGAATTTCGAGTTGAGTCTTGAGTCACCTCTAAAAATGTCGAGTTGCGACTCGAGTCACCGACAGACGCCATGATTGACTGTATCGCGGTAAATTTTTGTGCGAGTTCGTAGCGTCATTTTCGGTGATATGTCTTCCATATACTTCATGGAGGTAGTTTTCAAATTAACTAAGAAGTAGGCATCACTAATTTAATGTATTTACACTAAATCATCGAAACATCGATTATCTCATGGAACGTATAAAATAGGTATACATAGGCCTGCGCACTATGTCCCACTTGTTAGCAAAATCGCTAGACGAGAACGCATTAATATTTCATTAAAGACCATAATGTTTTCGTGGTTGAATCATAACCTGGTGACGCAGTCACGCAGACATTATTAATTGGGATAAGTTGGTTGTTCACACGTGACAGTCGTGACAGTCGTGACAGTAATATTCAACATCGACAACCGCGTCACGCAGGTACTGCAATATTAATTGTATGTTCAAAATTACGAAGGTCGGAGAGAAATCGAAGTTCATGTCCACCGATAGGCCGTAGTCCTGATAGTGTAGAGTTGTCAAATAATATTCGCATTACTATGCTATTGGCATGAGGGTAAAGGTAAACGTCTACTTCATGTTGCCAAGCAACCTAATCCATGACGCAGGGGGCCGTTTTCCCGAAGTTTAGCAAACTAAAATACGGTGTTGTGTATGTGTAGTGTGTGCATGCGTCTGTGTCATCTTTGAGAATTTTGAGTTGAGTTTTGAGCACCTCTAAAAATTTTGAATTGCGACTCGAGTCACCGACAAACGCTATGATTGACTGTATCGCGGTAAATTTTTGTGCGAGATCGTAGCGTCATTTTCGGTCATATGTCTTCCATATTTACGTCGGTGGTATTAACCTCTTGATGCTATATATAGAACCCGTTACATGATGTGATTTCATTGGTCTGTGACAAGTCTTTCCAATAAATAGCAATCACGATATCACACAGATGGGAACAGCTTATAGCTGCAGATTATCGGCATTAAATTCAAACCACGCTTTGCATGATTATTCGAGCAAGTCACATGTTAACATAGGCACGAGTCATTGGCTCGCGTAGAGTCCGAGTCATTTCGCAGTCGAGTCTGGGTCGAGTCGAAGATCACTGAAATGTGTGACTCAAGTCGTGTACTTGCGACTAAGTCAACAAGACTGGCTCTCCTGTGATAAAGATAAACTATGGAATATCGAACGTATTAGCGCAGGTACGCACGCACGCATGCACGCACACTGTTCTGGGAACATTCAGCCACGAAGCAATTAGTGCGCTAAAACAATTCGTACACAAATAGCCACGTTTTCATTCTTAGAACTTTTCTGAAGTTATTAATTATGACTATTAAGTTATTAATTATGACTATGGGTGGATCCAGGCCCAGAAAAAAGGGGGTGCCAAATGTTGCGTGAAGTTGAATTACCGTGTGATATTAGGCATGGGTGATATGCAGTTTCAAATTCATGCAACGTATAGTTGGCATGCATGTATATTATTTGTCTCCCATGCATCTGTTCAGAACAAGCGAAACGATAAGTTCGACAAACACTAGAGATATTTTGCAACCCTTTCAGAATGGTGTGGCGACCCAAACTTCCGCTGTCGTAATCGTTGTACCCAACCACTAAGAGCGATCACACTGGCAAACGGTGCGTCGTAGTCAGGAGATCGACGAGTTATCCAAACTCAATCGTAGACATCAAGTAGGAATTCGGCATTTTCCATTCACAAGGTGGCAGCACGTTACGGTCTCCACTAAAATACTACCGTGTACTTTCATTAAGTCCTATACCATGCGAAAGGTGGCACCACATTACAAGTGAGGAATAAAAACGGTAACATCATTCGCACGCGCGCTGCAGAGAATAATCTCCAAGACCAGCATCTCATTTTAAGCTCAAAACAACCCGGACCCTGATTGTATATATGTAATTGTGAACTATAATAAAACTAACGTTTAACCAATACAACATTGACCTAATTGAGGATATCGAGGCAGCATCAAACACTGGGAACCTGGTAAGTATGTATGCGGGCATCATACAGGCTACAAACCTAGATTAACCAATAAGGAAAACTGCACCTCTCACATGGAAAGATAGTGTCACACTAACAAAGAGAGATGACGAAATGAATCGTTGGATTGAGCACTTCACAGATCTTTACGGCACAGAATGACCATACTCGATCTCTGTCTGCAATTGACAAGTTCCTTCTATGGAGATTATGGAAGAACTTGATGATGAACGATAGATCACAGAGATGGAGGCAGTTGTTGCCAGACTGTCAACTAACAAAGCCTCAGGCCGAGATGCAATTCCTTCAGCTCTGATCAAGGCTGGCAGCCAGGCCTTGTTATTACGACTCTACAGCCTACTCCTGGCGCTCAATTCCACAAAAAAATTATGGATTCAAACATAATCACCTTAAATACAAAAACAATAGTGACAGATGTGACTGCAATAACTGCATAGGAATATCTCTGCTCAGTATTGTAGGGAAAATATTTTCACGTAACATCCTCCCGAGTCTAGACACTTTGGCAGAACGGATGTACCCTGATTTACAAAGCGGTTTCTGTTCTGGACAACAAGAGAACGCAATGGTGCAACATATGCAACTCCTTGTAACTTTTATGGATTTCACAGAAGCTTTTGATTACGTAAACAGAGAAATTGTTTTCACAGTTTTCAAGAACGTTAAATGTCTACCAGTCCTATTCAGTCTCATCCAAGTTTTCCACTATAAAAGTAAAGTAAAGGTAAGTTCTTATATAGCGCAATAACCAGTCCTCAGGATTGCTCAAAGCGCTTTACATTTTACACCCTGGCAAACCTGTTCAATCGAACACCATCTCGAGTTATCTGGGAAGCATTAAGCAATGCGGCAATTAATTCGCTAAGACTAGTAGTACACATATATCCACCACTGTCTATAGCCAGGTACTCATTCATACAGCTGGATGAACTGGAACAACGTGTAATGAACGAACTTGCCCAAGGTTCGACACCGCCGCACATAATTCGAACCCGGGTTCTCTCGGTTGAGATTTCGAAGCTATAACACCACGGCGCTACACTATACAACTAGAAAGGCAGACAGAGTGATATATGAGCCCTTCCCCATCAAGTGTGGTGTGAAGCTGAAATATGTTCAGACCTTGACTCTTTTTGGAATATTTTTCTCCATACTATTCAATGATGCTATGCACAATGCTGACATTGCTAAAGCTGGAGTGGGTCTGAGGACTACTCAACCTCACGCTACTCAACCTCACGCTTGAAAACAACAGCACTTCATGTGTGCGTGGCCCTCTATGCCGATGATACTTCCTTCTATTCCCATTCCACGGAACAGCCACAATTATTCCTAAGCAGCTTCACAAAGATTGTACAGCTTTTGATGATTTCTAAATCAGCATCAATGAGACTGTTATCATGAGCCACGGGACTCAAGAAACCAACATCATCCTCTCGAAAGTGTCGAAAAAAAATTATACTTAAGCTCCACCATGTCTAGAAATTTCAACACTCGACCAGGTAAAGCAGAAACACTCTTTGGATGACTAAATAATCGAGTCTGGTCCAGGAAGAGCCTAACATTGCACACCAAACTGAAAGGGTATCATGCTTTTGTTGTAAGCATATTGTTTTGTGGGGCAAAGACATGGACAACGTACCACAAACAGGAATTGAAGCATAACAGTTTTATCTTCGTTGTCTGCATGCGATCTTTGGTGTAAAATGGCATGTCTTGAGATCCTGCAACGCTACAGACCACCACAATTGTGCAACATTCTCAAGCATAAAAGCCTACGATGGCTTGGACATGTGCAGTGAATGCCCAGTGACCACTTCCCAAAGACCATCCTCTATGGGGAGTTGACTGAGGGCGTGATCAAGAGAGATCTGAAAGACTACGGCATCGACCATCTGCACATCGTAGGTTGTTGCCGAGAACAGAGTCATCTGGCGAGCCTGTCTCGCTGGCAGCTCAGCTATTGACACCGCGATGTAGCAAGTTAGCATATTATCGGAAATAAACAAGCGTCCCAAGGTAGAACTGTGTGTGTGTGTGTGTGTGTGTATGTGTGTGTGTGTGTGTGCGTGTGCGTGTGCGTGTGCGTGTGCGTGTGCGTGTGTGTGTGTGTGCCCGCGCCAGAGCCCGCGCGCGTACGTGATGATCTCATGGAACATATAAAATAGGCCTACCTTTGCCCAATGTCCTACTTGTTAACAAAATCGTCAGTTGAGAACGCATTAATTGTTTTTCATTAAAGACCACAATGTTTTTATGGTTGAATTAACACACACACACACACACACACACACACACACACACACACACACACACACACACACACACACACACACACACACACACACACACACACACACACACAGACAGACACACATATATACATACATACCATACACACACACATACACATATGTGTGTACGCGCGTGTGTGTGTAATTACCAACAACAACATAGCAACGTTGTTATAATAAACTGTATTAATTGAGCATGGTTTATTAGGATACAAAAGAAATGGAAAGAAAGCACCACTGGAGCTACATCAATTCTGGAGTAGCTCCGGTGTTGCTTAAAAGGAAACGAAAGGCAACGTTTTGGTGTTATGCACCTAAAAGAGTTAGCACAAACTAACGTTTTGTAACTACACTCAACATTTTCACGTTAGTGGTTTACTCAGAATTTTGTTTCAAACTAGAAGATTCTCACGAAACATCCGATTTCCTGAAGGCTGCCATCTTACATATGACGCGAATAAACAACCAATAAACGAGCGACATTTTACATACCGCGAAGCTGCCGTGACGACATAATGTTCCTTCAACGACCTGATTACAGTTGTTTACATGTCATGGCATACGGTTCTGTGGAATTTTATAAGGCCACTTTGCAATTAAACGTGATTTTGTAATACACGTGATTGTCTACCATTACAGATTTTCTGTAATCAGTACGGAAGTTGACCGCAAATTACGGCAATTATCACCGCATAATGCGTTATTAGGTAAATAAATATCCGACTACCAATAAGTATATAGGCCCATGTGTATGTTTTACAAAATAACTAAATAGACCATATATAAATAATGCCAGTCCAGATGCCCTGACAACTTCGTGGAGGTAGTTTTCAAATCAACTAAGAAGCAGGCATCATTAATTTAATGTATTTACACTAAATCATCGAAACATCGATTATCTCATAGAACATATAAAATATAGGCCTGCGCACTATGTCCCACTTGTTAGCAAAATCGCTAGACGAGAACGCATTAATATTTCAATAAAGACCATAATGTTTTTGTGGTTGAATCATAACCTGGTGACGCAGTCACGCAAACATTATTAATTGGGATAAGTTGGTTGTTCACACGTGACACTCGTGACAGTAATATATGTCGCCTATATCATTCAACTGTCCGCAGTGAAGTAATTGTCACGTTTACGCTATAGGAAGGTATGATCACCCCGCAATCATCTAATGCAGGAAAAAGGTCCTCGTGAAAAGGATAGCATATCAACTACACGTAGCTAAATCAACCTAAATAACAGTCGTAAATACATCGCTAACTGGTGGTAGATCAGATGACGATTATCCAAGGAAGCAAATTAAGATAGAAAGGGGCGTGTGGACCTGAGCCCTTGGGAGAGATGCACTGATAATACTCCAAAATTACCGTTCATACACATATATATATATATATATATATATATATGTATGTGTGTGTGTGTGTGTGTGTGTGTGTGTGTGTGTGTGTGTGTGTGTGTGTGTGTGTGTGTGTGTGTGTGTGTGTGTGTGTGTGTGTGTGTGTGTGTAACGGCAGGGTTACTGGTGAATTAGTTAATTTTTTTACTTCCTTTACTCTTTGTTCTCATTACTTTTAACGTGTTAATTCTGTAGACCCCATGTAGCCAGTGTAACATCTATGGCCTGGAAAAGCCTATAAGTCAGCTTCCCCTGCGGTGTCAGTTTCCCCAGCAGTCACCAAGTGAGGGTCATACCCCGGTCACTAAGCCAGGGTTATGTAAGAGACGCCATCACAGAGTTTAAGAGACAAGCTGGACAGACATAGTGCTCCAGTGTTTTCCCACGAGGTTTCGTGTTTTGACAGAAAGAACAACACAAATGAAGATGTAAGACAATGCATGGTGTGATTGCACTGAGCAGTGCTCAGGCGCTGTGTTAGACTGCAGTTCCCAGTTGGGGTTTTATTTTGTAGTTCAGATTTATAACACAATAAATTATAGTCATCATTTAATACAAATTAAAGTCGCTTCAAAAACTGGCTCCCGAAACCATTCACACTTCGAAGCAATCCATTCAACTCGCTGAGTTTAAAATAGATTTTGCGAGCTAAACGTATGGGTATATAAGTGCTCATTCAATCTTTAACTTACGTGAATTACTTACATAATTAATAGGTTCAAGCTATTTCTCGAGCTGCTCGATAAATAACGCCGAATCTGATCGTTATTTCTCGAGCAACTCGAGAAATAACGCTAACTCGGTGCGTTATTTGTCGAGCAGCTCGAGGAGAAATAACGCGAGGCCTGGCTGTATTTTAATCGTTATTTATCGAGCAGATCTGGACGTGCATGCATATGCATTTAGATATATTTTCAAGGCATCCACGTGGAAATACAAATTGTTTGAAATAAATCCGACGCTGTTGAATCGTTTCTTACGTGTATTTGTCCGTTCTGATGGGAAATGAAGACTTTTCTTATTCGTCGAGCTGCTCGAAAAATAACGCCGACTTCGTTCGTTATTTATCGAGCAGATCTGGACGTGCATGCATGTGCACTTAGAAACATTTTCAAGGCATCTACGTGGACATATTAATTGTTTGAAGTAAATCCGATACAGTCTAATCGTTTCATGCCTGTATTTGTCCGTTCTCATGGGAAATGAAGATTTTTCTTATTCGTCGAGCTGCTCGAGAAATAACGCCGACTTCGTTCGTTATTTATCGAGCAGATCTGCACGTGCATGCATGTGGACTTACAAATATTTTCAAGACATCTACTTGGACATACTAATTGTTTGAAGTAAATCCGACGCTGTTAAATCGTTTCGTGCGTGTATTTGTCCGTTCTGATGGGAAATGAAGACTTTTCTTATTCGTCGAGCTGCTCGAGAAATAACGCCGACTACGTTCGTTATTTATCGAGCAGATCTGGACGTGCATGGATGTGCACTTAGAAACATTTTCAAGACATCTACGTGGACATATTAATTGTTTGAAGTAAATCCGATGCAGTCTGATCATTTCGTGCGTGTATTTGTCCGTTCTGATGGGAAATGAAGACTTTTCTTATTCGTCGAGCTGCTCGAGAAATAACGCCGACTTCGTTCGTTATTTATCGAGCAGATCTGCACGTGCATGCATGTGCACTTAGAAACATTTTCAAGGCATCTACGTGGACATACTAATTGTTTGAAGTAAATCCGACGCAGTCTAATCGTTTCATGCCTGTATTTGTCCGTTGTGATGGGAAAATGAAGACTTCTTAAACGTCGAGCTGCTCGAGAAATAACATATAGTTCATACTTTGAGTGCCATTTCATCAGTTGTCACCATTTTTGATACAACAATGTAATATATTACAAAATGAATTACATCATAGTCAAAATATAAGCAACATACAGAATTACGCAGGCATGCACACATAGATTAAAAATGTACAAATAAAAAACATTATAAAACAGACAACTAGGGTGAAACATATGTCAGTTTATAATGAGAAAGTCAACTGAGAAAGTACTTGTAAATATTTTGGCATGTCTCCACATTTCTACATCCAATGTTATGTTTGTGTGCATAAGTTTAATGACTAATCAAAACACGTATTTTCATGAGAAAGTTCAACCTGCAACTGCATCATTTGCTGTGTTCCTTTGATCACAAAATTACTTCCACTCACGTTTTATTGATGTTTGTAATCCCGGCTGAACACACACACACACACACACACACACACTCACACACACGCGCGCACACGCACACGCACACACACACGCACACACACACACATGTTAACACGTGTACACAGTCAAACAGCATGCCATGACTTCCTCTGCGTAAATTACAGTTTATATATACATATATATATATATAATTATATATATATATATATAATTAATATATAATTATATATATATATATATATCATTCAAATCGTTTGTTTAGAAAAACACTGCTAAGTTATCCCCAATCATATCTAGTTATACATATGTCGTAATGACAAATAGTTTAATTAATAATATTATCATACAGGTGTAACCTTGCTTTTAAGGTACTGTACACTTAATAGAATGAATCGTACGTTGTCACATACCATAACAAACAACAAGGCAATACAATTTTTTAACAAATTTATAAACATCCACAATCAAAGTGATAAAATAAAATAAATGTGTTTATACGCTATCGTTTTTTTATTATTTCCATTATCATCAGTACAAAAAGCAATAACATACCATTACAGTACATATCACACTGAACAAAAAATACTACATCTGTTCATGTCAAAATGGCATGTGATATTGGGCTTGAATTCATTGCAGGATGCTGAAGCGTTGACAGAAGGCGCACCTACTGCCATCATCGGTCAAGCCCAAGCCACAAAATACAGAAACTACGTTTGGAGCCGGTTCGTGGATGAAAGTGGAAATTAAGGTGACTTGTGCATGTCCGACCTGTCATCCAACGAAAGAGTACATAATTGGATTAACTGCGAGAATTGTATGGCCTGGTGTCACTGCAGCGGTGCAAGGGTTACAAAAAAGCCACATAATTTTTACTGCAGTGAATACACAAGGCGCCTGCGAAACAAATAATGTGTACAGTTGTAGGCTTGAGGTGATGCCAAGCGATGAAAGATGTACAGGTGTAGGCTTCATGTGATGCTAAGCGATGAAACGTATGTGACTTGCAATTTATTGCAATTAAAGATATCATCTGTCGTTCAGAATAGTCTTGAATTTTTTTCCTCAAATAGTCTAGAATTCCACATCTCCAGTAGGATACGCGGTCACTGGAATAAGAAACATCTTCATTTCCCACCAGAACGGACAAAACGATTCAACAGCGTCGGATTTACTTCAGACAATTAGTACGTCCACGTAGATGCCTTGAAAATAAATCTACGTGCACATGCATGCACGTCCAGATCTGCTCGAGAAATAACGAGCGATGTCGGCGTTATTTCTAGAGCAGCTCGACCCATAAGAAACGTCCTAATTTCCCATCGGAACGGACAGATACAGGCACGAAACGATTCAACAGCATCGGATTTATTTCAAACAATTAGTATGTCCACGTAGATGCCTTGAAAATATTTCTAACTGCACATGCATGCATGTGCAGATCTACTCGATAAATAACGAGCGACGTCGGCTATTTCTAGAGCAGCTCGACGCATAAGAAAAGTCTTCATTTCTCATCAGAACGGACAAATACAGGCATGATCGAAACAATCAGACTGCATCGGATTTACTTCAAACAATTAGTATGTCCACGTAGATGCCTTGAAAATATTTCCAAATGCACATGCATGCACGTGCAGATCTGCTCGATAAATAACGAGCGAAGCCGGCGTTATTTCTAGAGCTGCTCGACGCATAAGAAGTCTTCATTTCCCAACAGAACGGACAAATACAGGCACGAAACGATTCAACAGTATCGGATTTACTTCAAACAATTAGTATGTCTACGTAAGTGCCATGAAAATATTTCTAAGTGCACGTGCATGCACGTCCAGATCTGCTCGATGAATAACGAACGAAGTCGGCGTTATTTGTCGAGCAGCTCGACGAATAAGCTATCTGATTGGTCATTACAACTTCCGGTCTGCTCTATAAATAACGCGAAGTCTGACCGTTATTTCTCGAGCTGCTCGAGAAATAGCCAGGGCGTAATTTTAATATCACTGGATTCCCTGTATCGATCCGGATACCACAATATTCATCGTATATTCCAACTCTCATGAATTAATCCATAATTTTAATAAAACACGCACTCTATTCATAAGCTCCGTGTGACCCTAGTGTTTTTCACACCTACATTTCTGTAAACAACTGTTATAACTTCATAATATAATCTTTTTATAACCACAACATAAGTAGTTTGACAGGTCACCATATTACCAGTCATGTTAAATAATTTCTACAGGTATCAAATTTGGTATACCTAACCGTAGAATTAGTGGTGTACGCTACAAATGAAATTAATTAAATCTGACTCGACGGCAGTTAAAACGTTACACGCCTTAATCGCCAGAGGGCACCAGCATATACCTCCGCGACAATACATACCAGAGATGGCAACACCATCCAATCAACCATACTTGTATACAAAACCACTGTTCTAAAGCCTGATTAAATTCTATACAAACCACTTTGTGACATTCTATGATGACTAGTGTTTGTATTACGTCGGAAAATTGCACAATAACTCATTCTGACGCTCGTTTCGACCCAAAAGCTATACTTGTAAACATGCTCTGAATGCACGGAAAGAGTCGGCCTGATGCGAGTTTGAGTCATAAGTGACGTCACATCTCGGCATCCCGAAAAGCGCGCCAAAAATATGCATATTTGAAAATGTCCGGATGTACAGTATAAAATGTGGAATTTATAATTCATTGAATTTTTTGCTTTTTTTTGGTTGGTGGACGTGGAAATAGATAGCAGGATGTAATTTAACATGAATTCAAGCAATAGATGTTTTTATTCCCTTTAAGTGTCACTGTGGGCCACGTTTCATGCTTACATAATCAACTACACAATCTAACCCTGTTTTGTGACATATCTGTTGCACTGTCGAGGATCATGCAATATTCAACTTTCGAGGAATGTGTAAATCCCCACGTTTAACATTGGTGAATTAGTAATGACGTCGTCAACAACAGTCCTCTGTACCAACCTTACGCATTCCATCGAATAAAAAGTGTTGCTGGCGTTCGCGATTTTCTCCGTTACGTGACGATGAAGGGCATGGTTGGTAATTGTCGCTATCCTTTTGTCCATCTCGTCTGTCAATAAATTTTGAAATCATAGACTGAAACCACATCTCATCGCACCACAACAAATTCGGCAGCGCGTCAATCACTTGCACCACGACACATATCATAATCATTTAGGTACCAAAGATCGACATATTCCTAACAAAAACATCACTGAACGGCCGTTGCAGCCTCGGTCGTATAGATCGTCGTGTAGCAAACATCTTGCAGCCGCCGAGAAATGTTCGAATGATGAAGAAAACAGGCCTGTATTTATTCGAAAAATAGTCATACAAATTCTAGGTTTGGTTAGCGAAAACACTACAACGAAAAACAGAAATAATCATACGACTGTAGTGTCATCACAAAACGTTATCCTGTAAATATAATGGTACGTATACATTGTACAGGTTGTATCATATATGAAAGACAACAAGAATATGTAAACAATGAAAAGGAGAACGCGTAAGCTGGTTCCAGAACAAGACAATTAATATAATGTGGTTTTATTACTATAGATACGAAGCGGTTAAGAGATGACGCAACACAACTTGCTAACATATTGAATGGTTAGTATAGAGGTATTCTTCCAAACTTAAGGAATGTTGCAGGGCTAGAGGTTACAAATTGAAGTTAATAAACAAACAGTGGATCAACTCAGGAAAGTGTTCCGACGTCAAATGCATGTCGTAACACTCTACAAGCACCAACTCGGTGGCAGTAGCTTTGAGTGTCATAGAACCGGGTTGTAGGCCGGTGAACTCTACCCGCACAGCTTATGACCCGTCGTCGAGTTGCACGTCGAACGGACTGGAAATAAGGCAACTCCTCACTGCGAGTCCTCAGATCGGACAGACACTCAGCTTTGCGTTTCGCAGTTGCGTCTCCCACAGAAGCAACGTGATCTCGGAAGCCGCGATGAACTCGGAAATCTAACTGACGAGATGTTCTCGCAAATCCATTTGGGGTCTGCATGTTCCGGTACCCCTGTACCCTTCTGCTCCGTGAACAGCCTATAATCCAATATCTCAGCTCATATGACTTATGTGCGGCGCAGCATAAACATCGACTCAGCTAGCGCTCTTCGCAATAGAGGAGGTTTTGATACTGCGCAGTTATCTCGGCCAGAAGGTATTGTCCAGAACTGCCAGTGTTTAGGCCAGGAGCGCGAACTTAGATCACGGTCTCCACGATGACGCTCATTGTGTTCTTCGTTTACAGTTACTTGATATTCAGGCTTTCTCGAGGGATGATGCAGCAGTTCTTTCTACCGTGGAAGTTGCAACTACTGTTGTCATTCTGCAGGCAGCACTGTGGACAATTTCACTTTTAGTCCGAGGGCCGCATGAAATAGCTCCGCGGGCCAAATGCAGCCAGCGGACCGCAGGTTGCCGACCCCTGGTGTAGATTGAAAATAAGAAACTAGTGTACTAATTCAGAGATGATGATTAACTAACGAAACAGATGCTCTACTGGTTATGCTAAATGGAGGATATACTTAATAGGAAATCTGACAGATTTCTTATAAGAGCGGGCCTCATACTTGTGTGAAGTGTTGTACTTTCGATAAGACATTGTCTGACGTGCCAACTTGTCATCTGGAGCGTGTCGAATGGCCGTCTGTACCATCCAGTTAGTACGTACCATTCGTCTGTCCTGTGGTGATGCTCACTGCTGCGATCTGCGCCTCGCCTACCAAGTCGATGGCCCACCATGGTTCGTTGGCATACTTGGACACGTAGCACAGCTCACGGCTTCCCGACACCGCGTGACTGGCCGCGGTCGTATAAGAAGACCGCGGCGTTGAGAAGGTTGTCCGGTTGACAACGACGTTCGCGGCACCTGTTTGAAACGAGATCAGCGTACGATGAGAATATTTGAAACATCCGACTCTTAACAGTGTCGCAACGAATGACAGAACTCAGTGGTACAAAATGTACACTATAATATTATTTATAAAGTTCCTGGCTGCCCACGTGATGTATGTTTTTATTATTTGGGAACTTAAAGTATACATGATTTATTATAGGTGCCTTGTTGTCGGTCAGAAGCAGTCTAACGGTATTAAATTAATTGCTGTGCCCTAATCCGAACACAGAAACAAAGGGCTTTTCAGAGCCGAACAGATTCTCACGCAAGATTAGTAACTAAAAAGGGTAAGTTCTTATATATAGCGTGGTATGCAGTCCTTAGGACTATCCAAAGGGCTTGACACTTACATAATCCTGGCAGACGTTTTCTTACCAGACTGTTGGTTGGTCGATTGGTTGGTTGGTTGGTTGGTTGTTTGGTTGGTTGGCTGGTTGATTGATTGGTTGGTTAAATGTTTGGTTGATTGGTTTGTTTGCTTGCGTGTTTGTTTGTTTGTTTGTTTGTTTGTTGGTTGGTTGGTTGGTTGGTTGGTTGGCTGGTTGGTTGGCTGGAAGTGGATTACTGGCTTCCACAAGTTGCCGTTATTTGGCTGAATCAATCCCTTGTCTTCTACTCACGTACAACTTGTAGCGATGGGTTATGTGAATTAAATTCAAACTTAGCCGAACTACGAGATGTCTGACCATATTAGGAGCAACATTTAAAAAATTGGATACGGATCCAAGGCCAACATACGACAAAAGACAAGGCGTGACACAAAAAAGACACTGACCGCAAAGCGCACGGTACACTTCCACTTCGCACAAGATGAAGTTGGTCGGCCCGCCGTGTCTAATGAGGAACAGGTATCGGCCATGCACGTATCGGCTCTCGCACACGACACGTTTCGTCGTGTTGGCGGCAACGTTGTTCGGGTGGTTGGCGCACAGAGTATACTCGGAGAGCGCGAGTTTGACCGGGCTGCGCTCAGCGGGAGAGACGTCTGTCACGCCAACCTTGAAGCCTCCTGTGGCTGCAAGGATGACGCAGAAAACAGGTCGGCATTCGTTCAAAGAGTCACCAATTTATTAGGCTGATTAACAAAAATATAATAACGACACAAAGGTAATCATACTAATAAAATCGTGCGATCTTCCTGACTCCGTTCTCCATTTTTGTTTCCACTCGCAACGGGTGTCTTCTTTCTAAACGATATAAACTTTCTAGACGGTAAGTCAATGAACGGCAGTTATTTCGTGATTCCTGCGTGCCCAGTAAACAAGTATAATACATGTTCTCAATTATCATTTATTGATGGAGGAATTTATATCATCATCATTATTGGTGTCATCAGTTATCACGAGTGAACTGTTTGTTGGACTTTCGATAAGGTACACGCGACACTTGCCGTGTTGAGCGAGTTACGTTGAATATCACTCTTTACTACCTCGCGGTCACGTACCCCTGACATCTCCGGCGGTGACGCTCACCGCCCCGATGTGCGCCTCATGCTCCAGGTCGACGGCCCACCAAGGATTCTCTATGAATCCCGACATGTAGCACAGGTCTTGCGATCTGTGTCGATGTCCGGACACCGCGTTGCTGGCGACATTCTTATAGGAATGAGACAAAATTGCGTAGGTTGGTCGGTTGACAGCAATATTCACTGCGCCTGGAAATAAAGCAGTTCAACGTATAGTTAATTTTAATTAATTTTGTTTAAAGGGACAGTCGCACTTCGTGGCTTTTCGTTTTAATTGCAAAATCATGTTATACAGTATAAATTATATCAATTATAGCGTACTGGCTGCCCAAAAATGTTTTTTAACGAAGCAGAAATCAACTTTTGGATTGAACCGGTAAATGTTTACGAGAATCAACGCGCTGTCATTCAAATCCCCGAATTGCGAGTTAGGAAAATTCCGCGGAAGGTCGTGACCCGGCGTGGGCCGAGCTTCAGATGTCAATAGTACGCTGTCATCATGGCTTCCACAACGCAAAACGACGATTCATCGACTGATGTAAGTTGAACAATGAAATGTCATAAATATTCCGTTTGTCACTGTATTTGTGAAATGAACTGTGTTTGAGATCGTGTTACTGCTACGACTGTTATTAAGCAAACGCGTGTCCGTCAACGAAAGTCTATTATTAGCACTTTCGTTTTGTTTGTATAGCCCGATCTAGACGAACTCGAAGGGTCCTACAATTAACACTATCATCTAATACCAGTATGACTAGTTTCGTGTCTACTGCCTATTGTTAAAATTATATCATATTATGAGTGTGTGTACTCGTTTTCTTGAAATCGGTAGCATAATTTCATTTGAATGCATTCGTTACGATTCCTTCTTTGCGGAATAGAATACAACGTCGACTGGCGAATCATAGTGCATAACAACCAGCTGTAGCCCACGCTCGTAGTGTGTTTGATTTTGTTTGGGGGATGCGCTTTTCAGTAACTGGGACATTTCTTGTCGTGTTAGGTGACTGGGTTGTGTTGGAAATTGTGCAGGTCGTAGGGGTGATCTCCGACGAATTTTTTTTCTCCATAAAACTTTGTCTTTAACCCACAGGCACCGACTCAGCCTCAGATGGAATTGAACAAATTGACATAAAATTCCCAATATGACGTTGGCAGGGCACGGTATTACGCGATGCACGAACGACAATAATTATACCCGTACCAGACAATAATGTTGTCGACTAGATGGGCGATGTTTGAACTACGTAATCTACTTCATATTCCATTCCCTTCCTATATTCTACCGGGTTACCATTCTACCTAACTTACGATTACGCCTTGGCCCTAGCCCCGGGCTAGCATCAAGCCATTCAGAATCAAGGACAAGGAGTATAGACAGTGTGACGTGTCAGTGACGATAATGTCCCGAGGCCGAGTCTGTGGCTGTGCCTGTGAGTGTGAACGACATGATGCCCGTACGGGAGATTTTCTATATAAATGCAACCAATCTATCGGCATCAAATATACTTCAAATTAAAAATATAATATGTACGACACCATGTTCACTTGGAACTCACTGACAATAAAACACGACGACCATGTAATGCCTGGTCACTAGTGTCAGTGGTGACGCGAACTCAAGTTAAAAAACTTACATGTCAAGTAGAACTTCCGTCAGTTTATGATCAGATTTCGGATTTAGGTCAGCCTTCAGGCGATCCCATCGTACCTTCTGCTCTTCCAAAATTACCCATGTCGTAGACCGGAATTTGTCACGTTCTTTTTGTTTTTTCTTCGCCGCTGAACATAGTACTGCACGACGCAACATTTTCTTACCCGCCATTACGATCGACTGTCAACAACTATGCAACTTGCGTTCACGTGATCACGTACCACGAACATTTCGTCAAACAAAATGGTTCATTAAAACATCTTTGGGCAGTCAGTACGACACAATATATGTAATTTATACTGTATAACAGGATTTTGCAATAAAAACAAAAAAGCTACGAAGTGCGACTGTCCCTTTAATTAAATTACATGCGTGCGTGCTTGCGTGAATGTGGGTGTAACCATGTTTCGCGTGGTTGTGTGTGTGTGTTTGTGTGTGTGTGTTTGTTTGTATGCGTGCGCATGCGTGTGTGCGCGTAAGTTTTTGTGTATTGTAGGAATCCCTGGACTCAATCACTACTCTCCCCACAATAAGATTTCATTCTAAGTGTATGCCGTTCATCTTATTATGTAAAACAATTCCAAACGTAATCAATTATCGATATTTGAAATACAGGTATGGAGTCATAAATTAGTAACAATACAACAGTTAACATAACTAACTCACACTAACTGATTAATACAAATAAACATTAACTGATAATATTATATTAATTAATACTAATTAAATAAACCACGGTACTGCATTGAAGAAATAAGCATGCCTCACCGGTTTGACATTTGGTTCCGAGTAGGAGAGCTAGACACAAGATGGCTGCCAGCGACAGTCAACGTGGCTTTGACGGCGCTGGTTGCTGCAGCCGCAACGTGACTCCTCTCTCCCCCTCTCGTCGTTCCCCATCGACGATTTTCCCCGGCGCTCCTTTCCTCTGCTTGCTTCCCTCGGTGGTCTCTCGTCGGTGCTATTTTTCGTTTGATTTTCCTCCGGAAAATAAATAATTAATTTTTTAAAATCACACTTTCAAAGCCAATAAAAATAATTTAAAATAATTCAAATATATGAAATAGCTACATCAGACAATCTCTGCCTCTTCCAATAATTATCCACAAATCGTAACATCTTTTATAAATCAAATACCATTTTAGCAACTGAAACATTACGTTCATCGTCACACATACAACAAAGTGCGTAGATATAATTGAGAACCAGAGGTAGGCTGATGGGTCTGAACAAAAAGAGATGTATTTCTAAAGCACGAATAAAGAATCGAAAAGCAACGTGCAATAATTAATTAAGTACGCGTATTTAATTGTAACCAATCAGAACCAGCCACATAAACTCTTCTTAATACATTTCGCTGGTTCTGATTGGTTACAATTAAATGCGCGTACTTAATAATTAATTAAAGGCATGCCTTTAACTTTACATACGCATACTTAATTAATTAAATACATTATCTTAATGTTACAACCACGCCTTTAACTTTACATAGACGTATTTAAATAATTAAACGTGAGCCTGATATGCTGTCATAATAATGCACACCATCCTCGCCAGTCAGGGTGCGTGGTCGACATTGTCAGTTTTCCGTCACATGTAATTGTTCACATCTGGATGTATCGCCGGTAGCGTTATTCAGTCGCCTTACTGCCTTTTAGCCGCTGTTCTGGGGGTAATTTTATGCTATTTCCTATCGACATTAGCCTCGATTATCCAGGCGCCGTGAGGTGGCAGCATTCGTTTGGCCCAACACTACGGCCTGGATTATTAAGCTGCAGCCAATGTTACCGGTAGAGATTCGGGTAGAGACGATGATTGGCTCTCAGGCCAACTATGAAATAACAAATTAAATAAGTAGACACTTTTATAAGATAATATTACACTATAATAACTATTCAACATTAAACTTATATTGAAACATGTCACACACAAAATAAACTTATATTGAAACATGTCACACACAAAATAAACCGACATTAAACTTTTTTCGTGGTTTAGTGCCTTTTAATCACATTTTTACCGAAAATAGCCAAAATCGACCACGACTTTTGATTGGATTTTTGGTACCTAATGAGTTCATTGGAATTTTTCCAAAGATTTTTTGTATTTATGTGACATGGCAATAAAGCTGTTATTAAAATTGGGATGTTTGTAAGATAAAATGTATTTATAGTTCTTCATTTGCAATGATCAGTCATCATGACTGAGCTACGAGTATGCTAATAGCTATACAAACATGTACCTGTATATGGCTACTTTTGGCAAGAAACATACAAAAGCTTTGCAAAATGGCCTGCAGTAATCACGAATGAATCTGTATCATACATGTACAACAGTAAAACGTACACAATTCAAAGTAAGAAGTACTCAATTAAAAATTTGCTGAAACACAATTCTTTTGGACATTGACAATGTGTATATCATTACTCAATTCGAAACCAACGGTATATGAAAGGGACGCTATTCATATCACATTATCATAGAGAAGTTTAGTCCCGCCATATCTAACGTCATTCTCGTGCTCATCGGAGTTGGCACACCCAGTGACAAACTCCCATATATAATCAGCGATATCAACCATGGGTGGAGTCTGCTGATCTGCTGCCTTCCAGAGCATGACTTGGTAGTGAATTCGCAGGATGTGGTAGGCCAGATTAGCGTCTGTCGGAGGTTTTGATACATACAGCTTTACCTCTGGTCCTTTTGGAGTAGAGCGCATACCTGGCAGAAGCCATGCTTGTGACTTCAGCAACACCATAGAGCGAGCAGACGAATTTCCTTCCAGTTTCCATCAACTGTTAGAGAATAGCACCCTATTCACCTAAGACATCCGTATTCATCAATGATTAATGCAGGGACACCACACAATTCATAGTCAAAAATTGCTTGAAGTTTGACTTGCCGGTGCTGCCCTCCCGTGGTGAGACGACCGAATAGTGATGCCATGTCATAGAGCGTCTTATCACCATGCCACATTTGATTAAAAAATATCTTCCCAAATTAATTAGGTGTCAATGCCTAGTCAAAGAAAACATTTTCTTTTATTGTACAATATTTATTACACTTTTAATTAAGGCAGTACAAGTGTGTACCAGTACTGTGTTCTTGCCCATATGCTAAAACATAGGTATAGACACAAAAATCGTGTCTCTGGCATATTTTCGGTAACAATGGCGACCATTTTGAATGTTGGTTAGGTGTTCATAGTCGGGCATCATTGGAAATGGTTCCATTGAATTCCTGATATGGCAAAACATCGGGATGGGCACCAAAATCGTGTCTCTAGCATAAACCAATCAAACGTTATGCTCGATTTTGGCTATTTTTGATTAAAATCGTGGCCATTTTGAATTTCTGTCATGTGAACGTAGTCAGACATCATTGGAAATGGTTCCATTGAATTCTTCATATGCCAAAACATGTATATAGACATCAAAATCATGTTCCTAGCATGCTCCAGTGTAAAGACATAACACATTTTCTAATTTGACCTAGGTTCACGGCAGCCATCTTGGATTTGCCTAGCTCCCACAAGTTGTCCAAGGATGGCGCGTTGCCATCCCGCTGATTTGAGTTAAGGGACCCATAACCTACATGATTCAGCAAAAAAAACCTTACACTACCAATCATTTCCGGGTTCCATACTGAACACAGTAGGGCGGCAACTCGATTACAGCCAGCCGAGAGTCGGTTAAGCGAGACTATATCGACATTGGTCGGCGGGTAATAATCAGGGCAATCTTTTACCCATTAATTGGCCAAAATTATTAGTGTCCGTTTAGTAGGTACTTCTCCCCTCGTATGAGAGGTAGGGATAGGATGCTGGGTCATTTAAGTAAAATATTACCAATACTAAGTATTAAAGGGGCCTTGTATAGATTGCGCTATTCAACGGCAGAAATATTTTGTCGGCCGACGCTTGGCGTCTGCGGCTGTTTATAGACAAGCGTGCGCTGAATCTAGCGATGGTGTTGTTGATAAGGATTTATTTATGATAACTACCAACACTAAACTCTTTCTCTCCCCCCCCCTCTCTCTCTCTCTCTATCGTTGTCCTTCTTCGAATGCTTCTTCAGTGGTTCTTCCTCTGTTGCTTTCCCTCCGTGGCCCTTCTGCAATGGTCTTCAATGGATGGTCGTTCGATAATACACTGTTTCTAGTGTGCTCCTATGTATTCACCCGACGAGAATGAAACTATGTTTGACTGTGATCGATGTATCATCTATGTTCACTTGTGGCGACGCAGAATAATGATTCACATCATATTTATACACATATGAACTAATGGGTGGACGTTAATTACGTGTACGAGTTTGGAAATGCATCAATTTAGAATTGCGGTACAGTTATCCTTGATCTTATAATAATAATAATATTTTCCCACTTAAGCCCAAACTATTAAAATCACAGGCGTCGGAATGTGGTGAATATTGGTTGGGATGAGGCTCTCCAAAAATCTCCATTTTCACCCCTCCGAGGCTCACCAAAACCCACATTCAGACTCTACAAAAACCTCCATTTGCACCTCCCGCTTGAGGCTTACCAAAAACCTTCCTTGGGGCTCTAAATATTGAAGGGCTTAGCCCCCTCCAAGCCCCCCTGGTTCCGACACCTATGGAAATATGTTTACACAATAAAATATTAGATCCGTGCATGTATGAAAGATATTCATCTAGCAATAATTAATTTTCTTTGACTGAACGTAGGGTAGGGTGGGGTTGGACACAATGTCCCCGGTAACAAATGCCATACGAACTGGATCTGTTGACCGCAATCTGCATACAAATACCCACTGTGTCGACAATTATACTGGACATGAACGTCGTGCAACTCTAACTTAAGTGGTTCATCAGAATATATACTTTTTTATTAATTAATACCATATAGTGGTAATGATTTCTGATTTGGGCGCTTTGCCACAGGAGTGGGGCAAAGCACCAAGGGTTTGAACTTTGCAATATCATCATTCCGTTGTTGTTCTCATTTGTCTCATATATCGTATATATTAATTTATATTTGTATAATTATGAAGTTGAAATGTTAATGTGGACACCTTAATTTTACCATGTGTTTTGTTCTGTTGCTATGCAACCGGATTGTGGTCAGATGGAAAATTTGCGGATATACCAAGCTATCAGAAAATTATTATTTACGATGCGTATCACTAACTTGGAGGGGAGAGCAATTCTACGCACCTGGTCATGCCCCACCCTTCTAAAATCACAATAACTACTACCAGGGCGCATAAACTCAAATTGGCGTGGTACCTAAATCCGTGCGTTCCCTCGATCCCCTCGCAGCCCGTGGGAGTGGGGGGACGGTCCCTGGTCGCCGGTGCATGCTCCCTCCGCTTATTTATTACTAGATGAGCTGCGGCCAAATATAGCGCGCCTGCCTCCCCGCTGCCTCGCCCGCTACGGCGATACCGACCCGAAAGAACGCCACAGTCCGCCACCTCCCGATCGACTCTCGCCCAAGTCAGCGCGGTACTTCTCCCGGGGTACGAGAGGGGCGAGTGGCCTCACCCGGGGGTAACATGGAGACGGGGCAGTGTATCGTCGACAGATCCGTGAAGCTGGACACCGTGAATGGTTCGCCGCAGGACGGGGGAGGCCCGGACCTCGATAACATCGACGTCGAGCGGATCCTAGAGCGCGCTTGCTGCAGTGCGCGGCGGAGACGGCCGCTCTACCAAGGTGGGTAGCTCGCAGGTGTCGTGGCGATGGCGTCGGTCTGTTCGAGTCTGGGGAACGGTCACTCGCGATATCATTGTATTCCCGCATTTCGCGGAAAGCACACGTATTAACAGCAAAGTGGAATTCATTATACAGGCGTAGGTCGCCAGTAAATTGGTGGTAAGAACCGGCACGTGAAAGAGTTTCATGCACCAATAAGGGAGTGGAATCGATGTGTGGCTAGTCAGTGTAAGATAACTATCAGTTACATCGTGCACATACTCACACTTTATATAGTCAGTAAATACTTTAATCTAGACGTTTGGCATTGTCAGAGAAGTTTAATTTCATGGTACATTATTTCACATCCCAAATCCTAACCATATCGCAACATATAGACCCTATTACTAGAACGATTAAATCCGTACACTAAGCTCGGCATATCAGATTACACACCGTTGTAAACTAGAGAACGTGCCAACTGCTAACTCCCCTAATGTGACGTATGCAGGGTATATGAGTCATTTTTCTGTTATATCTAATATGTATACAATACTCCGTGACAGTATACGTAGAACTATGTTTAATATGGTCTGCACACACACACCACACACATACACGCACGCACGCACGCACGCACGCGCACGGTGATCTCTGGTGATCTCGCGTTATAAATTATTTTCTGGCCTCATGACTCGTGTCAGTCAACTCCTGTCCATTCTGTGATTATGTCGATCCTATTCTTCATCTGTCCGCGTACATATGTCTTGCCTCAGAGGATGCGTGCTGCTAGAACAGCGGATCTCGTCACCTTGCCTTATTACTGTAAAACGGAGATCGTCTGTGATCCAATGTTTTGACTGATTACTACGATTGCGCAAGATGATAAGGTAGCATCTTTATCGAATGAAATCTTCTTTTATGCTCGGTTGGATATGACACTCAATATCTGGCCGCATTCTTATCTCTGTGTTCATGATCACGCGATGTGGTTTCAGTCTTGACAGTATGCCCGAGGTTGTCCCAACTCTTGAAAGTACTTCTGGCTAATCTACAATATCATTATTAGTACATCGATTCGTGAACATAATTTTGTTACATTTTAATATTACTCTTAGGGATCGTTCACAAGTGTCGACATTTAATTATTCGTACATAATTTATTAATTCTCAGAACAGGTACAGATGTTTTCGTGATGTTAGCTTCTCCGCATGCAACACCGTTGCCTCACTATAACGATACAAGCACAAACGCTGCCACACAATGCACAATCCACGTTGTATTCATTAAAACCAGCTGTGAGACTTCGTTTAAGAAGAGTAAACAATGGCACAAACTTCCTAATAGTCACTCTGGCAAACCTACTCGTGGAATCCTGTTTCGGACAAACACCACCTACGGATGCAGTGTCGAGACGAACAACACTAGTTCTGGTTGGCAGTTTCCCAGTACTCTAGGAACCCGTCCAGTATTTGGTGGTTTGGTAAATTCCGTTAGCCAACGTTTTTGTCAACCGTCCAAACAGTCACAACTTAGGTATCTGACAAAAAAAGCAATGCACCGGGTCATTAAGTTACATTTTGAAGCCACGATGTGGTCATACCATGAGGCCAATCCCTAGCAGGATAAAGAACAGGACAGCCCAAGATACGTGCATTTCTTATACCAGCAGCAGTAATCGGGCATGTCTTTAGAAAACCGATATTACAACAAACTTTCTCGGACGACAATTCCGGTTTATTTCACCAAACACCTCCTCCATTCGTTCCGTATTCCTTCTAACTGTGCACACTCCCCCTAGATTATATGTCCCTCGTCATAACTAAAACCATGGGTGTAGGATCGTATTAATAATGCTGACCACAACAGATCTTGTGTAAACATTAAATTCTAGCCTGTGTTTAGATAACAATGACCTGTTCGGGTCGGCGATTGTGAGGCAAGCGTAGATAACACACACACTGTTTCCCGGTTCGCTGCAATCTCATCAGTCAGCGCGACCAGCCTCTCTTGTACGGATGTAGCGTAATCAGAGCACAACTTGAATAATATGTTCTTCTAGCGCCAACAGAGACGCCAAGGAACTGTAGTTGGCCTTGGCCCAGTCTATATACTGCGGGTGCAGTCCATGTTCTTGATCGTTCCGCTGAATATCCTTTGCTTGTTATGCGTCCGTCGCGTTCTTCTACAGTGTATGCACCTTGAGACATATTTCTCGTTGGCAAAATATCCATCACGTGATCTACTGCCTAGCAGCAAAATCTATCTAGCTTACAAAATGGCTAACGCACACGTAAATCTATCGGACAGTCCGTCGTATTTTGTTGACATTCTGGCCTCAACTGTTTTCTTTGCGGCAAAAAAACATTGGGCAACGTATATGGGAAAGATTGCTGTAGCAGACGTCATACCGAAGCATTGGATGGTCATAATATAATCCATTTAAGTGACAACACGCGTTCATGTGCTTCCTATACATGTTAACATGATGTGTATATTCAGTGTTGAAATAAAATATAGAGCAAAAGAGAGCAACTCCTGATATGATAGCATTTTAACATTGATGTACCCGGTGCTTCCACCAATAGAAGTCTGACTTCCAGTTAAACGGTCTTCAGATAGGCTCAGTGTATTACGTTCACACATTGCAGCAGTTATCCTTGGTATTCTCTTTTTTAAGTTGTTGATCACGTATACTGGCTATTTAACCTTTCATGCATATAAAACGCCAGCGACTTTGCTAGTTCACATATCTCGAGTGTCGTAGTTCTGCTCACAAGTGTTAGGGTCGGTAGGTGGGACAGGTTTATTTTATTGTTTCCTGGGAGAATAGCTTAGTAGGGTAAGTAGGTTATTGAGTATTTTCTTTTTTTCTTTTTCAAAAAGAGTAGATCTGGCGGCAAATATGTTTCCCTTGTGCTGTGATATAAAAATATTCATATACAGGGTCGCAAGAAAACTGTGTATTTCCCTTGTCTTGTCGTAAGAATTAACATATATGGCCAGCTACAGTTAACATATTCGTTCTACTAAACGGGAGAATAAAATTTAATTATTCTGAAAAGGCCAAAAAACATCGCTGATCAATGTTTACTATCTACGCCGCGGCTCTTCGCAATTCTGCCGCACATCGAATGTTATGAATAACAGCTTATAACCTCTGTTGCCATTCGGAATATGAGCGAGGTTCTCAAGGTTGGTTCCTTCATCAATAACTCCGTCACATAGCTGCCGCACCATTGCAGCGATACCGCGAATGTCGTTCCTTCTGGGTCGGATGCGAGTGTTCCTAGAAAACGCCGGCTAGGTCTAGCCCGACATCACCTGCTCCAGAAATAGGGCAGTCTAACCACGGACAGATTTAACACGCAAGGGCAAGGGAGCATCTCACAAACAACCGTTATCGATGTTATTTCGAAATATATGTGTATATTTACGAACAACAAACTGGTCGCAATCCCAAAATTGGCAGCGACTTGATTATTACATGACGAAGGACACTTGATAATGCAGGCGGGTGTATCACATGCTTTCGTTACGCGTCATTTTATTGGCAGATGTACCGACACAAAATCCGCGCTGGAAGACGGGATACGGTTATAACGGCGTCGCACCTAGCAACGAGCTTCCTTGGGCGGACGATATGTCCCATCACTCACACGTTTATTCGACTTACATGACAGGGTAGAATAGGTGGGAGACGCCTCGATGATGGTTCTTATCAGATATTTACTGTTAGTGTGGGTGTACGCATCATCCGTTATCAGGATGTGTTCTTGTGGAAATATTGCACACAGCAACATAGAATTATCAATTGTGTACAGAAACGTAATAAGAGTTTGGTATCCCGATTGAAAAGTATGAACAAAAACAAAATTACCGCTGATACTGCGTAGTAGCACAACATATAAGTGTATTTTAGGTTGAGTGTAGCTTTATTCGTGTGGTCCCGATTTTGTTTTGTGGTACTTTATACATTATCGTTCTCAATGCTACAGAGAACGCGCGTGAGGCTATCGATCCGTGACACATTTGCCACAACTTCAGATACACATTTTCTCTTTCTGTTTGGTTCAAATAAAATAACACTGTCTGAAATTATGGTGGCTACCAAACGACGTGCAATTACCTACATGTGTTATTGATTACAAGTAAGTAAATGAACGCAGCCGTTAGACATTTATTATTTAGTTGGTTAGTTATTCTCTATTACGCCTGCTGACAGCGCGAAGTTCCTCCACGTCGATCTGTCTCTTGCCAACCTTTCGGGGGTGTCAGCAGGCAGGCAGGCAGGCAGGCAGACAGACAGGCAGGCAGGCAGGCAGGAGTTATTTATTTATCAAATTTTACAATATATTATAATAATATCATGATAATAATAATGTACATTAAGGTAAAACAGTAAGACTGTGAGATCAAGTGGGTGTTATATTGAGTGTACAACTTGGATATGGGAGACTCCTATAGCGACCAAAAGTCGCTATGAGCCAACCTGGTGTGTCCCAGCTGTGTCCTGCCGCCTTCATCTCCGCTTCCACTGTTCTGCGCCAGGTTGTTTCTGGACGTCCTCTCTTCCTCTTGCCTTCAGGGGTCCAGCAGTGCAGTTCTGGTAATTGAGTTGATTTCTTTCCGCAGTACGTGGTCGATCCACTTCCAACGTCTTCTGGCGATGATGGTACGCATAGATCTTCCTGATTGGTCTCTTCAAGCAGCTGTTTGTTGGAAATTCTTCAAGGCCAGAAGATCCTTATGATTCTCCCGATACTTGGTGTGTGGAAGGACGAAAGCCTGGATGATTTAGGAACAAGAACTTCATATATAAGTGATCTACGTTCGATATAGGAGTTACTTACATTTACATAATCAAAGCATTCAAACCATCCTTTCTCTTATATTATTATCAACAAAAATGTGTTTTGTAAAAGGACTGTTTCCTAATGAATGTCTGCTAATATGTGATATTACGTGTATTATTTTCCGAAACAAATTATAAAGGTGATATTCTTTTACTTGTTTATAAGACGATTCATTTGACGTAGACTGTTGTGCGTCGGCCAGTTCTAATCATTGATTAGCTGAGGTATGTTAATTTTTTAACCATTGTATTCTACTCTGATTTTGGGGGTATTACGTAAAATGTCAATACCATAAATGGGCAATCAACTGTTATGTGCTCTGCATATATCTATACTACTTTCAGCTCCGTTGTCCCCTATTTGGCGAGTCTAAAATGCATCCACAATATTCCAAACATCACACCAAAATCATAGAATGTCAGTAAAAACTCCGAATCTCTTTCGACGTCTTCTTGTTCTTCTTTCAACACACGGACGCACGGGAAACAAATCGTTGTTTATCTGTTGTTATTCAGCGATTGCTATGAACAAACACAACATTCCTCGTGTACCTCTCTCGGCCCCCAACCATCTGGACCACGTCGGCATGCTCCCAGGGCAGCACCCCGTCTCTCACAGCTCCTGGGTTGTCTGCGTAGGTACATCCGAGCGTCCTGCTTGATTTATCTAATTAGTCAACCATCGAACGCAAACAGATGTAGCTGTCCAGAAACAAAACGGTTTGCGCCAACAGTCTTGCTGCATTTGTGGCCAGCGAATTTCGGTCCTTGCTCCTCGGATCTGGTGCGTGTATTTCTGCATCTGCCAGTTGCAATTCAATTCTGCATGAAATGCAAGATACATTTCAATCCGGTTCTTGTCGGCCTTTGGTAATCTGGCCAGGATAATTTTTATTCCATAAATTTTGGCCCGAAGTACCCTGTCGCCTCGCTTTCTGGTCAGGCTCTCCGTCTAACCACTGTCTCTGCTGCAGCTTGCCACCGCTCATTGAACTCCGATGCAACAGTAACATGGTCTATGTGTGGGAATAGTTGTTCTTACGTAGTTGTTCTAAACCACCACTGAGACGGCATTTCGCGAATTCATCAGACAGAATTTGCAGCAGGCCAAAACGCATGTTAGGTCAGACAGAATTGCAATCTGGTGTTCTGGTGTTCTGGCGCATACATGGTGTGTTGTTAGTAGTATTATGTTATTTTTAAATGTGTGATTTCCATACACACACGCACGCACGCATACACTTGGATTCGTGCGCGCATGCATGCACGCACACTTCAATTCGTTGATATATAACGTGGATATTCAATCAAATGTAGTAGGCCTACCTCAATATTTAACAAATGTCAACACGTTCGCAAAACTAAATAACTTATCAATATAATACACGAAAGAGTGTGTTATTTGATTTAATACGTTATAAATGCTGCCACGTGTTGCCAATACGCCTAACCATGTTCTTTGACCGGAAGTAACCACGTTAAGCATGCGCATTCTGCTGCACACTTGCAGCTCCAGAATTCACGAAGCGTCTGAAGGCGTTGGAGAACGTCCGCACCGGAGACAAGGTCCAGTTCGAATGCCACTGGACGGCCTTCCCGCGACCAGCGGTCAAGTGGTACCACGACGACGAGGAGATCAGCAGTGATGACGACAGGTTCGAGATCGAATCCCTGCGACGCGGCGCCCTCATACTGACCCTCAAGGTAAGAAACCGAAGACCCGGTCGCGGAATAGGTAGCCAAAGTGCTTGGGGGACTTAGTCACCTATTACTTTCCCAAGCTAGAACGTAGTGGCGTCAAGGGATACATCTAGGTATATTAAAGAACACTGTCATGCGGGTGACATGACCAAATGCTACTCCCAAATACGTCACTGACAGAAAATATATAATTATAAAATAAATTAATTTTAATGTATACCTTACCTTTTACCGATCCTCTTTGCTCCCATTGGAGCATTTAAGGCGTCAACAAATTTCCTGCAACCAGAACGGTCTTGGGCGAGCAAGCTCTGTTCATGCCAGGTCTTCCCTGCCTTCATTTCTTTGTATCGCAATAGAAATTTCTTTTCGGCTGTCATGCTTGCTCGTCATAAACGGCATAGCTGCTTCAGTCCCCGGTTAGCCACCTAAGACTTTTTGACAGTTTGACTTTGTTGATGTTTCTGTAGCGACCTGTTTTCCGTGGTGGCTAGCCCAACGCACAACTCTCCTCCTTTTTATCATGAACCTGGGACCAGGCAACGGTGGACTTTAAACGTATAGCCATTACTTTCAGATAAAACTATAAAACAAATGTAAGAGCATGCACGTGTCTCTTTGTATTTCGCAGATATACTGAGACTCGAAATTACAACCTGTGTTTCAATACAGTTTAGTCTCTAGAAAACAAAGTTATGGTGTAAGTGAAACGTGACTTGATGACTCGGTTGAGGACTCGGAGGTCGAACTGCCCGGATATTCAGTCCTCCGTCATGACCACAACCGGAACGGAGGTGCATGGTGTCTATCTTTATATCCGAAGCGACTTGCGTTAAATTAACCCACGTCAAGACTTACTAACCGACGGCGTGGAGACTGTGCGGACGGAAGTTATCCTGCCTAAAACGCGTTCCATACTAACAGGTTTAGATGAACTCCCTGCTAGATTTGTCAAAGATGGTTCTTCTGTCACATCAAAACTTCTTACTCACATTGTAAACTTATCTATAACTACTGGAAATATCCCCGATGACTTGAAGATGGCCAGGGTTGTTCCATTGTATAAAAAGAAGAATAAGACTGATGTTGAGAACTATAGACCAATTTCAGTGTTAAGTATAATTTATAGTATTAAATTTTTTTTTTACAATCAACTAAGTGACTTTTTAACGGAACATAAACTACTATATGAATTTCAAAGTGGTTTTCGGTCATCGTATTCCACTGATACATGCTTGATCCACCTAACCGATTACATTAAACAAGAATATGATAATGGCAATTACACAGGCATGGTATTGCTGGATTTCCAAAAAGCTTTTGACACTGTAGATCACACTATTCTTTTGAAGAAACTTAAGGGTGTACGTGCAAATGAACTGTCTATATGTTGGTTTGCATCTTATTTGACGGGTAGAATACAAGTTACCGATGTCGACGGAACAATGTCTGGGGCAAAAGGTATCACTTGCGGTGTACCACAAGGCTCAATACTTGAGCCTCTACTCTTCCTGTTATATGTAAATGACAAGTCTGCTGCAGTTAAATGCAAGCTTTTGTTATATGCGGACGACTCAGTCTTGCTTGCCTCGGGAAAGGATTTAGCAGAGATAGAGGCAACTTTAAGTTCGGAACTGGAATCCGTCAGTGAATGGTTAATCGATAACAAACTGTCTCTTCATTTAGGAAAAACACAATCCGTCGTGTTTGGAACGAAGAGAAAATTGTACAAATGTAACAATCTTAATGTTGTATGCAATGGAAATGTCATTAAATCAAAGTCAAGTGTCAGATATTTAGGGGTGACTTTAGATCAATCCCATTCTGGTGATATTATAGCTTCTAATATCGTTTCTAAAACTTCAAATAAACTTTTACAGGAACGCCAGAAAGTTTAGTATCAAAACAAAAAATTACTAGTATCTGCTTTGATTCAATGTCATGTTCAGCTTGGTACATTGGATTATCGAGAGAAAAAAATGAAGTGCAGAATGCAGTATACCCAGAATAAGATTATCAGATTTATGTTAAATGCTCCACCGAGGTTCCATGTTGGTGCTAATGAATTTAAGACCGTTGAATACTCTGTTGAATATAGAGTGGAACAGTTAAAGTTGGGCCACATGCTCAATACTATCAATGGTAATGCATTAGTATATTTAAGAGCAAATGTTGAAATGGTTCATCATAGATACTCCACAAGAGCCAGTGAATTGGCATGTGTTATTCCCAGAGTAAAGTGTTCTGGGCAAACTTGTTTCCTTTATACAGGCATATGCCACTGAAACAACTCACTCACCCATTCACTCACATGAAATATTGGTAAGTGTTCTAATAAATAAAAATGGCTGTGACAATTGCAGTCGACGACGAAGGCGGACGAAGGTTCATACAAGTGCAAGGCCGAGAACCAGGAGGGCGTGACGTCAACGACCGGATACCTCTCTGTCACAGGTACGTCGGCCGTGATTGTGTCGTCGATCGAGATCTTAGCAGAGATCATAAAAACCGAATTGTGTCACTGAAGTCAGCGCCATTTTGTAAATCGATCTTCAGCGCCACCACACGGTAGGCATAACTGCATTCGATTAAATATTAAACTGCCTATTGGTCATAATCACCCTATATCAGCACCAATGAGGTACATGTGCTGTCATTATAAACAATCCTACATTGGCGTCGAAGACCCAACCAAAAATCTCGACACAAACGTTTAATTTCGAAATACCTCTGTTTTATACCGAGGCGCCATTACACGGATGGTAGCTAAACGGTCACAAACATAATATATAATTGAACTATGTTTAAGGTGTTAGGCCCCTACGTCCTCCACTGCTATGCGGCATTGCGATGCTTCTGCCGCGAAGTGAAATAGCAGACAAACAGCCGGTCTAACTCTAGAAGCAATTCTAAGAAAACCACCTATGAAGAGTGCTTTCCGGTAGCAAACCTTCGACACGATAACACATGTTAAATCAATCACTGGGGTGACGTCATCTCCATAAAGCATCAAACCGTTTTTTGTAACGCTCCGATGCCCGCCTGATAAATCGAAGTGTACAGTATTCGACATATGGCAGGATGTCGACGAGGCGTTGGACTAAACCACACGTTGAAACCACATCTTGCAGTGTCGAGTCCAAATAAGATCTGGGGCCCAATGTTTATAGTAACTGTTACCATGGTGATTGCTGTATGTTGTCATTGTTTATTATTATTATTTTTATTATAAATCATTTATAGAGAGCCGTGTGTCCGAATAACAAATCTGCTCAAAGGCGCTGACAATCGTAGAGTATAAGTAAAATACATTATATGACCTAAACACATATTAAATAGAAATATATTAAATGGGCAGTCAAAGGTATAATTACACAGTGGTCAAAATTGGAGCAAGCGCTCTACTCAACACACCTAATAACCCAACCCGCTCCTCGATACATTCCTTCTGCACATGTTCTTTGATCACCCAGCCCCCCTCGCAGTGTGTACACTCTCGTCCCCGCACCTCAGTCGTGATTTTGAAGTAGATACACCAGACCAACGATCTGCCCAAACCCGTGTCTCAGACACACTCACCAGGTTCAAATTAACACCCACGCGGCACCATTCTGGAACGTACACACGTCTCCCTGGCAACGCACTCGCCGATAACACCGATATGATAACGTATATCCAATATGACCCACGGTATCGCCTGGTGGGACCGCTCAAACCAGTCCGAATAGCTGGCTTGACCGCCAGCCAACTCAGCGTGTTTGTGGTACAACATTCCCGACAGATATATTATTCAATATTCCCTTGCTGCCTGATGTTACCGCTTGTTTGGTGGAACCCCGTAATCTTCACCCGTTACTACGACTGCTTGAACACCCAAGGTGCCATGATTTTACGGCACCCAGTCGTACATGTTGATGTGCGGGTGTTATACTACGAACAGAAACTCGTCATTACCCTAGCAACCCCGAGGCATCCCATTAGGTGTACCTGCAAAGTTAAACAAGTGCTATATTTCCCCAGGCTTAGCGTGGGTCAGCTGTCTAGTTCATTTATCCGGTTCGACGTGCGTAAGTTCACTGCACACGCGGGTAACGCTTATTGCGGTCTTTGTACTGATTGGCTGACAGCTGGCGCTTCACCCGTTGGTTGATTTGTGTTAGGAGCTGTCGTTCCCGACGTTTGGTGATATTAATTAACTCTAAACTCTTACCTTGTGCTACGGTTCCAACAGCATTAACGTCTTCCTCGGTGTCAAACTTTCAAGATATACGCCATATATATCACACGCACGCACGCACGCACTCATTACGCACACCTACGCACGCACGCACACACACGCTATCTACACACCCTACCACATAGACGCCCGCACGTTCGCATGCACTCACTTACACATGCATGCGAACGCACGCACGTTCGCGCCAACACACGCGCGAACACACGCACAAACTTGTTCACAAACACAGGAGCATGATATGCATAAGTTACCTGCGAATGAAAATAATGCGTACAAAATACCTGTAGTATCAGCTGGTGTTTACATTCCCATAGATACGGCGTCGACCGCCGTACGAGGTGAATGATGAGTTGAATGGGATTCCGTTGGCTCCCGGGAGGTTTCATCCTATCAAACAACATCCTACACCGGCACTGGTGGGCGTCGTGATTGTGGAATTGACGCTATACCAGGTCCATAGCCAGCTTTTCACAATTGGGGGGGTTCACATTTGACCAATTCAGACTCCAGGGGGCGCCACAAGTTCGTGTGGGATTAAATTTTTTTCACAATGCAGAGAGCCCCACATGTTCACGTGGGGGCTCATAATGCAGAAGGTTACATTTCTAACTGGAAGAACAATGAAATGGGTGTGAGATTGGTGGACCATGTGGTTTCGTCTTATATTCTTTCATCTTATATACAAACACCACATTGGCATCCCCAGCAGGCGAAACACAAAATGGACATAATAATTGATACTAAAGGCCCTTCACACATTCTTGCCTCCTCATCAGCGATAAGGCTCCCCTTTCTGAGATCTACAAACGTGCAACTAGCAACCACAGTATTTCGGCAACCACACAGCCATACAATTACACGATTTCTCATCAGCACGCGCATTTTAAAATAGGTGAAGCTAAACTTTATTTTGTATTGGTTAAATACATTATTATTCATCGAAATTCGCGTTCCAGTTCAATAGTTGAATATTATTATTTGTGTTAAGCCAGATGAGTTTGTCTACCGGGTTTGCAGCTTGTAAGAAATCCACTCGCTACACATCTTAAGTTGTTGATTGCTGAATGACTGAATGAAATGAAATTTATTAGACCAATAATTACAAATTCATATTATAATAGAGTATATACAATAAGTCAGGAGACTTCCGTTAAGGCACATGTAAATGCCTCTGCCACGAGAGCCACCTTAAATAATAATTATAGTATAATAATAGTATGTTTAGTAAGTAATTTAACTGGTAATACATGAACATGTCATCGAAAAAAATATAATCAAAATACGTCTAGTAGCTGAGAATAGCCTCTTTGACAGTCGGTAGTTACCTTAATCAGCATACTAAAAATAAAAAGCCGCACCTTTCATTCACTTTTTAACAGTTCTGATGAGAAATAATGAATTATTTTACATGGCTTAATTCATGTGCTCATAATGGTTAAATCATCGTCACCCCGTTCATTCACCAGTATTTTGTCTGCATCTGTCACCTCCGAGTGACTACAAGTAGGACTCATAATTTTACGTTTGGTGTAAAACTGGCTTCTTGTGTATTTGTTACCCATGCGTTTTAATAACAGGAGACCCTGGGATAGTGTGAAGTCCTTTTGCTAATTGGATGCAATTGTCCTTTGACACACATTCCTCTAGTGACTGCCCTTTTCACACATGGCATTGGGGACTGACCCCTCAGCCAGGCTCCCATACATTCAGTGATGATCACTTAATAGATAACGGTTCTCCCTTTACCACCTGCACAAATCAGGCTTTCTTGGCATTCCATGTAATGCTTGAACAATACACAGCAGCTTTTAAGAGGGGGGGGGGGGGTTAACGCTTTTGAGAAACATGGAATATAACTAGTGGTTCACATTTCAAAGATGCAATTTTGAGGGGGTTCACAAAAAGGGGGGTTCACGTGAACCCCCTGGCTACGGGCCTGTATACGGTGGTGAACCAGTCAAAGAGCTTAGCGTGTGATCAGTGTATTTTAACGTCCCCGCATTAAAATAATGAAACTGTTCCGTGTATATACCGTCGTTTCCGTTTTCATTTACAAATTTGAAAACTAATAAGGAAAAGACGGTATATATACACACAGACCGACATTCCCACGACATCCGTGTAAAGTGTATTAATTGATTGACATCAGTGGTTGATACACTTTTATTAATTAACGTAGTAATGTTTTCCTCGGTGTTTTAACCCCAAACCCGTGTCGTCGTTGGCTGTTACCATGGGGCTACTTGTGTGCGTGCAGGTGACAGTCGCAAGTCGCGGTCACGGGAAAGTCGGCGGAAGCGCCAACGTGCCGTGAGCTTGCCCCCGCACCTGCGCACCATCACCGAGCAGCGCAGTCTCGAGGAGCGGGAGGAAGTGGCGTGTTCCCGTCAGCCGCGTTCTCCCATACAGGTAGGGGGTCGTCTACATAGTCACAAAGTGTAGGAAGATTGTGTGTGTGTGTGTGTGTGTCTGTGTGTGTGTGTGTGGTGTGTGTGTGTGTGTGTGTGTGTGGTGTGTGTGTGTGTGTGTGTGTGTGTGTGTGTGTGTGTGTGTGTGTGTGTGTGTGTGTGTGTGTGTGTGTGTGTGTGTGTGTGTGTGTGTGTGTGTGTGTGTGTGTGTGTGCATGAGAGAGAATGGTTAAACGGATGTTATTTAGACTCGTACAATTTTGATTTGAACACTTTGAACACGGGAGTGCCTTTCTGTATCTATAGTTGATTAGAACTGTCCTACCTTCGTGACCTTGCTCCGTTTCCAGGACTTCATAGACAATATCGAGGCCTTCCGCAAAGACCGTACCTGGCCGCTCCTATCTCGACATCATGGCGCCGACGACAAACGGATATCAACAAAGTATAAATGTACGTGTTTAGGCAACCGCATCTCTTCACACAGTCATTTTGGTATCGACAGTATAAAATTATGCACTTCCGTAAATTGCCGGCTCCAAGTACGTATTTAATAAATATTCCTTTACAATATTGGAATTATTATTGTCCGTCAGTTATATGTCCAGCGTTTGATATCGGCATTGGTGACTATTCTTATTGACGATAAGGTCATGACGTTGGCATTGACAATTGCAACGACAGTCTGGAGACAATGAACTATCATATACATACATACATTATCGCCTCGGAAATGTACATACCCGGCTTTAATGTAACACGGAAACATAATTGAACTTTGTTAGTTTGAATATATTGATAAAGTGTACCACAAACCGTTAAAGGGGCATATGTAGATCTAGTAATTAAAAAAACAGTAAGAAAATGCAACGTTGTGACATGTAGGGTGCTGAAATGACATTAATAAGTATCAATGTGTATGTCAACACAAATACTGTATTTGTTCAACTGTAACTAGGCCTACGCTGATATAAGAAGGCGCATATTAACGTGTCTGCATATATGTGAGGTTTCAGAAACAAGACGTAACAAGGTTTGGTTTATCGACAGCGCAATACGTAAGGACGCTGTATATTAGCAACAGTATTGTAGTAACAACTTACAATCTCATTGCTTTCAGCAAAGGGGTTGTCTGAATCCTATGGTCGAACATATTTGATCAACACCTAACAATAATTATTACATTTAGTGAACATTTCCATTGATCGATACCAACAAAACAAACAAAATGATTAGGATAGCGTTGGTGAAGATATATCGCTGTTGTTTGTTTCAATGGTCGATCAACAGAAATGTTCCACTGACACCACGTTCACCTTTCGTCGCCCAAATGCTTTAAAAACACAGAATGATCTCCATAAATGTGTCTCTCAATGCTAATGTGAGAATCATCTACTATCACGCCCCCTTTGTCATGTATATTGTTCTAACAACCAACCGATTTCATTGATTTGCCAATGGGATTGTGAAAATCTTCCATCTGTATGCGGCGATAACGACTGTCATAATATGATGGTGTCATTCTGTGTACTAACCTCACTGTGGAAGAAAGATGTCACGAACGGCTCGCTGTCCGCTCTGTCTTCACATCATAGCAATGTTGTTATAACATTCTACCATAGCGTTCTCTAGAAGAATTGAAAAAGCATCAAACATTCGCTCGTTTACCAATCCGACTGTACGTACGTGCAGTTACTAACACCTAATCAGTCAATCTTACAATAAATAAATAAGTATATACGCATGCTTACATCGAATGGATTCAGTCAGTGGTACCGAACGCGCAATGCCGACCTAATTTACGGCGTAATACGTCATCAAGACGTCACATGTTATTTGTCGGAATAACCGTTGTGTGTATGGACTACGAGATGAAGAGATTCAACGAGAGAGATACCAACCAAGCCGTTCGGAATATTGCAGGTTGGGCTTATTCGTATTAATCGGATTAGTATGTTTGTTTATAGACACTCGATAACTGCGTTCAATTTAGTAGGGTGATGACTTAAACAATCCCTGGCTGAGGTGTACATTGCATCAGCGAGTCAGTCGAAGGTGTGGTCATTACTGGGTACATAACGTTGTCATTTGTCCATTCGTGTTGCCTCCTACAAAGGCAATTAATTTGCCATATCATGATCACCAGTTAGAGAATTAAAATTTGGATATCGTCAATGGTTATGCTACAAAACTGGTCAAACTTGTACATTCTTGCCGCAGTACGTGGTATTGTCCCCGTTTTTAATAACAGTCGCTCCACTGATATGTTGCATTATCACCACCGGGAGTATAACAGACATTCACTGTTGATAAACATGTTCTTAGAAAACCCGGGAGTTGTTCCTGTATTCCGGGAGATACACCCAAAATCCGGGAGACTTCTGAATTTCACGGGAGAATTGGCAGGTATACATTAGAGAGTAAGCTTACACAATCCCTTGTTGAACTATGATTTGATTACCTCGTATTGATGTGGGCGCTAACCGTCCGTCTCTCGCCGGTTCCAGGGGATGACCACACAGACAACGAGACGGCGGCGGATGCGGGGGCCGCCGGGAGGAAGTCGTCCTTTGAGCGAGTGCTCGATAACTGCGAGAATCCATTCGCCAAACGCCCTCTGCTGCTGCACTGCGACGACCGCGTGACGTCAGAGGGGGACCTCACGCCGAACGGCCGCGACGTGTCGCCGTCGTCGCGGCCCACGTCGCTCAGGCTGGCGGCGGGCCACGGGCGGAACGCGAGCGACACGTGCGGACGTCTGCCGGGGCGCGTCGTCTTCCCGCAGTCGAAGAAGTACAAGCCGGTAGTCGTGGCGGACGTGACGGCGGCGCTCAAGGCAGACGCAGGCGAACACACCCCGCCGTTGGTGTCGCGAAAGCCGGCAGTGTCGCCGAGGAACACGTCTCATCGTGTGTCCCCCGTGCGGGCCCCGTACACGGGCGACGGCAAGAAGTCAGATGTCGTACAACCCGTCTCATCCAAGGAGAACGCCATCGCGAGGGTATCCGGCATATTGAGTGAATACAAGCCCAGCGACTCGAGCAAGGCGTCGGTCACCGGCCTGGTCGATGCTATCGCTGACGGCAAGTGGCGAGGACAGATGCTGCCCGCAAGTCAACCGGCCGACGCCAGCGACTCGAACGTGCTGTCTCCACCGGCCGACTCGAGTGAATCGTCCGTGCGTCCAAAGCCCGACTCGAACGAATCGTCCGTGCGTCCAAAGCCCGAATCGAACGAATCGTCCGTGCGTCCAAAGCCCGACTCGAGCGAATCGTCCGTGTGCCCAAAACCCGAATCGAACGAATCGTTCGTCCACCCAAAGCCCGTTTCTTGCGAATCGCCCGCGTGTTCATCGGCCAACTCGACGAAGGCGCCAGTGTGTTCATCGGCCGACTGGAGTGAATCGTCCGTGCGTCCAAAGCCTGTCTCCATCGTATCGCCCGTGGGTCAACCGGTCGACTCGAATGAGTCGCCTGCGTGTCCAACACCAGCTTCCTCGAAGACGGAGTGTGCCGTTTCCCATCCAGTCACAGCCGCTGTGAAGGCTGCCTCCGCCGACGACACCAACGACGTGAAAGCTTTGTCGAAAACTTGTACGACTGTCGCCCTCACGACGACTGCCTCCAAGCCCGACCCCCAGCGGCCGGTGTGGCTCTACTTCTTCCTGCTCGTCACTTGCTGCGCCTACGCTGGCTGCTCCTTGCAGTCGTACCCTGTCAACTTCATCTTCGTCGTCACGGCTCTGTCGATGATTTCGTTTCGGCTCCTTCTGCGTCGCGCGGACTTCCAGGGCAAGTCGTAGCCACGTCACTTCCGTCGCCAGCGGACGTGACGTGCACACCGGCGACCATTCCTCGCTGAACCTGGCGGGGATGAAGTATTCGGTGCCGCCCTAGACGGAATGTGCGTCACCCAATTTGGACGAATCAGGTGTGATGTTGAGTTGCGTGCATGAAAATGTCCAGCGGCTAAGCTTCCACAATCTAACATGCTTCGCTGCTTGAATGACGTTCGCAAGAATTTAGGCCTAAAATATCCTAAACATTATAGCGAAATACGTCTTGCTCTCGGCGTCACTTGTGTTGGAATAGATCTGCATTGACGGTGGTTTTTATTACGGTGTGACTTACAGTGCAGGACTAATGGTAATTTATACGAAATGGCGGCAGAGTAATACATGCTATGTATGAAGCAGGCAGGGCGGATTAAATTATTAATGTGTAATTTTTAACTAATTACAACCGATAATATGAAAGCTTTTCATTCAATTGTTGAACAGACTGGAATTTCTGACTTTCACAATATTGTTATCTCTTATAATAAAGACAGTTATTACAGTACAATAATGTGACTTAGCCATTACTATTCGGCCCGCTAAGGCCTATGTTTGTTTGGCAACTGCAACAGTCATAACATTTGATACATACTGAGCAGCATTATGCCAAGACTTCGTTCATATTTAATCGGACCTAAAAACGCAGTTGCGCAACTTGGTGGACCACAAACCAACAAAAGCAGGCGCAGTGCATCACCACTTGATATCTACAATCCTCCCTACTCCTTGTCGGACAGAATATAATCATACAAATATATAATTATACATACATATATATACACACCAAGCCTTGATTATGCCTATTTGCTAGTTAAATGGAATAAAAACACCTATTGTTTGAATTCATATTATATTACATCCTGATATATATTTCATGTCCACCAAGCCAAAAAAATTCTTTGAAATTCCACATTTTATGCTGTGCATCCAGACATTTTTGAATACGCATATATTTTTGGCGAGCTTTTCGGGATGCTGAGATGTGACGTCACACATGACATATAATATATATAATTATATATATATATATATATACAGATCACAATTTGTTTTCACAAATATAATTACAATATATTACCGTACAATATATATTATATAATTAATACATTATTATACCCATTGCATTATATTTGTCTGGATAAATACAATTTAGAAACATTTTTATATATAATTACCATAGTTAAATTTTTGTGGCGAATAAATAATTACTACAAAATAAATAAAATATTTACAAACAGTGCATCATAGTATAACAATTATTTGGTTTATATTACTTCGTGAAAACAAAGAAAAACAGTCAAGGAAATCAATGGTTTTGTCAGGCTTGAACCGGCGTCGCCCGATTGTAAAACAAATGACACGAAACCAACGCGTCTACCAATTGACCTACCGAGATCGACGGATATTCACCGACTGATTTAAGTTATGATAAATTGTACAACTCCTCCTTCATACATCGATATCCTAGTGATATTATACAATGTTACTTTCTGTAGCTGGTTACACTATCTGTTTGCTATGTAAGTTTATTGGTGTAGATATCTCCGGTGGGTTACAATCGATATAGTTATTCTGAAAACGAGCCGAAGCTCAGCGAAACCTGGTTGACTTGTAGGCCCATTCGCATTCATTGTTTTGAATAAAATTGGGTTCATGTGGAACCGTAAGATAACTGCTTGTTCCTCTATGATATGATGACTAGTGTTTGTATTACATTGGAATATTGCACAATAACTCATTCCGACGCTCGTTTCGACCCAAAAGCTATCCTTGTAAACATGATATGTTTGTTGTGATATCAGTGTCATCGGTGTAAGTCAGTTTGTTGTGATATCAGTGTCATCGGTGTAAGTCAGTTTGTTGTGATATCAGTGTCATCTGTGTAAGTCAGTTTGTTGTGATATCAGTGTCATCGGTGTAAGTCAGTTTGTTGTGATATCAGTGTCATCTGTGTAAGTCAGTTTGTTCTGATATCAGTGTCATCTGTGTAAGTCAGTTTGTTGTGATATCAGTGTCATCTGTGTAAGTCAGTTTGTTGTGATAAGTCAGTTTGTTGTGATATCAGTGTCATCGGTGTAAGTCAGTTTGTTGTGATATCAGTATCATTGGTGTAAGTCAGTTTGTTGTGATATCAGTGTCATCTGTGTAAGTCAGTTTGTTGTGATATCAGTGTCATCGGTGTAAGTCAGTTTGTTGTGATATCAGTGTCATTTGTGTAAGTCAGTTTGTTCTGTTATCAGTGTCATCTGTGTAAGTCAGTTTGTTGTGATATCAGTGTCATCTGTGTAAGTCAGTTTGTTGTGATAAGTCAGTTTGTTGTGATATCAGTGTCATCGGTGTAAGTCAGTTTGTTCTGTTATCAGTGTCATCGGTGTAAGTCAGTTTGTTGTGATATCAGTGTCATCTGTGTAAGTCAGTTTGTTGTGATATCAGTGTCATCTGTGTAAGTCAGTTTGTTGTGATATCAGTGTCATCTGTGTAAGTCAGTTTGTTGTGATAAGTCAGTTTGTTGTGATATCAGTGTCATCGGTGTAAGTCAGTTTGTTGTGATATCAGTGTCATCGGTGTAAGTCAGTTTGTTGTGATATCAGTGTCATCGTGGTAAATCAGTTTGTTGTGATATCAGTGTCACCGGTGTAAGTAAGTTTGTTGTGATATCAGTGTCATCGGTGTAAGTCAGTTTGTTGTGACATCAGTGTCATCGGTGTAAGTCAGTTTGTTGTGACATCAGTGTCATTGGTGTAAGTCAGTTTGTTGTGATATCAGTGTCATCGGTGTAAGTCAGTTTGTTGTGATATCAGTGTCATCGGTGTAAGTCAGTTTGTTGTGATATCAGTGTCATCTGTGTAAGTCAGTTTGTTGTGATATCAGTGTCATCTGTGTAAGTCAGTTCAGTTGTGATATCAGTGTCATCTGTGTAAGTCAGTTTGTTGTGATATCAGTGTCATCTGTGTAAGTCAGTTTGTTGTGATATCAGTGTCATCTGTGTAAGTCAGTTTGTTGTGATATCAGTGTCATCTGTGTACGTCAGTTTGTTGTGTTATCAGTGTCATCTGTGTACGTCAGTTTGTTGTGATATCAGTGTCATCTGTGTAAGTCAGTTTGTTGTGATATCAGTGTCATCTGTGTAAGTCAGTTTGTTGTGATATCAGTGTCATCTGTGCAAGTCAGTTTGTTGTGATATCAGTGTCATCTGTGTACGTCAGTTTGTTGTGATATCAGTGTCATCGGTGTAAGTCAGTTTGTTGTGATATCAGTGTCATCTGTGTAAGTCAGTTTGTTGTGATATCAGTGTCATTGGTGTAAGTCAGTTTGTTGTGATATCAGTGTCAGCTGTGTAAGTCAGTTTGTTGTGATATCAGTGTCATCTGTGTAAGTCAGTTTGTTGTGATATCAGTGTCATCGGTGTAAGTCAGTTTGTTGTGATATCAGTGTCATCAGTGTAAGTCAGTTTGTTGTGATATCAGTGTCATCTGTGTAAGTCAGTTTGTTGTGATATCAGTGTCATCTGTGTATGTCAGTTTGTTGTGATATCAGTGTCATCAGTGTAAGTCAGTTTGTTGTGATATCAGTGTAAGTCAGTTTGTTGTGATATCAGTGTAAGTCAGTTTGTTGTGATATCAGTGTATGTCAGTTTGTTGTGATATCAGTGTAAGTCAGTTTGTTGTGATATCAGTGTAAGTCAGTTTGTTGTGATATCAGTGTCAGCTGTGTAAGTCAGTTTATTGTGATATTATAGATGTTTGAACTGACCCACCAGAAAAATTCAAGTTTTGAGACAGATGACATCCAAATTAGGTATTTACTTTTCAAATGACATTTTAAACTCAAAATATGCATCAAAAACATGTTTTAAGACAACAATTAAAAATTTTTAATTACTAAAACTGGTAGTAAATTGTTTCTGAAAATGCAAAATAATCGACACTTTCACCAATGCGAATATATTTTGGTGTTTTCTCAGTTTTTGTTAAATGCACCTTACAGTCTAAACCTGTCACATATAACATATATCTGTCTTAAAAAGTAATTAAATTGTTATGTAAGTATTCAACAGTGTTTCAGTTTGTCAGGCTCTTTGATGTACATCACACTGCTGTATAATCCGGTAATGAGACTTCTTCCACAGGATTATAAATCACTACTACAAAATCACTTCAACAAATGCAAACAAAAGTAGCATTTTTAATTTAAAAAATGGGCCAAGTGGCCCTGAAGTCCTTTGGACTAACACGTCTATATGTGACCCCGGCTGACCAAATGAGTGATAAGTCGGAAAAATTGTAACATTGTTTTCTTACATCCTTGTAAAGGTTTGGTAGGGTGCTTTACACGGTTTCAAAAATTATGACTGCTACAAAAATTGGTGAAGTTATGGAGCATTGAACATGGTAGGGATCAAAAAGTAAAAATGAAGAAAACGGCTGTTGAAGTTTTAAATTATATATGCAAATGGATTGCATGGAAATATTACATGAACAACATTCAAATGTGGCACACAGTATGTAATATGTATGTTATGTTGCAATGATACACTGGAAGTACAAATATGCTGCTACAAAAATATATAAAGTTATGCCAGATTATAAAACTAAGAGGACAGATTATTTTAGAGCAAAAGGTAGTCTAAAACAAATAAAAAATGGGTCAGCTCGACGGTGATAGACCATTTGAAATTGAAGCCTTTGTAAAACTTTTGTCTCGACTTCACCGAAGGCGGTGTCCTGCTGTCAGAACTTCGAAGGTGTTACTCACCTAATTTACAAATATATAGGGAGCTAATGGAGAGGCCCATCATAATCCATAGCACTACAAAATGAAGTATCTGAAAGTCACACTTCATATACTGAGTGACACATCTCGTACTGTCTCTCTGCACTGTCGCAATGTCCAATAGTTTCCTATCGTGTACAATATATCAAAGCTATATATTTCTAACACCACAACATATGTATTATCATTGGATAGGTAATTGTAGCAGCAGAAAATGAAGCATACAAAAGTTACACCGCAAACAATGACATGCATTCTTAAAATGTGATTCATTCAAAAATTAGTGCTATATAATAGTAGTTTGTAAAAATGTAAACAAACTCAAAGACAGTTGCAGCTTACTGTCCACCAAGCAGTAGCAGAGCAGTTTTATAATAATCCATAAGTTAAGTGGCAGTGATCTTCCTTTTATCATTCATGTGATATTTATTGTGAGCAGGGCAGACAAATGGTTATCATACGTAGACAGGTACAGAAAGAAACTGAAATTTTCTATAAAAAGAACACGTTTGCCTATCAATGGCATGTATTTCCTATTGTTGCTGTTTCTGCCGGGCAGAAACAGTTTCTGCCCGGCATAAATCAAACAACCCTGTAGGTAATTATTAATCAAATGTTTTTTGGTGAATCATAGTTACAGATCATTAAGGGTTATGATGGAAGTAAAATGTTTACATGTTTGCTGTTCACTGAAAAAAACAGCTCCACAGAACTAATTATAGTAGTTAAGATGTTTAACCTAGTTCCATTATCTGACATTGTGCCAACAGATTGGTGTATTGGGATCATTAAGCCTATATAATTATTATATAAACATAGCAGCAGACACTGGGACAGTGTGACTGCTGCCTGGCTAAATGGATGCAATGGTGCTTTGAAGTTAGTTCTTCTGCCAACTATCCTTTTCACACAAGCCTATAGGTTTAGTAGCTGCCAGTACACTACTGAGCCTAAACTACCATGCAGGTGTGAAAAACGTGCTGATGTATTTGAACTTGATCCACTAATTAACTGTCCACCAAGCAGTAGCAGAGCAGTTTTATAATAACAATAATCCACAAGTTAAGTGGTAGTGATCTTCCTTTTATCATTCATGTGATGTTTATTGTGAGCAGGGCGGACAAATGGTTATCATACGTAGACAGGTACAGAAAGAAACTAAAATTTTCTATAAAAAGAACCACATACCTAAACAAAGCGAATGTAATAGGTGAAGAACAGGCAGTGTTCAGATAGGGGTATTGGTTGAATTGTATTTGTCTTGACACAAAAGGCTTTATTGTGCCTTAACTATGTCAACTCTTCTAATGGTTGACATTTGGTTGTTTCAGGTGTCAACTATATTGTGAATCTGTAATTATTAGTCTATATTGATACAACTGATTTACACAGTACCATGTCTACACAAGGCATGGCAAGCGTAAACAGAACAGTAGAATGCATTTGATATCAATAAAGTGTAGGATATTTCACTCTAGTTGTCCAGAATATTAATTTTCTGTTTGTCACCTACAGGTGATAGAATATTAATTTTCTATGTTTGTCACCTACAGGTTTCTACAAACAATACATCTTTAACCAATAGACACCACAGTCACATCATTTTATAATAATTAAATGAACATCAAAATAAACACAACTTGCAATTATAGAAAATCAATAGTTTTGAAAATACAGTTTAAAAGTGTTAGGCAACTGTTCTGTCTAACAGGGGTCAAGTGTGTCTACTCTGCCTGGGTGCTGTGACCAATTAAAGATTAGTCAAGGTCTCAATGGAACAGTAGCACTAGGCTGCAGAGTTTAGTCATGCTGCTGACTCTGTGGCACATTAAACAAAATCTACTGTTGGGGTGGTCTCAAGGGCCCTTCTCAAAACCACATCACTAGATAATGTAAACCTTTTGCACTTTGGGGGCCCCTTAGGTGCCATTAGAATGATTCAATCAAATACAGATTTCTTGTATATAGTGGCAGCACCCTAAGATACATCTATGCAAAATTAGAAAAAAAGTTGAACAGTTTTTGAAAAAATAGGCCAAATGTTACATTTTCACCAGTTTTGGGGTCCTTGGAGGCCCTAGGGAGCCCTTAAAATGATTCAATCAAATACAGATTTCTCGTGCATAGTGGCAGTGCCCCAAGATGTCTATGCAAAATTAGAGAAAAAGTTGCTGAACGGTTTCCGAGATACGGCAGCTAACAGCGGACGGCGGACGCAGAGTGATGGCAATAGTCCCTTCAGCCAAAGGACTAAAAATGGGTCAAGAGGCCCTGAAGTCTTTTGGACTATATGTGACCCTGGCTGACCAAATGAGTAATAAGTCAGAAAAATTGTAACATTGTTTTCTTACATTCTTGTAAAGGTTGGGTAGGATGCTTTACACGGTTTCAAAAATTATGACTGCTACAAAAATTTGCGACGTTATGGAACATTGAACATGGTAAGGGTAAAAAAATGAAGAAAACAGCTGTTGAAGTTTTACATTATATATGCAAATGGTTTGCATGGAAATATTACATGCATGACATTTAAATTTGGCACACAGAGTATGTATGTTGTGTTGCAATGATACACTGGAAGTACAAATGTGCAGCTACAAAAACTTATCAAGTTATGCCAGATTGTCTTTATGTGTAAACAAAATGATAACACAACATGACTGAAGGTTTTGCATATGCACATGGATTGCATGGAAATATTGAGTGTATGACATTCAAAGTTGGCTTATAATATGTATGTTATTAACGTATAGTGCCATAATACACTATAAATTTGGTGCTTAGCTAATTATATCATTATATCTGTAATGGTACAAAAGGTGTTTTACATCAGAATGTCTCACCCCAATGCCTAAAATGCCTGAACTTGAAGCCCACTAAGCACTCACTCTAGCATACAAACAACAGCTCAGCCCTGACTGACCAACAATAAACAGTGGCCATGAGTGACCACTCCAGCCTGTGGTCTACTGACCACACAATGACCTAAATTTAGTGCCTGGCTGCTAAGCCACACCAATGATCAGAGATAGGGCACTATCTAGTTATAAATAGAGATCAGTGCAGAAGGCTTACAGCAGTGGGGAAATAGTAGGAACATTTACCATTTTAGGGGGCCTTGAGGTGCCCTTAGAATGATTCAATCAAATACATATTTCTTGTGTATAATGGCAGTACTCTAAGATACGTCTATGCAAAATTAGAGAAAAAGTTGCTGAACGGTTTCCGATATATGGCAGCTAACAGCGCACGGCGCATGGTGGACGCAGAATGATGGCATAAATCCATTGGACCCTCGGCCCAAAGATTCCATTTTGGCCTTACGTGTTAACAAGTTTTATATAATATACAAATCAAAACAGATTTTATATAGTACAATCTGTCCATAAAAGCATGTATTCAGCATGAACTATATATTTTTTAATATCTTGACCACCTAATTGTGCTTTAATGCAACATAATTAAAATAAGTAAACCGGACTATTATCTGTTTTAACCTTGCCATTCAATATGTAGTGTAAACACTGTATATTTAAGTTGAATTAATCAAATTAAACAAATTATGGTAAATTTGATTTATTAAAATATATATGGACAGTCAATACATACATGATATACAATGATTTTATGATAACATGGTGAGATTCTGTAGCACAGCAATTATAGCCACTTCATATTAGTACTATAGCCAATGTCTTAGTTCAATAGTATGTACAGTATAAAAATATGTCAGTTAATGTTTCTTGACATAAGATTATGTAAAATAAATGTAACGAAAGGTAAACTTTCATAATTAAAAACAACACACTTTCACATAACTAATTCACGGTCTGATTTGAGAGAGTATGTCTTCAAACGCTTTGGAGAGCCGCAGTGTCCGGAGAGATTCTTTCCAGGTCTGAATGACATCATGTTCTCCATCCCATTCTACAAATAATACTAATAATAATTATGGTTCTTAATATAGCGCTTTTAGGTAAATAAATACCAATCAAAGCGCTTCACAGAATGAAATGGCGTGTAGATTAAATGGTAAATATAAATTAATTAAATTAGCTAAAAAATAAATAACATACCCCCATGCTTGAATGGGCGAGATACAATTTAAAATTGGCAGTGAAACAATATAACTGCAACACTCTACAATTGGATAGAACAGCCTACAAAAGGTTAGACTATGTGGTATGTCCAAGGAAGGGAACACAACTCACATTTTCCCAGGGTTTTCTATTATATAAACATTTGAGGTATGTTTGAGGTAAACTGAGCAACATGTAAGGTTCACACTGTATCAAGTTACGAGCATTCGTCTTCACTAGCTTACTCCCACCCAATATTTTGAATTAGTGGTGCCACAGGTCTACGGAATAACTTGCCATTCAATTTATCCACTGAAAAAGTAAATAACTCTAAATAAATATCTATGTGTGTTGTTTTGAAATGTATTGCAGCGATAGAAAGAAGCCAACATTTTCCACAGGACAAGTTAGTTTTGAAATCTACTTGTCCGCCAAAATTTTCATTTGTCCGAGTAACTGTCACAGTGAATCGAAGCTTTGAAAAAATGTTAAGAAATTGTTTAATTTTAAACAATCTTCTTGATGCTGGGCACAATATGATCTCAAATGTATTTTTTTAAATACTTGTTTAATTACAAATATTTCCCAGGCCATTAAGATTAGCAATGTTTTTCATTACGAATATTAAAAGGAGACGTATCATATGATGTTTCAACAAATATTTTTAGAGATGCTGAGGAAGTGGAAATGTGTACTTATACCGGCAATATAAATATTACAACGACTATGATAGGAATGAGACAACAGTTAGGAATATTTTCCTTGCAATTTTTCATAATGTTGCAAAAAACTGCTACCAACAAATAAAATGAACTGTCAGACATTTGCGTCAGTTTGTCGTTGAAAATCCCACCCCTCCACTCGGAGTACAACCAATGCAAAGCCAAGAAGCACAATTTTGTCAAGTAAACAAAACTAATGTGATATTGTTTCATTCAACCTATACATACTTCAGTGTGTGCAAAGTTCTGCATTTTACAATCAGAAGATAAATTTCATTTGATCACCAGCAAATAAATTCATATCTTTGTTAGTCTTATTAGATCCTGTCATACATGTTCTTTTATCTTAATGTTTGCCAATCTGCTGAACCAACGCTTGGTGACTTCGCAAAGTCAAAGACTGCCATGTCCGCATTGGTTAATGTTGGTTAACTGGCCTATTACATAATTATTTTAATAAAAGGTAGTGATACTCGAATATACTATTTATTAAGTTCATCAAATGTGATCCATGCCTGGAAGCAAGTTGACTGAACTAGCTTTTCCTACGAGAACGGCAGAGCTAGATCGGTGCAGATGACACAGTTAACGGACACACTATGCTTTGCAGAAAACTAATATGCAACACAGGATGGCGGCAGAAAGATAAGACGCCAACACGCTAATGAAATTGCAATGTGCGTGATCGCTGGCAAACTGTATTTCACCTGAATTTCCACAAATTAAAGTTATAATTTTGCACATGTCACTATTTACTGTAAATTTTCACTTGTTCATCGGACAACCATGCAGATCATTCTACTTGCCCAGACAACAAATCATTTGTCCCGGACAGGTGCTTATTTTGAATGTTTTATTGCCATTTGGGAGTTCAGAGGCATGTTTTTGGATGCTGGTTTGGGTGAATAAAACTACCAATTTCAAATCGTATACAATTACAAATAATGGTATAGCATCATATAGTACACAGCAGTATTGGGTACACCACAGACTGTCTAGACTGACTGGACTGGTTCATGGTATCTATACCAATTATTTATTACACACGTACCCTTGCTTGTAATATTAACTGAGCTTGGCAATGCTGTCAAGAGGTCAGCGTAGACCAAGGTCACTTCCAGAGGGCAGCCATGCACATCGCTTGAAACTGTGAACTCAACGTAGTCACACGCAAGTGTCGTTACAATATTTCCCACGAGGTGGCGTTTGTACTTCAGCTGCAAGAAAGCGAGATGGTAAATAGAATAAATAAATAAATAAATATACTTATATAGCGCCAACTCTAGTTAGAAACTATTCAAGGCGCTTTACATGTAAAATAGTAATAAATCCAAAAAGTTATTAATTAAATAAAAAAAATGATATTAAAACAAATATCTTTAAATATTAGTATTATCATGTTATGTAAACAAAAGATAATTGATAAAAGCTTAATGCCAAGTCTAAAAGTCACAATTGCAGTTAAAATATTGATTAAAAGAGAGTGTTTAAAAGTGCTCTTAAAAGTCAGTGTTCATTACATGCATTGAAAACAAGTAGATCACTCCGCAGATCCGGGACTGCTGCGGCTGCTGGAGTTAAAATATCGATTAAAATAGAGTGTTTTTAATGCGCTTTTAAAAGCTGCTTCATTGTTTAGTTCACGCATTGATGTGGGTAAATCGTTCCAGAGGTCCGGAGCTGCTGCCATAAAACTCGCGTCTCAGACTTTGCATCTTGTTCGCGGTCTCGCAAGTTGACGATTTCCCGTTGACCGAAGGGACCTGGTGGGCACGTAGAGGCAGACAAACTCGCTCAGGTACACGGGCCCACACTTGTTGACAGCTCTGTGCACGAATACCAGGACCTTGAAACGAACGCGTTCTCATACCGGTAGCCAATGTAGGTCTTGGAGCACTGGCGTGATGCTTGCGTATTTGGGCACTCGCACGATCATTCTGGCTGCAGAGTTTTGGACACGCTGTAACCGTACAAAGTTCTTGTCCATGGTGCCGTACAGGAGGGAGTTGCAGTAGTCGAGCCTTGATGTCACTAATGCGTTGACTACTCTCTCCCTCGTCTGTCTTGGCAGGAACTTGTTGATTTGGCTGATGTGATGTAGGTGGAAATAGCAGGACCGGATAATCGCTGATGTGTTGGCAGTCATGTCCATATGACAGTCTAAGACGGCACCAAGGTCTTTAATCTGATGCACAGCTCGGATGAGAGAACCACCAACATTGATGCTGAGATCGTTTACTAACTTCTTTGCAGAAACTGGGACAATCGGAAGGAACTCGGTTTTCTGGTCATTCAGTTTGAGGTAATTAGAGGTCAGCCACTCCCGAATCTCCATGATGCAGGCTTCAAGACGATGTAGGGCCTCGAGTAGTGCCGTAGGATTAAGCGCAAACGCACGCATCAGCTGCATGTCATCAGCATAATGATGAAACGTTACACCATGCCTTCTGATGACATCGCCAACTGGTTGGACATACAGAGAGAACAGTATAGGCCCGAGGACGGATCCCTGCGGCACTCCTGTTTTAAGAATGTGATGTTCAGATGCACTCTGGCCAATTACAACATGCTGCTTGCGGTCTTGCAGATATGATTCCATCCACTGGAGGGCGTAACCTTGAATACCGTAGCGCTTGCTGAGCCGATTGAGTAGAGTAGTGTGGTCAATCGTGTCAAAAGCTGAACTCAGGTCAAGAAGCATGTAAGTAACATAGTGGCTACAAATGTGCAACGTAATAAGTTACAGGATGTGGTAATCCAATGGTCATAGAGAACTGGAAGCACGTGCTTCTGTTTTGTCAAAATACCGGAATTCAATCGCTAGCCCAAGCTTTCTTATCTTTGGTGAAAATGTGCAAACTCACAATTTTTTGGACTCCCCAAGCTCAAGAATTTCCCAAGAAATCTGACACAACATTCTGCCTAGATACAAACACTTCTGGCTACGTATAACCATTACTTTCTATTTTACAGTTTTTGTTATTAATTGTTAAAATGTACTTCATTACTTTATACAAGTTACGCATTAGTTTACTGAATTTTTATGCAGATGGTCTCCAACCACTCTAGTTATTAGCCACACTGTGAAACACTTTGATTGCTGATAATTTATATAAACAGCGCTACATTAAGTATATAATATTATTATAATGTGACATCTGACTGACCTGGGACAACTTGCACTCTTCCCGACGTGACACGTGACATGTCAAGTATGCATGCACGGAGCGGGTGAACTCTGGCATGTCCATCGAGATGTTGAGTCTGTCACACAGCGCCTCTAGTGGCAGGAAGTGGGGCAGCGTATGTCTCACCAAACTGTAGTCTTTCTGGCCCACTCTCAGTTCAATGTAGAATGGCTCCACAAACACACCCTTGTGGCAGGTGTCGAAACAAAGACGAAGTGTGTTCTTATTATTCGTCATCACAGCTGAAGTTCCTGGTAAGATTAGAAATGACACGATGACACCTTCTTCGCTAGAAGTCTGGATGTGCAGTGCGTGTGTGTCTGTGTGTGGTGTACATGTGCGTGCAGTCGTGTCAGTATATAGTACGTGGATTTGTGCATGTACATGTGTGTACATATGTAGGCCTTGACATTAACACTGGCCTGCTGGCCCGGCGCCTTTTTTGAAGCTGTCAGGCCAGTTGGGGCCACCAGTTTTCATATTTAGTGGCCCGATGGGCCACTGGTTTCAACCCGATTGACCACCGTAGTGTTTCCGGTAACCCAATACTACCTAACAAAATGCGACGACCTTAAAGCCTAATCTTTTTATTTGATATTTCAATCAATGTTTGTTTTGTTTCATTTGTTATAACTAATTAAACATCGGTGACTATTCATGCGGATGCGATGACATGTATGCACTGCCGAACTCATTTGTGTCCGTCCGCGTGATTGGTACTTGTCAGCGGCGTGAGTTCGTCTTCACTGACTCAGTGACAATAGTCTCAATGTAAAATAAAATATTTTATGGAAAGTGTCAATGAATGAGTAAATTGTCAATCTTAAAAATACGAAGTGTATTTTGATTATTGTGGGTCATTCTATGTGAACGCAACCAAAATTCCTGAAATTTGTTGCTTAGATTTTTGAATAAATCAGTTTGGTGAAAGTCTGATAAGATAAGCAAGAATCCAAAATTTGAGTGTTCTAGAGATATTAACCTGTGAAATGTGAATAATTTTATTGATTTTTAAGAAGCCGTCACAAAATGTCTCAAGTCCCAAATTTCAAACTGCAGTAACTCGAAAACTACTGGAGCTAGAGCACTCAAATTTCGGATTCTTGCTTATCCAAAGGCTTTCACCAAGCTGGTTCATTCAAAAAATTAAGAGATGATTGCTGCACCCATTGGTTGCGTTCACACGGAATGACCCATATACAACTGATAATAGGCCTATATAATGTCACATTTTTATGTTTGATTTGTACGGTATTCTTGGAATTTTAACTGACTACTATGTGATATGTATACAGAAGTGACACACTACTGACTGTGACTTTTGCCATTGGTGCAAATGGTTTATGTTTTTACTCATTTTGGTGTAATAAAGTGTGTACATAAATGTGCTAAGACTGTTTATTGTGAATGACACCTTAGATTTTGCATTAATAGCAGAGTGGCACAATGATTAAACATCTTCGCGTTCTCACATCTTATAGTCGTTATCTTAATTTCATAAAAGAATATACACAAACAACAGCTTCGGAAAAGCCTGCATTCATGTCATCGCTCCTAGCGAACCCTTGTATACTCCTTGTGAAGCAATGGGCACCTTGGTGTCAGCATTTTTTTTACAAAGTTCGGGCCAGTAACTTTTTGGGCGGGTCAGTAATTTATCAAATCTATTGGTCCCCTGCACCAGTGGATAAAAAACCTTAATGTCAAGGCCTGGTATGCAGGGGTGTATATGCATGTGTGTGTGTGCATGCGTGTGTGTGTGCACGTGTGGTGTGCATTTATTATTGTAATGTACAAATGTTCCTGTTGACATAGTGGACACAAATAGTACCGCCCATATTTAAATAATGCCTATCTTCATGTATATAAAGTGCAAATACCACCCAGTAATATACCACCACAGAGATACTCCCTTGCAATTTGTAAAACAAACAAAAATTCAAATTTATATACAGGATTACCACACAATAAATATTAATGTTCAATAAACTGGCCTCAGCAGAATTCTTTCAAAAGTTACCTATGAATCTGTAGGCCTTTTTCAACTCTTCAAGTTTCTGTTTCTTCATTGCGGTCAGCTCGGTGTACGTGGCGGTCGGTTGGGTTGACCTCTCTTGACTTTCCACTGTCACATTGAGGACATCCCGAACATACTACAATGTCACACGACAGCATCAACACATCGAACAGTCAGCAAAATGTACTATGTTCAGTAATTAATAACAACTGCCAAGTAATTTCGAAGTAACTAAATGTCTCTACAGTTGTTTATAAATAATTGAACAATTAGACCGAATATCATCACAAGCAAAAAATGGCCCAAGAGGCCCTGAAGTCCTTTGGAGTTTGGGGGGCCCTGGGGGGTTAGAATGATTCAATCAAATACAGACTTCTTGTGTATAGTGGCACTACCACATGAAATGTCTATGCAAAATCAAAGAAAAAGTTACTGAAATATTTGCACTATAACCAAAGTTACAAGAATTTAAACAGGGCACTAGTCAATAATTAGTTATGGAGAAAAGTCCATTTAAAGTCGAGAGTCATTGTTCACATGAAAACAAAATTCAACATGGTATAACAAATTAGTGTTACATAGTCACTTGCTACGCAGTAAGGCTGTATCATACAATAACAATGAAGGCAATACTCAACACAGTGGTACTAGTTCACAGGGCTACTTTATTTCAGCAACTGTCTGTTTACTACAGTACATCAGCCCTTAAGGCAGAAGCCAGTGCCCCTCAATGACACATCATTAATCTGGCAAGTGCCATGGCATGCAGCCTGTGTAATGTCTACTAGGGTTGCAGTCTCTTAAGGATACTGTCTTTTAGTAACCAGTCCAATGTGTGACAAACAAACTACACTACATAGCATCTCATTTTGGGGGGCTCTGATGTGTCGATGCTAAGATACGTCAATGCAAAATTAGAGAAAAAGTTGCTGAAGAGTTTTTGAAAAAATAGGCAAAATGTTAAAATTTACCAGTTTGGGGGGACATGGGGGGTAGAATGATTCAATCAAATACAGATTTCTTGTGCATAGTGGCAGTATTATTATAGTCACTTCATATTAGTACTATAGCCAATGTCTTAGTTCAATAGTATGTACATTATAAAAATATGTCAGTTAATGTTTCTTGACATACGATTATATAAAATAAATGTAACAAAACGTTGAATCATATTCTTTGAAATTTGGGATGACAATCATTTTGACCAAAAATTATACTTATATCACGTTTTCCCAAAGAATTATATCATCGTTCATCAGAACAAATTATCCACTATCCAGTGCTGTATTTAAGCAAAATGTAAATGTATTTTCCTCCATAGTGAAGCAATCAATTTTATTACATGAAACAAGACAATCAGCTTACAACAACCAGCATGCCAAACCTACAGACAATGCACAAATGACAAAAAGGAACAGAGAAACAGCTTTCAAGCTAAGCAAACATTCTTCATATCAACACAGCTTTTCATGGAGCCGATTGTACAACACTTAGACAACTACATTGAGCCCAGACCTGTCTCGAGTCTTCTATTTTCTTCTGTAGTTCATTGCGTTTATTGCGCAGCTGGTCCACCTTCTGCTTCAACATGTCGATGTCAGGTTCATCGTCCGTGGCTTGGCGGGCAGTGGGCACCTTCTTTAGCTGGCTGCATTGCTCCAGTCTCTCCAGCTCCTGCAGAACTCCTACAAGAGCAACACAGAAGATCACAGTCAGTAGTGCTCACCCAAGATCTTCACAGTTCATCACGTGTCTACAGTGCTTCTACAAAATTGTCATAAGATATCAATTGTCAGTGCAGCCCTCCGACAATATGACAACAGATCAATCCCCTATCCAAGATAAATCTGGTTCTGACTAACTCTAACTCAAAACCACCTTGTTTACCTCTACTTTGAGTCAGGAGCAGTTTATTTTCCTTCTCTAAAATTATTGACTCCATGACAGTTTTTTTCATCTCCCTGCACGAGATCTTTGAGCTCGCCTGGCATAAAGACAAGCCAGAGGGAACAACTCCCCGAGTTTCTAGTGTCTCAATCTTCCAAAAGACTGGAAAAAGTGAGATCAACAAATTTGGCTAAGCTATTACGAAACAGTGAGAAGTGGAATTAAATCATAATTCCTTTGATCAACAGGCCAGTGTTCTAAAATCTCTATGGCACCTTACTGCACATACTAGTATTGGGAGCAGTGGTTATTAGTCTTTAGCAGCGACTGGTAACCATTGTGCCCTGTAAACAGGCACTAAAGCCAAGAGTGGAGACATTAATAGTCGTCTCTAGAACACCACTTATGCCTTTGGATTGTTCTGGACATGTGTAGTCTACATCCTAACACTGTCCCCCATGGCAATTTTTCCTTTAATATTTCCTACATAACCTGTTGCACCTCTACATTTTTACTAACTTAATGGGTGACTAATTAATAAACCTGCCGACTTTTGAGTCTCAAAATCAGGAAGAATCAAGTTTTTTTGTTGGTCTCAACATTTAAGTCCGGTCTCTTGGCTTGAACTACAGTAGACGGGAATGCTGTTTGAGATTTTTATGTTAGTCTCAACAGTTCGGCCCTGTCAGACTGAACTTTAGAAGACGGATTGTGTTGGGAGGTCTGAAGAGAAAATCCCATATATATTATTCTTTTCCCGTAGTCGAGATTCACACAAAATCCACTCTAGAAAATCCGGGAGAGTTGGCAGATATAGACTAAGCTTTGACCTGTTTGGAGAGATCGGTTCATGTCGGCTCTACGCCAAACAGTATCCTGTGTAAAATTACATTCATCTGCATAACTCCATAAGCCATAACTGTGATGCCTACGTCAGACACAAAGTGAGTTTGACATAGCACAGGCAACACATAAATTAGAGGCAACTATCGCGATAGTTGTAATTTACTAATTAGTACGGTTGATAGTCTCAGTCAGACAGTATCGACTATCGCGATAGATCAATCACTCAAATCTCAAGGTCAATGGGCCCCTTTCATTTTTGGGGAGTCCCCCCTTCCCAACCGAGTATACTGCATTCCAATGGGCTCGTTTATATAGTAAAAATGACTTGGCGAACTGGAAAGTTCACGATCTCCTCGAGTTCAGCACTTGTAAATTTATGCAACTGGATCAAGTAGGGGTACCGGTATACACGAGGTGATTGGAACGCAACAAGATTAATTAACACTGTAGGCAGTGTAGCAAAGTTTCATAATCATTATAAAAGATATGCCACTTTTCTATAAGTAATTAATGTATTTGATTCTTCTAACTACATTATATATACAAAGCACCTTTATTTGGCAAGGCAGTCATATCTTTGATTTAGGTAGTTCTTTTAGGCATTTAGCCGCCAAAAGCTTAACTTCGTTCAACTGTTATTATTTACTCCTATGTTTTCAGGCTGCCGATTTGATTGTGACCGAAAGCAAAATGGGCGCGCTTAACACGTTGCCACATAATGTGTATCTCAATGCAAGACACATATAAGTCAGTACTCATAATGAATATGTGTGTTATAGTGTTTAAATCAAAATACAAAATACTTTATTAAACGTATTTCTTAACAAACATTACATTGTATGTCATATTTAGAATAAATATGCAGTTCAAATAAGCAGTATAATTAAATTTAAGAGGTTTTAATGACTTTGGGAGATGAACATAGCACACGATTTTCATGAGTAAATATGCGGTATTTTGTTTCAATTCTATCGCATATTGATGAAATAATAATGTAATTGAACCCAAATATACACAAACATAACTGTAAATACACTGGACTAAATATTTCATAGATTACAATTTAAAGAACGGTCATCGGTACACTCTCCCAATTTCCTTACGGGTATCGCAAAACCGGAAGAGGAGGCGGTGAAACCTAAACAACATTTTTCAGCAGGTGTCAGTGGAATGACAAGGCGCTAGCGTCTCGAGTCAAACGTGCACATCAATGCTTGAACAACGGAACTGCAGCGAAGTTGTGTGATTTTATGACTATGGCACAAGTCGAGGAAGAAACGAAGACACCAGATATGAATGGTGACACAGCCGACCAACATATCGATGACGCAAAGCTGGCACTGCAAGGCATTCGCATGATTTTGAATAACGAATGGAAGGGAGCCGAGGAGCTATACATGAAATACAAGTTAGTTACCAACTTAAGTTATCACTTGGATTCGACACAAGTGCCCTATACCATACTACAGACCAGTCGATACTAGTAAACAGTCTAGTTGGTTTACTTCTTGTTACTTATAAATCACGACACTAGCCCGGGCCTAATTAAATCTTGTTGATATGATCACATCATCATCATGACATGAGTGATACATGTGACATTGGCCTTGGTTAAATAAGTGTTATTATTATACACCTTCTTTGCGATGTATGACATTAACTGTGATTACATATGAAACATATATGTATATGATTTGTGACATAAGTCATAATATTCACACATGATGCCATACACCTTTCAGAGTTGTCTGATTCAACGTTGAGAAACCAAACAAAATACGCCACAACATGCACTGATATGATGTATGCATCTAGTCATTTTGCTAGTTATAGCTAAAGAAAATGGCCACCTGTAGTCATAGACCTGAAGTTGAGTCGCCTTATATAAATATAGCACACCTTGCAATAGTGCGAGTAGTAGCTATCATAGGGCCAGGCTATGTTGGCCTACGACCTCTGCTGTGACCCGGGAATACATATATGGTTATACACCCATCATGTATTGAGATATTTCCATAAAACAATACAAATTTACAAAAATTAAGCTACATTTTTGCCAGTCTATTATATATATATATATATATACATGCAAATGCCATCAGTCGTGTCAAGGTTTATATATAATGTTGATACATTCATGCCATTGTAGTAGATATTTTTCGGTTTAGTTTTAGTTAAATAATTAAATGATTGTTATATGGAAGTAAATTAGGAGTGTAATCAGCCATTTAACTTTTAAGTATGCTTGTTTCCAAGGTTAGGCCAGAAAGTTAACTGCTGTCTGTCAAATTTCAGCATAATTAAATGTGCAAAAAATAACACTGGTGCATAACAAAAATCTACTGCAGACATTTCTGTGATAGTTTTGTACATTTAGATCAAGAGTTCAGACACTTTTCATGTATGATAATAATGACAAATTTCTATAGTGTCTAAATCTCCAAGAATCTCAGAGGCGCAACATACAAGAATCGTTGGGCAAATCGTTAATATGGACAAGCAAGAGTCGTCATTAGAGCAATGGGCCACCGAAGGTTAGGGTGGGAATGAAAATAATTTTTTTTTCTCAAATAAATAAATCTCCAGTTATTTACGAAATGTATCTGTAGTCTCAGATGATTTTAAAGTGATAGGGAGTTGATTCCAGATTTCGGGTGCACCTACAGAAAAAGCATGTTTGCCAATATTAAGCTTGGTTTTCGGAACAAAAAGTAATTGTGAAACAAATGATCTGAGATTCTTAGGAATATTGGAAAAACGAAGGAAACTAAACAAATAGAATGGGTGTTGCGTAGAAAGGGTACGATATGTAATAGTTGTTAACTTGAATTGTATTAAATATGCAATTGGAAGCAAATGCAACTGTTTAAGTAGGGGCAGAGATGGTGAGAAACGAGGTGTTTTTAGTACCACACAAGCTAAACAATTCTGTACACATTGGAGTTTAGCTAAGATAAAGACAAATGACGTCGAATTCGACGGAAATCATGTATATGGTAGAAACAGGATTTACATACTTGAGATATGTTCTAGTGAAAGCTGAAATCACTGTCAAAGATAACACCTAGATTACGAACAGTATCTGATGATGATGTATCATTACCAAGCAATTTAACAGGGAAGTAGTTAACAACCTTGTTTCGTTGTTGTTTTGATAATTGATAAGTTTTATCTGGATTTAGCTTCAATTTACTTGCTTCCATCCACAGCAAGATGTCAGTGAGACAGTCATTTAAAGTTGATAGATATGTATGTGCTCTCGTCAAATATCTCTGTGGTCAATTTTATGTTTACATAATATTCACACTGCTAGCTATTCAACTTTATTATTTATTTAGGCATTGTGGCAAGCACTCATGAAATCATGTGTAAATAAATTTATCTTAGTATTGAGTAGGCTTAGGTAAATTTATGAGACTTGACCTGGCATGACCTTAGTTTATGAGATTGTAAAACTGTTTGTATATCGAACAGTTGACTCATAAAATTATGTAATCAGGTGACCAGTGGCACATAATATGTGGTGAATATGGTGACTCAAATTTAATTTCCCTCATAAACAGTGATGAACACTGATATAGTCTTTTTTATTCTTTAAATAAAATGTTCACATAATTTTTATTTTATTTTTATAAATGTTAAATCTGATATATATATATATGACTTGACTATATATATATATATATTGACTATATATATATATATATAGTCAATATTAGCCATAGCGATATACTCATTTAAACATGTTCTATACAAATTGATTTGGGTATGTATATTGTATTAACACAGAGTAGCTGATTACAGTAAACAAAAATCCAATAATTTAGTATTTTAGTCAAATTGTTACTGGACATGTGACCATGTTGTACATTGTTTGTATTGCTTGCATTGCTTGCAGGGACTACAGCCCACTAATGTGTTCTGGCAGTAGTTTTGTTCTCTTCATGGTAAGTCTCGTTCATTATAGTTCACAGCTTTACTGCATTGTTATTCAAACTGCAGTTATAGTTTAAAATGACATTACTTAGGTTGTTACTTATGTGGCAACATTTTTGGAAATATACTTGACAGTTTAACCATTCTGCTAATCGGGCCTTTAAGCAGGATCATATTTTACCAGTCAAAAAATGCCAGGTTAGATATGTGCATGCCATCTGCACATGCACATATGCAATCCTGTCTAAATACGCATATAAAACAGATTCATTTAATAATATATGCATTGACACACATTTTTAAAGCACAATGGACATATAAATAACGGTGACAGTCAATAATATAAGGTTACTTTTGCGCCTAAAATTTCCGCCCATTCAAAATAAACTCAGTCTGCCCAAATGACGGGTGGATGGATCTGTAGATAAAGCTATGACGCCACTCAGCTGTTGGCATTGTATTGTAAAGTTCATAGAAAAAACAAATTCATATTTCAAAACCAAAGATTAGTCTTGTGAAAAAACTGAATATAACTAAACATTTTGCTGAAAAAGTTTGTGTGCACTTAAAAAAAGCAAGAAGTGCTCACAGCCTCACACCTTTTAATACTATTGATTTTTCTCTAATGTTCGTTTGTATTATTTATAATCTGTTGGTGCTGCAAACAGTCTTGTAGCAACTTACTGTAAATATTCAATTTTACAGCTAGCCTGATTTTCCAGCACAACTCAGTGTATACGGCCAGCCTGTCAAATGCACTAAACATTGTATTGTAGCAAGCTCTGATGACCTTTGAGGATGAGAAGATAGCACAGGCGACAGCAGCACTGGAAGAGACTCAGAGTCGCTGCGAGAAGAAATCAGGCTTCAAGAAGTCTCTGCACAAGAAACATTCCAAGACAGCCACAACTGTGAGTGTTTGTCCCTTGTAACAAAGGCACAAATATGAGTCGTTATCCCTTGTAACAAAGGCACAAATATGAGTCGTTGTCCCTTGTAACATAGGCACAAATATGAGTCGTTCTCCCTTGCAACAAAGGCACAGATGTGAGTCATTGTCCCTTATAACAAACGCACAAATGTGAGTCGTTATCCCATGTAACAAAGGCACAAATGTGAGTCATTGTCCCTTATAACAAAGGCACAAATGTGAGTCATTGTCCCTTATAACAAAGGCACAAATATGAGTCATTGTCCCTTATAACAAAGGCACAAATGTGAGTCATTGTCCCTTATAACAAAGGCACAAATGTGAGTCGTTGTCCCTTGTAACAAAGGCACAAATGTGAGTCATTGTCCCTTATAACAAAGGCGCAAATGTGAGTCGTTATCCCATGTAACAAAGGCATAAATGTGAGTCGTTGTCCCTTGTAACAAAGGCACAAATGTGAGTCATTGTCCCTTATAACAAAGGCACAAATGTGAGTCATTGTCCCTTATAACAAAGGCACAAATATGAGTCATTGTCCCTTATAACAAAGGCACAAATGTGAGTCGTTGTCCCTTGTAACAAAGGCACAAATGTGAGTCATTGTCCCTTATAACAAAGGCACAAATGTGAGTCGTTATCCCATGTAACAAAGGCATAAATGTGAGTCGTTGTCCCTTGTAACAAAGGCACAAATGTGAGTCATTGTCCCTTATAACAAAGGCACAAATGTGAGTCATTGTCCCTTATAACAAAGGCACAAATATGAGTCATTGTCCCTTATAACAAAGGCACAAATGTGAGTCATTGTCCCTTATAACAAAGGCACAAATGTGAGTCATTGTCCCTTATAACAAAGGCACAAATGTGAGTTGTTGTCCCTTGTAACAAAGGCACAAATGTGAGTCATTGTCCCTTATAACAAAGGCACAAATGTGAGTCGTTATCCCATGTAACAAAGGCACAAATGTGAGTCGTTGTCCCTTGTAACAAAGGCACAAATGTGAGACGTCGTCCCTTGTAACAAAGGCACAAATGTGAGTCATTGTCCCTTGTAACAAAGGCACAAATGTGAGTCATTGTCCCTTATGACAAAGGCACAAATGTGAGTCATTGTCCCTTATAACAAAGGCATAAATGTGAGTCGCTGTCCTTTGTAACAAAGGCACAAATGTGAGTCGTTGTCCTTTGTAACAAAGGCATAAATGTGAGTCGTTGTCCCTTGTAACAAAGGCACAAATGTGAGTCGTTGTCCTTTGTAACAAAGGCACAAATGTGAGGAGTCGTCCTTTGTAACAAAGGCACAAATGTGAGTCGCTGTCCCTTGTAACAAAGGCACAAATGTGAGTCGTTGTCCTTTGTAACAAAGGCACAAATGTGAGTCGCTGTCCCTTGTAACAAAGGCACAAATGTGAGTCATTGTCCTTTGTAACAAAGACATAAAAGTGAGTTGTTGTCCTTTGTAACACAGGCATAATTGTGAATGGTTGTCCCTTGTAACAAAGGCACAAATGTGAGTGGTTGTCCCTTGTAACGTAAGAAAACTGGTCAATGAGGATGTTGCCAGTGTCACTTAAACTGTAATTTCATTTCAAATCATCTGCTAACCGGTATACTGAAGCATCAAAAACAACTACTGGGTAGTCCTGATATTATTTTACTAATCCTTAAAAAATAATGTGCAAGCCACCACCATACTGTTGTATCATATATATGTGACAGTTATGGGACATAGTTAAACTAAAATGGCTTTATTTCATAAAGAAAACAAGCCATTTCTCATTTCAATGAAATGTTCAACTAAATGTGTCGTTAATAGAAACAAATACATGTGATTTCGTGAATCCAATTGCAAAGTCATCAGAAGAAAAGCTTTAGTTTAATCAGGGACAGCAAACGGCAGTGGTGGGTGGACAAGATGATGCCAGCATAATTTGAAGCCTGATGGCGACGGGGACAAAGGACCGACATTGTCGGACTAAGCTAAGTTCCATCATTTGGCCTATACTTTTCATTAGCATTTCCTTTCCTGAAGCTGATGACTGAACATTGCTGGTGTTTGGTAACTTGTTAAGGTAATCACCTGATGCGGTAATAACGCATCTACGAAGGGATAGCACGTAACAACTAACGATGTCTGTAAGACTGTAACCCGCGCATGTATGTTTGTCCATATCGCTCATCACTCATGGTCGCTAGATGGCACTACTTATCCTAACCGGATGTAAACAGCCGTCATTTACATTCTCCGCATTCAGCAGGTTTCCTATTCGACGGTCATACAGAATATTTGGCTGCATGTGATAAAATGCTACCCTATTGTCTAATTTTGTTTTATTCCATCACAACACCAAACTAGCATTTACACACGGTAAATTGAATCACACAATCACAGCTTGTCCAATGGCACTGCTCCTCTAAACATGGACTAGTCCAGTCACTGAAACTACTCGTCCGGGACGATCGGACCGGCCATATTTCGCAGCATGCTTCAGGATAGTTATTTTTTTATTCTTGAATTGAAATTCTAAAAAAATATGTACAATTCTATATAAACCTATATTATATCTATAATAATCTATAGAAATGTTGTGGCTTCCAATTTTCTTTATAATTCTGTAGTATCGTCTATAGAATTCTATAAGAAACTATATAATGTATGGTCACTTCAATTTTTATGGAATTCTATAGAATAGGCTTGTGCAGAGTTTTTTTTACTGCAATTGCCGTAGTTCTGCCTGTCCTCCAGAAATTGATAACATATGCATTGAAACACAATTTACATCACAAAAAATTTCATTATAATATCATGACATTTTTCATGATGTAAATTGTGTTTCAATTATATTATCGTGTGTTCATGTGTCAAATTTCTTTCTGATAACTCCAAAATTATGCGTTCAGCCGGCTATCAAAAAATGCATGAATCCACAATTAACCAGCTATGTCGACATGCTGTCTGTTCTAAGATGCTATTTTGTTGCACTGGCGCTGAGCTTTCCAAACAGATCGAAACATAAAACTATGCTATGTTCACAGACCTCGTGCGGTGTCAATTTATGTCGTATTCGACCAGAGTAAAGTTTATTTTGAAAAGAAATAACTGCTCTACAAATCAAATATACACACTAATCTAGTTCTAGTTCTAGTTGTTTCCAGCATTCGGCAACGTTCTATTAACTGACTAGTCTGTATTATTGTGGTTACAATGTTATGATCTTATGAGGTCTCATTCAACTAGTCAGCCTTTTTCAGAACATTAACGCCAAGCCGACCTTTCTATGCTGGCACTGAGGGTGGTCACTGCCAGGGTGCTTGTCATCCTCAGTGGTTCTTTTACGTCCCAAATTGAGACGGGACCGACATTAACAAGATCTCCGAGTCACGAGGGATACACAGTCCCCAATGTTGAGAGCCAGGTTTTTACACCAAATATACCATACCTGCCTAGTCCGGGTATTGAACTCGGGTCGCCGGCATGTCAGGCGGATGTGCTAACCACTACACTATTGCGCGCCCCCAATCTGAATGAATACAAAATCGCCTGCAAAAATGCATGTAAACATAAGCCTGTGCATGGCGTCATGCTATTTAGTAAAAACATCTCCATTTCACAAAAGTATGCCTTATGTGAACCACCAATCGATTCGGCATGAAATATGCAATATAATAAATGTTCTTTTGTGAAGATTACGTTTGATTTGTGGCAGCGCCGATACTAAATAGGTGAATGTTTTGTGAATTTTCCGAAGTATTGACGCTTGCCTAACGTGGCTTTGATAGCACACTACATGTAGAAATTTGCTAAAGTTTTATTGTATTTATATGTAAGCAATTTTGACGTATTGTGGTATTTAGTTGCAAATAGATACGATCAACGTAACATTATATTGATAAATGGTAGCGAATAATTCAAGTATCTGTTTATTGTTGAACGTGGATTTCCCCATTGTGTAAAATGGGCCAATCCACATCGCATTCACAAGGGATGGTTGAACTAATCGATCTTTGGTGCAAAGGGCGCGTGATGCTAGTCATTAACTGGCTGTTTGCCAAACAATCGATATGATAATTTTGTTGCGTGTTATCCCTAAGTTACTTTAAGTATGAGTTATGTTAAAAACAATGAAAGAATAACAAAATATAGTAAATAAGTTAACGGGAGTGTCAGCTAACATGCTGCTACGCCTATGTCCGCCTGACTAGAATATATATATGTTGGCGTTGCCTTTTAGGCTGACTTTCAAAGTGTGTTTACAATTTACGAATACACATCAATATTTCTATTTAATATAACTATTGAGTATTTCTATTTACTACTTTGAAAAAGGTAGACACGTCATAGATCAAATCAAATTATCAATAACCTATTCTTTTTAGTTTTGAACATTTTCTCTGACTCAAAGTGATCGGGAAAGGAAAACCAGTCACAAAAAGTCAAATAAAAACCAAACAATATGAGAGCTTAATGAAACTTATTTGAATGTTTACATATCAAATTTATCTTCCATTTTCTATATTGTTATTTGCCTAAGTTATATTTTTCAATTTTGTACTTGTCTCTTGCCAGGTGCTAAACAGCCAAAACAACATTACCTAATTTTCATAACATGATATCTCAAAAACTATCATTCACATCCATCTCACATTTTGCAGACTTGTATATGTTGGTGTTCATGGACGTGTGTAATATTATGAGATTCAAGCAATTATTTACAAAGTTGGGTTAAGTAAAAATGCATTTATAATAAAATGTATGCCCAGTCTTATGTAGAACATTCTATTGAATTCTATAGAAATATTTAGAATTTGTTATGGCCACATCAGTTTATTAAAACAAGGACAGATGAACTGAGAAGAAGGGGGATCATGAACTGTCTCATGTGTACAGTGACATCATTCGCTCACTTCTTTCTGTGTTCATTTGCTTCTTTGATACAATCGCCTCTAATCCACCAATTCTTCTTCTTTGTGATCATGTGAATACTCTGACTTCCAGGTAATATCCAACAGATTTAAAAAAAATTGTGTTGCAGACATGATGGTGATCTATTAAAGAACACAAATATAGTTAGTTGAGTTGTTCACTTGGGTCTGTTGCTGCTCACACAGAATATGTTTCTAATCTCCAGAAGGCACTACTGTGGCATTATGATTCTATTGTCATTGGCAACAGCAGAAAGTACTTTGTCAAGTTTAAGACCAAAAACATGCAATTATGATAACTGCTGGGCTTGTTATGTTGATATACGATCAGATGTACACTTGCTGATATTATTACTTGAAGGTCTATATTTTTAGTTTTGGTCGTCATGTGAGAAGATTATAAACTGTGACACAGCACAGTGAGTCACAAAACTGTGAAGTGGAGATGTGTACCTTTTTGGATTTCACATATCATGAGCTTTAAAATGATACCGTATTTGTTGAAATACCTTTAGTAGTTTTTGATTTATTACAAAAATTGAAGCAAACTTTTAAAAAGCAACATTTTGGGAAACCACGTCATTGTGACTCGGTGTCATTGAAAGATGATATCATTGCAAATTATGCTTTTCTGCCCAAATTGATGGAGCGCGACCTAGACAGCTGTTCTTGCTTCATGTGTAGAGTAAGTCAGTGCAACTTTGTACCCGGTTCACTGTGGTGAGTTCATTGTTGAGTATCATCAGTTGTGTGCGTCTTCAGGATGAAGCTGTGGAAGACAAGCTTCAGCGTCAGATCATTGCGGCCGACTCGCTGCTGTATCGCGCCATTCTCACCTTCATGAACCATGACTTCACGAGCTACATCAAGGGCGGCTGGATCCTTCGCAAGGCCTGGAAGATCTATGAGCAGTCCTACAAAGTCATCAAGCACATGGCCAAGAAGAAACGCGACAGTTGCAGCGATGGTTATACAGCAGTGACACCTAGTGATGGGTCGGTGTCACCAGAAACGTCTAGTATTCCAAGCATGAGTAGTGACGCTGTGAATGACACGGACTTGATGTCCCTGTCTGGATCAGGGACAAGTCGGTTGCTGGGGTCAGTTAGTTTCGGTTATGGACTGTTCCAACTGTGCATATCAATGGTTCCTCCCAAGCTGCTCAAAGTCATTGAGTTCTTGGGCTTCGAAGGAGAACGAGATACGGGTTTAGAAGCCTTGGAATACGCCAGTCAGACCGACGACATGAAGGCTCCACTTGCTACGTAGGTGTCATTATATTGTCTCATTCAATGGTGATACTGTCAGGAAATCTCATTCATGCTTGACCTAATTGAAACTAAGTTGTCAACTGAAAGTGTAATATATAATGGAACTTCACTAATAAGGTCACCCTTGGGACTGGACGAAAGTGACCTGAATAGTGAGGTGACCATAATAGCAGGCTTAATATCAAATATATGTATATATAATTATATACTTTACTGTATGTGTAAATAATTTGGGACTGGGGTGACCTTAATTGCGAGGTGGCTGTGTTACTGATGCGATCGTAAAAGGAGGTTCCACTGTAATGTGGTGATCGTTGAACTAGAAATGATGTTAGGTTTAATGGTAATTTAGCTAACATGGTAATGTTTGGATGGCCAGAAGGTCGGATATCATGAAATGTATAGAAAATACAGAAAATTGTAGCACCATAATTACCTATGGTCTGACTGATAAACATTATGCAGTATCAGACCAAAATCAGACTATCTGAATGAGTTTCAAGCAACTGCAGAGTTATGATCACTTCGTTGTTTTTACAAACATCTAAATGTGTGTTTATGTTGTAGATTGGGACTGCTGTGGTATCATACGGTCATCCGACCTTTCTTCTCTCTTGATGGCAACAACATGGACGCTGGTGAGTAGCACTGTGTGGTGCAGTGGTTAGAACAGTCAACTCTCAACTGAGACAATCTGGTTTCAATTTCTCTTGCTGCCATGTAGAAGCTTGGGAAGTTTTGTTCACACCACATGCATCCGTTCTCTGTATACATGAGTACCTGGCTATACCATGGTAGATAGCAGTAGATACCACACGATATAAGAACTTATCTTTACCTTTTACACAGTCAATCTTTTTGGAGTTGACCCATCTGGGATCGGAGATTTATATTGGGATGATATATTTCTAGAGAAGGAGAAGACGGGCCCTGTGGCAGGGGCTGGGTATCCCTGGGTGCCACCCAGTAGTTAAAGCAAACATGCAATATTTATTACACAAAGCTGAATTGAAAGGCAGAATTTTGGGGGGCTCAAGCTGTGAAAGCAAGTTTGGGAACCTGTGCTGTATGTTATTGGTGCACTTCCAACATGGATGTTGTGTCTTCTATAGTAGATTAAGGCACCTCACACTTGTGGAAAGAGTAGCTGTACCGTATTCATTGTACTATTCATGAACACATACAAATAATTCATCGGACTGTTGACTGTCAAAAGAATGTTAAAACGTCTCTGTTCCTCAGTAAATGGTCTTTGAGATGTGGCAGGTTTACTTTTGATTGTTCTTCTGCAGGTGTTGACAAAGCAACTGTGATACTGGAGAGATGTGAAAAGGAATATCCCAAGTCAGCTCTGTTCCTCTTCTTCAATGCCAAAATACACCGACTCAAGGCAAGTTACACTGGTGACATTGATGTGTTGACAATGGTGTCAATTGCAGGTGACACTTTATAACACAGCAGCGTCTGTAATCTAACTATATTTGAGCTTGTATATGAATGGGGGTATGCGATTTCCTCCTAGATGCCGTGCAGCTTGGGTAACAAACTTTCACGGTTTTATTTATTAGTAGTATTACACCTTAGAAGAAAAGAAATTCTTTTATTTTTTAAATTCCATGTTGGTTAAGATTTCTTACTAGTTAAGGATTCATATCAGATGTTAGACAGACTTTAAATGATTGTTCACAACATTATGCATGTTCTCTGCAATTGTTCCAAGCTACATAAACCATCCAGCCATCAGCTGAGGGATATTTTATGTAACTTGCAACAGTGCTAGAAACCACACACAGCATTCCGTACCAACTCACTACATCACAACAAATGTCATGAATGAAAACTTTGGGAAACCATCTTCTGGGTCTATGTACATAGGACTATTTATGCTAGAAGTATAATAAAGTTTGTTTAGTTGCAAAATATGTGCAAATGTGATATAAAGAAATTACTTTGTAGTTCAACTCTGATGATTCTTAGGAAACCCGCTGATAGCGGGAATACCTATATTAACATATAATTCAAAGAGGATGAAATGAAACACTGAATATGGGACACACAGTCATGAATCTGTGCAAAATACTACAGATGCTTTTTTAGTAGATCAGTGGGGTTAAAATATTGACATCACAAATTTTACTAAAATCTACTTCACTGTAGTTTAATTAATGCTCTTTCAAACTTATCTGACCTAATTTTGTCATTAAAGTAGTTCATTTTGATCTGGCATGACACACCACTCATCCATAAGTAGTGCTTTACATTTGTCATGATTTAGTGAAGTGATGTGCCCAATCCTTTTATGGTTGTGGTTGTTATGTTTAGGGGGAACTTGCAGAAGCAATGAATGCCTGTAAGGTGGCACTGGACGTCAGCTCAGACCAGAGGGAGATTCAGCTAATCTGTCTACATGAGATAGGTGAGTGTCACAACAAACAGTGGTAGTAGTTAGTACAGTGATTACCATTGACCAATGCACTTGTATAAACTGCAGTGTTCTTTTTACTCTGACACTTCATAAATAGTCACCAGTTGGTTGTCAAACTGCCCGAATTGTAGTGTTTGTCAGAAAGAACTTGTAGCATTGGAGAATGTTTTTGCAGGTCCTCTTTAGCTCATACAATGGAACCTGTAGTCATATTATCCCAGAAACATCTTTAACTAAATTTCAAGTTTTCAAAATGCCGTATGATGTAATTAAGCAGATTTTCAAGATGTTTGTATTAGTCATGTATTCAGTTGTTTTTTAATTAAAAATTCAATGTATAAACTTTACCACTTTATTACATTTTTCTTTGTGTAAGGGAGTTTTTCTTTGGTTTTTATTGTAAAATCAATCAAGTTATTTAGTGAAAGCTTTATCTATTATGACATATTGACTGCCCAAATATGTTATGATGAACCAGTTTTGTTGAAATTTTAGAAGTTTGGGAGAAAACAGGTTGTTTACATGAGAACGCTTTCAAAGGTGTGGTCTCAGGTCCAACGCCATGACGACTGTTTGTTTACATGACACCACTTTCAAAGGTGTGGTCTCAGGTCCAACGTCATGATGACAGTTTATTTACATGACACCGCTTTCAAACGTGTGGTCTCAGGTCCAATGTCGTGATGACAGTTTGTTTACATGACACCGCTTTCAAAGGTGTGGTCTCAGGTCCAACGTCATGATGACAGTTTGTTTACATGACACCGCTTTAAAAGGTGTGGTCTCAGATCCAACGTCATGATGACAGTTTGTTTACGTGACACCACTTTCAAAGGTGTGGTCTCAGGTCCAACGTCATGATGACAGTTTATTTACATGACACCGCTTTCAAAGGTGTGGTCTCAGGTCCAATGTCGTGATGACAGTTTGTTTACATGACACCGCTTTCAAAGGTGTGGTCTCAGGTCCAATGCCATGATGACAGTTTATTTACATGACACCGCTTTCAAAGGTGTGGTCTCAGGTCCAATGTCGTGATGACAGTTTGTTTACATGACACCGCTTTCAAAGGTGTAGACTCAGGTCCAATGCCATGATGACAGTTTGTTTACATGACACCGCTTTCAAAGGTGTGGTCTCAGGTCCAACGTCATGATGACAGTTTGTTTACATGACACCGCTTTCAAAGGTGTGGTCTCAGGTCCAACGTCATGATGACAGTTTGTTTACATGACACCGCTTTCAAAGGTGTGGTCTCAGGTCCAACGTCATGATGACAGTTTGTTTACATGGCACCGCTTTCAAAGGTGTGGTCTCAGGTCCAAAGCCATGATGACAGCATATTGACATTAGAAGCTCCACCCTATCTTACCTGCAATTATCCCAGCTCACTGTTTGGAGATTTGAGTGACAGCACGGTGATTGTTGTAAACATTCAACTATTGAATTAAAAAGTTCCTTGCTTTGTTAAAACATATTTGAGCAATCGGTGTATTAGAAAATTAGAATATTTTTACATCTATAGTTTATACTGTATAAGATGATTTTCCAATAAAAACAAACAGAAAACTTTCTTTCCAGAATGCATAATGTTTAACATGGAACCACATACCCTGATAAATGCCTTTTTAACATATTTGCAATCTAGCATATACAGTGAAACCTGCCTTGGCGGACATCTGTTCATAACAAAAAGCTGTCTACAATGGACACTTCAGAAAGTCCTGAATGGCAAGTTTGCAGTGTCCACTGCCTGTACATTGTGGTACTCTGGCCATGATGGACATAGTGCACTGTACTGATGATATCCATTGTGGACTGATATTACTGTACTAATTTCTGTTGATATGATGTTTCCTGTAGGCTGCATCAGTATGATGATGCTGGACTGGAACGAAGCACTCAAATGTTTCCTCAGGTAAGCAAACGTTTATGTTCCTTTCTTGCGTTAAAATGTCTGTATAAACTTTGCGGGGCTCAGTTTTAATGGTATTTTTAATCAACAGAGTCACGTATTCTACTGTTATGAGTGTGTAATTTTCTCTATAGCATTGAACATGTACTTAACAACATTAGTAAGTGTAAAATTTATTTAGCACCTCGTGTACTACAATTGCATATTAACACTCCCAGGGAATGAACCGCAATGGTTCACCGTGCATCTGTGTCGTAAAGGCATCCATATCAACACATGACCCCATTTTATGATAATGTCCAAGTTTAAGATTTAGTATTAAATCTAAGGATAAAAAATCTTTCTTTTATCCTGAATGTCACAAATCGAGTCTATCAGGTGCCTTTCTGACTCGTTCCGGATATCATCGCACAGTTGGAGATGACGACACAGGTGAGTGGTTATGTGTAGACTCATCAGCTTCCGTCGACACTGCCTTCATAGGTGTGTCAATCATTGTTGTCACTTGCACGGTCGGTTGTTTGTTCGTATGTTCTTGCTGAGTCGTGACTTCTGGTTGTGTTGGCTGAAACCTCTCGTGGGTTGCCAACAAATGTTCTCTGTTGCGTTGAACCAGTCTTCCATCCTCGCACAGCACATCGTATGAACGAGGTCCACAGAGCCGTACTACTTCTGCACACTCCAACCATCTTCCATGTCGTGGATTTTTCACACGTACTGGGTCGTTCGGATTCAACTGTTTCAGTAGTTCCCACGATTGTGTGGTGGCGATTTCCTTGTGTATGTCTCACTTCGGTAAGGCAAGCGGTTTCGAACCATACTGTCTCACAGATTTTCACAGTTGCAACTTTGTGCTCTTATTTTCAAATCCGTAACAAACTGTTTGACTCTCTCCCTTTGGCATTGTTTCCTGCTGTTGAACTTATACCTCTCATAGGTTTCGTTTGTCTTGGGGCTGCAGTAGGATTCAAACCTTTGAACTACCACATCATAGTTCCTTTTTTCCTCTGCCGTTAATGCGAACATGTTGAATACATCTATGGCTTGCTTTCTAGCAACATGTAAAAACAACGCCACTTTTTGCTTTTTTGGCTTCTCATCATACCCTGTCGCAGTCATGTACAGTTCAAACTCTTGGCGAAAGTTCCTCCAGTTGTCCGCTGTGTTACATGACAACAACACAAGTTCATCCGGCTGTCTAATAGAGTCAGCCATTCTTGCCTGACACATACTTTCGACGTACGACGTAGTGATGACACAATTTACAAACGCAAGCTGTTGCTGTCAAAGTTGATCGGTTTTGCAACATTCCAGGCCCTTTGTTTTATTTCGCTATGCCGTACAAATGTGCACAACAGTGTTGTTCCTGCCACATATCAGTACAATATGTCTGATTACAGATATTTAGTGCACCGGCTGTCACTGACATGCCTACGCCTCGGTATCGACCATGACGGCATGCTCGATTCGCAGTGGTGTCACGAGCTGCCAAATCAACGAACTTCAATTTCACTTAGCCGCAGTTTTGTGTCCATGTTTAGCGTGTGTTGAGTCCATACTTTCTGAAGTCATATGATGTTCTTTATAGCATTAAACATGTAGTGAACAACATGAGAAAGTGTAATATTTATTAAGTACCTCGTGTACTACAATTGCATATAAACACTCCCGGGGAACAACTGCAATGGTTCACCATGCATCTGTGCCATAAAGGCATCCATATCAACACAGAGGGATCATGTCAGAACATCAATGTCTTCCCACAGATGAAAATACTTTCATCTGGCTTCAACCCTCTCCCACGCCCTTCAGATGAAAGTTTGTAAACATTGATATGATATTATCAATATATTAAAAATATTGATCAATGTACATAAATTCACACTATCATTTGTGTAAATTTAGTATTAACTGATAAACATTTACTCTTATTTAATGTTTTACTTTACACTTACCTGAGAGCCAGTCATCAAATTTACCCTGATTCAGGGTAAATCCGCCTAAAGTCGTGTTATTCCCTGGGCAGTTGAGAGGTGTTGCAAAGATTGCTGCCACCTCACAGCACCTGGGTAACCGGGGCTAATCATGTGACGGTGTAAAACAAAGAATGAAATGGTGCAATCATATTCTCTGTGTGTACAAAGTGAAAATAAAAAACTTGCTGTTTGACGCCACATAAAACTGCCTCTAACCCCCCTCCCCAAACGAAAGTAATTTCATCTAATATCTGACATCGATGTTCTGAGATGATCCCTAAAGTATTTCTTAAAACATCTGAGGATTCACATTGAAAGCCAAATTTCCATATTATACACCACCTGCGGGAGTTCCATTTAATCTGCAATGACCTGATGTAAAAACCCTTTTGATATGTCTTTCGTGTATAAGATGTTTATAGATTCTGCGTGTTACTGGCATTCTATACAGTGTGCTACATAATTCTTTTATGAAAATACTTGTGTATAGGGATGTTGGTATGTTAATAACTCAAACTTATAGTAACCACAAATCATTGATCAAAATGTGTACAGCTCAGAACAACATGCCAGTTCAAAGACCAGATGCTATGTTTGTGCAAATGTTGAGTGAGTTTGCATTCACCTGGAGAATTAAAACAGAAGTATCGCCATCTAGCATGAGACAGTGAAATTGTTTTTAGAACAAAGAAATGGTTCATAATTGGTGTACGCTTAATAGAACCTATATTTTGACATATTTTGCATCTCAAATATTGTTTGGTATACTGTATGCTTAATAAAACAGCTACAATATTGTATTCTTATTCATAAAACCATGTCTTTGTTTATATGCTTATGAAATCTGTTTTGCAGATTATGGGAAGACAATCGCTGGTCCAAGAGTTACTATGCCTTCATGGCAGCAAGTGAGTGAAACTCACAGTTCACAGCATCATTTATTTGTTCATCTTGAATTGATAGAATCTGAGGTGAACTAGCCCATATATAACCAGCCATTATAAAAGTTCCCCATTCAAAGATATTGCACGTTTTCACCAAGCAGACATTTTCATCCAAACGGATACAATTTCCAAGGGAAGTGTTAAGATATTTCACAATATCTGCACAGCTGTACTCAAGCTATATTCTATATAAAAAAACTGCACACTTCTACAACTAAAAAAGGCATACATTTTCCAGGTTAAAACTCGGTCTTCTGCATTAGATATTGATGTTCTACCACTGTTGTTTGTGATGTGATGGAGAAGCATTGACATAAGCCCCTTACATTGGTTCAGAAATCACATGTGATTCTATGAACACATACTATTAGTCGACCATGGTCAAATGAGCTAGCCTGCTAACCCTGCGTCATTGTGTGTATCTAGTTCTGGCATGGTGGTGACCAAATGGTAATATGAATATTGTAATAAGAATAAGAACAGTAAAAAGAATTTAGACAGTTAGCTGAACATTAATATATGTTATTTGATGATACAATGAAAACTCCCATAGCAGACACCTGTCTATAACAAAAACATATCTACAATAGATATTTTATAAAGTCCCGAATGACAAGTTTGCATTGCACACTACCTGCCCGTATTGGTAACCTGACCATAACAGACATATTGGGCAATACCGATAATTTCCATTATGGGCAGATTATATCTCAGTATGAAGAAGAATCACATATGTGTTTGTCACCATTTGTCATTGTTGTAATTTTTCCAAACATTTTTATTAGTTCTGTGATAAACTCTGTTTCCAGTATGCCAGGGTGCGACTGGGGACACGGGGACTGTCGCGAAAACACTCAAACAAGTTCCTGGCCTTGTTCGGCGGAAGAACTCACCAATAGAAACATTTGTTGTAAAACGGGTAAGAGTTTTATAACAAGAAACCCTACATAATTTATGATAGTTTTTGTTATTCATGAGTTTAATGAGCGATTTATTTTTTATATGTTGTAATGTGGTATCCCAATTCTGATACCATTGTAAACATTAGTGGAACTGTAGAGGCAATAGTGTATCACTTTGCTGAGAAGATAAAAGTTTGTTTCCATAGAGAAAACATTTCACCCGGACCGGGGTCAGTTTAAAATTGATCAACATTGATTTCGTAATCACTAAGGGATCATCTTAGAATGTCGATGTCCGATATCAGATTAAATTACTTTCGTTTGGGGGCAGAGAAGCAGTTTCATCAATTCGTCTACGTGTCGGACCGATATTGTTAATATATTGATATCAATGTTTACAAACTGTCATCTGAGGACAGAGGGTGGGGGCTGAGGCGAGATAAAAGTAATTTTGTCGGATGTCAGACATCAATGTTCTGCGATGATCCCTAAATGAAGCATTAACTGATATTGAATGAACCAGTCATTGTCATTTGTGAATGCAGGCAAAGAAGTTGATGAAGACAGGGGCAACCCAGGAACACTGCACACTGCGGTGTCTTGAGGTGCTCTATCTGTGGAACTCTCTGTCAACATGTCGACGTGGTGACCTGGAGACAATGCTGGAAGGTATCTCTCTTCCCTTGTCATGTGATGGCTTCAAGTCCACACGCATCAATATGAAATTGCAAAGAAATAGTTGTCATATCTGTATGACTGTGGTGCCACCTGGTCCTTGTGTGTGTACATTTTCTCATTCTTCAGGGAGGAAAACTTTGAATAACATAATTTATTCAGAATGTTACAACACATTTTGTTGGTATTGCAATAACAAGTAACGTGTACACTTGTAGAATACTTTTGGTATTTTGATTAATTTAGCTATTGAGTATGCAGACGATTGTTTCTGTGTCTTTTGCCTGTTGCTGTATATGATACAGATTACTCTCACATATGCACTGCATGGTTTTTAATTGCTGTGACATTTAGTGTCTTTTTCAACTGTTTGCAGTTTGCAATCAGCAGACGGACAAGAAGTTGTTTCACTTGCGGAGCCTCATAGAGGGCGCTCTCTACCGAGAGCTCGCAGACACTGAAATGGCAATTCAGGTGAGAACATTTGTTCAGTTCTTTGCCAGACTTCACAAAAACTTGCCAATTGTTGCTATATTATTGGTACTGCAAATAAATTGTCAGTAAAAATATTTTGTACTGTTAATAAACTTCCAACGACAGCAGTTTTGTTTTGTTTGTGTTTGTTAAATTTAGGGAAATTAGACCTGGCAGAGACCTGGGCAACAACAAAAGGACAAGAAGCAAGGATAGAGACGAATGAGATGAGGATGCTGAGGTGGATGTGTGAAGTAACAAAGAAAGATAAGATCCAAAACAAATATATTAGAGGAGCAACGAGAGTGACACAAGCATCGAAAAAGATAAGAGAGAAACGACTGAAATGGTATGGGCATGTGATGAGAAGGGAAGAGGAGCACATAGTGAGAAAAGTGCTAAATGCAGAGATACCAGGAAGAAGAAGGAGAGGACGGCCGAAGACCAGATGGAAAGACACATGCAGAAGAGACATGGAAATCGTGGATCTGAGTGCAGATGTACAGGGCGACATGGAGAAAGAAAATTACCAGCCATACCGACGACCCCAGATGACGGGAAAAGTCAGAGAAGAAGAAGATAAATTAGCATTATATAAATTTTGTAGTTTTTTATTAACTTGTGTATTTTTGTTTATCCGTCAAAATATTAGTGTAATGCAACTTTACTTACTAACTACCCGTTACCCCCCCCCGGCACTTAGGGCAGCAACAAAGTTCCTCCACCTGTCTGTCTCCGGCCATTCGCTGTATGGCCCCCCAGCTGTGGTTCATTTCCCTCAGCTCCGCCTCCATTGTTCTCCTCCATGTTGTCTTTGGGCGCCCACGTTTACGCTTCCCTTCTGGCGTCCAGACAGCTGTTTTTGTGATGGCATCTGCATCCATGAGAAGGACATATCCAGTCCACCTCCAGCGTCTTCTTTGTTTCTGACTTTGGGCAAGCAACTCCTGGTTGGATATGGTTCTCTGAGACAGGTCGTGTGGAAGGGATAGGATAGGTCCTGCTCCGTAATGCAACTTATTGATATTTTAAACCACATTTTGCAACAAATGATCATGAAAACAGCGAAGACTGAAATCATAGCCATTCTGTTGATTTAGAGTGTTTCCTATGTGAATGTATGTGATTATGTGTTCTGCTTATGTCTGCTGCAGTGTTTCCGCGAGGCAATAGCGAGGCAGGAGGGCATGAAGGATGACCTTTATGTGGCGGCCTATGCACTCTATGAACTTGGCGGCATTCTTAGGAACTCACCGCAGGTACGTGTGGAATTGTTTGCTGTTTGTAACTGCATAACTAAATAAACTCATTCGATCATTCATACATTCATTCAGTCGTTCGTTCTTTCATTCATTCGTTCGTGCATGCATGACAGCAGTTGGAATAATTCTGTTAAAATGCAAACAAATTATCTAACCAGTGTTGTGTAACTTCAGCAATGTTATACTAATATGTTCAACTACTATGCTGATATTTTCTTAAGTTGAATATTTATTACTGTCTACTGTGTTGAAGTTACTGTTATTTTCAGGCAGGTGACTTAAAACTGACATGCTTTGTCAAACAGGCATACCTGGGGGTAGTATAAGTTGAGGTGCATATGATATGTTGAAGTTGCATATCATGATTAAAATGAGTGAAAAGCTCAATTTTGTAATTAATCATAGTTACTAATAAGTTGTAATATGAACTACATATTATTAGTTACATATATGTATACATACTTTACATGTACACAGTAATGTGATTGTCAGAACAATGTACATTAGTGTCATTTTAAAATTGACTACCCCCCGGGTAGTCATTGTAAAAGAATTGACTGTCCACATATTGTGTTGGTCTGTTTATAGACTTGGGAGGAAGGCTCAAAATATCTTCACAAAGCAAAGGTAAGTGAATCAAACATGTTGTAAATGCATCTTGTGAACACAGTAAAACTGTCCTACAACTACTTTACAACTTGTCAATGCAAACTTCAATAATTAGTGAATAAATGTTTAGACTGGTCATTGAATGGTCATTCATTGACAGTCGACTTCACTAAATAAACATTGTAGTGAGTGAATAATGCAACACCACAGTAAACAAGCATTCAAACTTTTACTGCGGTGCTGTTGATGTAAATTCATCATTTTAGTTTATACTGTGGAAATAAATTTACTTTGAGAGAATGAGAGGGAGACAGACATGCACAATCACCCACTTATTCACATGTTTGCTTGCATGCACGCATGCACACATGCATGCACACACGCACTCACACACACAAACACACTCACACACACACGCATGCACGCACACACACACACAAAAACACACAAACACACCAACACACACACAAACACATACACACACAAACACACACCGCCAGGCAAAGTGAGTGACAAGAGCAGAGAGAGAGACAGGCAAAGTGAGTGACAAGAACAGAGAGAGAGAGAGACAGGCAAAGTGAGTGACAAGAGCAGAGAGAGAGACAGGCAAAGTGAGTGACAAGAGCAGAGAGAGAGACAGGCAAAGTGAGTGACAAGAGCAGAGAGAGAGACAGGAGCAGAGAGAGAGAGAGAGACAGGCAAAGTGAGTGACAGGAGCAGAGAGAGACAGGCAGACAAAATGACAGATCATAAAGCACTGTTCACTTTACCCTGGCAAATATTAATCACTTGAACATTGGGTCTCTGTTGCCCTGCACCATTGGTTAAGAGAGATATGGAGATGGACACACGGAAAAGCAAAGATAGATGTGCAGAAAACTGCCTTCCATTGTTGCTTAGAAAGAAATTACTGTTACTATTATTTATAATAATTACAGTCATATAATTGGTAATTTTGCTGTTTCAGGATATGTCAGACTACGACTTTGAAGGTCGACTAAACATCCGGATATACGCAGCTTTGAAGAGAGACAAACCAATAGACAACACAACATAGGGAAAGACAACACAGGATGAGACAACACAGGAAGAGACGACGCAGGAAGAAACAACACAGGAAGAGACAACACAACACAGGAAGAGACAATGTAGGAAGAGACAACACAACACAGGAAGAGACAACACAGGAAGATACAATACAGGAAGAGACAACGTAGAAAGAGACAACACAGTTTTAATTTGTCTAAAATGTTGACATATTTAATTGTGTATAACTGTGCTAGCGATTATGAAACAAACGCACACACCCTCAGATGTACGCACTGACCACAATCTTCATGTTTACTTGAGACAGTTTATACAACCGAGTGTGGCTGTTGTTGTGTAGAACACACTGTAGAAATTGACGTAACTATTCATTGGAAACAATTAAACTGCTGATTTATGTCTGGCTGAAGTAATTTATGTGCTGGGGAATCCGGGCATTCTGTTTTCTTTGAGTAGTTGTCTCTGTACTATGCATGCACGTTTGTGTTGTATGTTTTACTGAGCCGTTTGACATAGCATACCATATTTGTTTTCTGGTGCTTAGCAGATGTGCTGTTTATTTTGGCACTTTTTAAATGTCGTTCCGTGTATATATTTTAACATGGTATGTATTTTGCCAGGTCGTCGGTTGTATAACCAGGTCGCCCATAAAGGGTTCACTGACAAATGTCGTATATATTTGTTCCATTATACTCTCCGTTTTAGGCAAATATTATAATTTTATATAATTATCTCCTGCGTATGTGTTTCTCAAGAATGTCATACATGCTGTACATGCTATTTATTGCATCTTTGTTAGAATGAAACCTAGACCAGTTGCACGCTAACCTCTGTGGTCCGTGGCGGCGGGTCTAGTGCGTCTCACTGCGGCGGTGCAGACATGATACTGCAGTTCATATTATATTCGAGCTAAGACAGATTCCATATGTGAATACCTCAAATAAACGTGCTCAAAAATGTGTATATATATTTAAGTGACATTCGTTATTACCATGTTGTCACTAAATAACTATCGTTCAATAAGGCGAATTGACACAAAAAGAGGCGGGTGGGCCGGAGCCGAGGACATAACTGTTACAATGCACCAAAGTTGGACATAGAAAGAGGCGGGTGGGCCGGAGCCGAAGACATAACTGTTACAATGCACCAAACGTGGACATAGAAAGAGGCGGGTGGGCCGGAGCCGAATACATAACTGTTACAATGCACCAAAGTTGGACATAGAAAGAGGCGGGTGGGCCGGAGCCGAAGGCATAACTGTTACAATGCACCAAAGTTGGACATAGAAAGTGGCGGGTGGGCCGGAGCCGAATACATAACTGTTACAATGCACCAAAGTTGGACATAGAAAGAGGCGGGTGGGCCGGAGCCGAGGACACACTGTTACAATGCACCAAAGTTGGCGTATAGCTCTAATATTACACGTTTTCGTAACGACACCCACCAACGCACCAAAATATGCGCGATTCCTCTGTTATCCGCGGTGTGCATAGGATATATTTGTAACTTTTTTACTACCAACAAATCCACTACAGTAAGACTGGTCAAGAGAATTCTTAATTTGCATCGGAGAATGAGGAATTTAGAATATTTTACTTCATATTTTGTGTTATATATATTATATGGCTGATCATATGAACGGGTTATCTGCTGCGTAGATATATTATAGGGGCAGTATATGTCAATATAGAATTAAAGGAAAACAATAGGCAACGTTGTGGTGTTAAGCACTGTTAGATCCATGATCGCGGAACCGTTTACCATGCCCCGTTTCCTCTTTTCCTTTAGATCTCGAGTTCCGCCTGTGTCGTATAAACGTGTTCATACTTTCTCTACGAGAATCTTCATTCTATAATGTCGTACGCACATCCCACGGCCAGTACACGACATTAATTGGCGACTACGTCTAATTTCTGTGTGAAAATGGAAACTGTCGCTGATGTGGCACCTTTTTCGCTTGAGCCGACTGACAGCGCAGGCCAACGCTGGGAGCGTTGGGTGCGGCGCTTTGAAAACTGTGGTGGCTAAAGACATTCAGAACGATACAAGAATGAGAGCGATGTTGCTTCATTATGCTGGTGAGGCAGAGTTTGAATTGAGTGAAGCAGTGGGGTGACAGAAAATGATGATTTAGCAGAAACCAAACGGAAGCTCACTGCTTACTTCAGGCCGCAGTGCAATGAAGAATATGAAATATTCAAGTTCCGACAGGCTGAACAGACGTCGTCAGAGACGCTGGACCAATTCAATGCACGATTGCAGCAACTAGCCAAAAACTGTAACTTGTAAGTTCCATGAGAAAGACAGAGAAGTGAAGTCGCAAATCATCCAAAAATGTGCGATGTCAAAAGTGCGTGACAAGGGGTTAAGTGAACCTACAATCACGCTAGAGAAGTTACTGACGTTCGGGCGCACACGGGAAGCTACGCTACAGCAGTCGAAGATCATAGGAAACTCTTCCTCGTCCGTGCCGAAGCTTGTCCACGCCGTATCGAATGACGAGGGGCGGCGCAACTCTTCACGTGGAGGTTTCGGTTTTGGTCGCCAGGTGGCGACACAGATCGCAATCCACCAAGAAAACGCTTTCCGCCTGATCGCCAGGGGACGCCACATCGAGACGATCGACCAGTCGTGAGCAGTCAGCAGCGGTACAGACTACAGACGTCACAAGGGGGCAGCACCGGCATGCTCAGGCTGTGGTGGACCGCCACACGACGATCGGCAAATGTGCAAAGCTTGGGGCAGGAGATGCTACAAATGTCAAAAGCTAAATCACTTTGCTAATGTGTGCAATGCAAACACTCAGCAGACACACTTAGTAGAAAATGACACACACTCGCAACGCAATGACAAGTTATGTGAAGACACATACACACTTGGCCTGTATCACACAAGTGCCACCCACACCATACCACCGTACATTTGCAATGTCCAGATAGAGGGAAGTGAAGTGGCTATGGAGATAGATACCGGAGCAGCAGTTTCGCTTATATCGGGGGATGAGTGGGCTAAAATCTGCAAGACATCTGTGCTCACTCTCGACACGCGTAACGTTCCGAGGTTGCGAACGTACGCAGGTACCACAATTGAGCCTTTAGGGCGAGCACAGGTGAACGTTTGTCACAACAATCAACAGCACAGGATGCAGGCAATCGTAGTGCCTGGGTCGGGACCTAACCTGCTGGGAAGGGACTGGCTAACAGTGTTGAAAGTGAACTGGGCTACCGTGAACCAGGTAGACAGAGAGGACTTCCTAAAGCCTTACGAATCAATGTTCAGTGAGGGACTAGGCACTCTAAAGGGGCTGACTGCGAAGTTCTACGTTGATGACACGGTTAAACCGAGGTATTGTAAACCTCGACCTGTACCTCTTGCTTTACGAGCCAAAGTAGAGGACGAGCTAGATAGTATGCAGAAGGCCGGAATCATCCGTCCTGTGGAGTATTCTGAGTGGGCCGCGCCCATTGTACCGGTCTTGAAGTCTACAGGCGCAGTCAGAATCTGTGGCGACTATAAGGTAACCATCAACAGAGCCGTAAAGGTAGACAAGTACCCGATCCCGAACGTATCTGATCTGTTTATAAAATTAGCAGGTGGTACACTGTACACCACGCTGGACATGAGCCATTCGTATCAACAGGTCGTACTGGATGAAGAATCACGTCCGTTGACTACAATCAACACGTCGAAAGGGCTATTCGCATTCGAACGTCTGCCTTTCGGTGTGAGTTCTTCTCCAGGTATCTTCCAGAGACTCATGGAGCAGATACTACAGAACATACCCATGACCTCGACGACATCCTGGTCACAGGAAGAACGCCAGAAGAGCACGATCGTAATCTGGCTACTGTGCTAACGCGACTACAAGACGCAGGGTTACGCCTGAAGAAGGAGAAATGTGCGCTTCGTCAGAAATCGTGCACCTATCTAGGTCATGCGATTGATGCTGAAGGTATTCATCCTACGGAAGACAAAGTGCGAGCAGTACAGAACGCGCCTGCACCGCAGAATGTACAGGAGTTGAGGAGTTATCTAGGACTCATTCACTACTATCACAACATCTAGCGCAATCTCAGTACGCTGCTTGCTCCGCTGCGTGAAATGACACGCCAACACACAAAGTGGAAGTGGGGTCCGACGCAACAAAAGGCTTTCGAGGAGTCTAAGGCACTGCTCGTTTCTTCAGATGTGCTTGTACACTACAACCCTGAACTTCCGATTATCTTGAGCAGTGACGCATCTCCTTACGGGATTGGAAGCGTACTGTCACACAGATTGCCCGATGGCAGCGATAAGCCTATCGCATACGCATCACGCTCTCTCCCCACAGCGGAAAAGAAGTGCGCACAGCTGGAAAAGGAACCGTTGTCGCTGGTCTTTGGGATATCCAAGTTCCATAAGTACCTTTACGGGAGGGACTTCACGTTGCAGACCGACTACAAGCCGTTGATCGGGCTGTTGAAGGAAGATCGTGCCATCTCCGCAATGGCTAGTGCACGCATTCAGAGATGGGCACTAACACTAAGTAACTATCAGTACACTCTGGAGTACAGACCGGGTACGAGTATCTGTCATGCAGACGGATTGAGTCGTTTGCCGCTACCAGACACTCCTGAACGAGTACCAGTCCCGGAGGAAGTGGTTCTAGCACTTACAACCATGAACGATACACCATCACGGCAGAACACATCGCTAAATGGACAGCAACCGATCCGATACTGTCACAAGTTCTACGGTTCGTGGAAGGAGGATGGCCTAGTGATGTACCACGCGAGTGGGAGAGTTACACTCGAAGGAAAGACGAACTGATTGTCCAACACGGGGTGCTGATGTGGGGAGCAAGAGTCATCGTACCACCAAAGGGTCGCGACACGTTGTTGAAAGAACTACACGAGACGCAACCGGGCATAGTGAAGATGAAGGCGTTAGCCCGAAGCTACCCCTGGTGGCCAGGTTTGGACGCTGAAATCGAGATGTGTGTTAAGGACTGCACGACATGCCAAATACACAGCAAACAACCACCAATGGCACCACTGCATCCATGGGAATGGCCGGGACGAACGTGGCATCGAATACACATTGATTATGCGGGACCGTTCGAGGGACATATGATACTCATCATAGTCGATGCTCACAGCAAGTACATCGATGCACACGTTGTATCAGCTGCGACAACCAACGCAACTCTCACGAAGCTAAAACAGACGTTTGCGATTTGGGGTTTACCAAGCACAGTGGTATCAGATAACGGAAGCTGTTTCACCAGTGAGGAGTTTGAACAGTTTTGTCGAGTTAACGGAATCAAACACATCAAGTCTTCACCTTATCACCCATCCAGTAATGGCTTAGCTGAACGCGCCGTTCAGACTAAAAGCAGGGTTGAAGAAGACAAATGGCAACCTAAAAGATCGTCTCTACACCTTCCTAGCACGCTACAGGGTAACTCCACAAGCTACAACCGGCAGAGCTCCAACAGAGTTTGTGTTGAAGACACCACCGAGCACACGACTGGATCTTCTACGACCATCCATTCAGAACCGAGTCCTGCGCAAACAGGAAGAAGACAAAGAACGCCACGACCAGAGAGCAGTGGAGCGAAGGTTCATGACAGGAGACTGTGTCTGGGCGTTGAACTTTCAGGGACAACCGAAATGGGTCGCTACGGTGATAGAGAACCGGCTGGGTCCGCTGACCTTCGCGGTACGTCTGCAGGATGACAGAGTGTGGAAGCGTCACCAGGATCATTTGCGCGAGAGAAGGCCGATCAGGTCGACTGAAGAGCGTCTGGTACCACTGAGGATTGAAGAGCCTCAACTTCCACCGAGGCTTGCAGAGCGTGAAGTACTACCTCGGTTCGAGCGAACACCATCGACACCACCACTGTCATCTGGCAACTCGGACGTGACTACGGGTACAGCCACAGGAGAGGTGATCTCAAGACCAACAGTTGAACGGTCGCAGTCCTGTGTAGTACCAGACGTGGTAGTACCGCTGAGAAGATCACACAGAGTGGTGAAGCCACCGGACAGATTGAACTTGTAAAGTCTATATTACTGTCATAACGGACAATGCATAGATCAAGATAGCCAGAATAGACTATGTTTCGGTAGCTGTAGCTAGTCGCGAGAGCACTAGATTAGTACTATAAACAATTGCATACTATCTATCTTAGATATGACATTGATGCGTATAAGTGACTCTCGTTGGCGTTAAAAGTTTACATTTTTATAATTATACTAATTATGTTTTTCTTAAAGGGGAGGAATGTTAGATCCTTGATCGCGGAACCGTTTACCATGCCCCGTTTCCTCTAGATCTCGAGTTCCGCCTGTGTCACAATAAACGTGTTCATACTTTCTCTACGAGAATCTTCATTCTATAATGTCGTTGTACGCACAGCCCACGGCCAGTACACGACAAGCACCTAAAAGAGTTAGCACAAACTAACCATTTGCATCAACAATCACAATTTTCAGTTCAGTGATTTACTCGGAATGTAGTCTTAAAGTGGAAAATTCTAACTAAATCTGCGATAACATGTAGACTGCCATCTTACTGATGACGCGTTCATTTGGCCGAAAGCAACCAATAAACGAGCAGCATTATTTTTGCCGTGTACGACACACTGTCTTGTGTAGTTCGCGTAGTTGGTTCGTGTTCATGGGATGCGGTTCGTTTTATTAGTATAAGTTGAGCTTACAGTGAAAACGTGACTTGCAATGTGCCATACTGCTCTACATACGGTTGTAACAATAGTACAGCGAAGGATAATGAGCCAGAAGTGAAATAGTGGATTCACAACTGTGGACGGGCTGGTTGGAAGCCTTCGAAATACAACGCACTATGTAATGTTCAGATCATTTTGAAGAAACGTGCTTCGAAGGAAATCTATATCGTCAGTTAATGACACAAGATCCGACAAAACGTCGCCGACGTCGATGTTTGAAGCCAGGTGCAGTGCCTACGATATTTTAGTCACGGACCTCAGCGGTCGAAGCGACGCATATTTTCGATCAAACGCGCCGCCGCCGAGAAATCGATCGCAAGAAGGTTAGTGCCGAGTTACTTGGTATCCAATTATAATCTGTTGACATTTGAGATGCAAGATATGCTGGAGGCAAGCTAGAACAGTACCATAATGTACTATATTGCACCATAAAGAGTTTAGACTTTAGAAGATAGCCGAATAGCAAAAGTTAACGGCAATCAAGTTGCGTGAACGATATTACAGTAACGGATTAACATGGGCTGGACTGACTGCCTTATAATAACATTGCAAAACTTACTGTAGTTTGTGTTAAATGAACAAAAATACGTTCTGCATTCAATAATATTGCATTAGACATTGTCATATATCGAAATGTTTGGCCTAACATTTATGTCATGATGTTATATAATTGGACTTCGTATATAATTGTTTATGTGACGAAGAATATCACTATATACTCTATTGTAAAACGTTTAAAATGGCTTCATTTGTATTTAGTAAAATTACATAATGTTACTAAATTTTAGTTAAGGGCATACAACCCAGGTGAGTGTTTTTTTTAGAAAAACATACTAAAATGTTTTTTATGCCAGATTATGATAGCTTATTATGTTTACTGTGAGTAGATATCAATTTACAACAATTACATACCTTTAAACCACTCTTATCCATGGAATAAGGGTGTCAATATCAAGTAATTTTTATCCATTATGCCACATTTGATGGCCATTTCCTAAAAAAAAACATTTAAATTCAGCATTTGGAAGGATATCTCTAGGAGTAATTATGTGATCCAAATATAGTTATCAATAAGCTCACCAGATACACCATGTTTGTATTATAAAAATACTGGCATCACTCAATAGTCATATATTGGGGTAATGGTCGGAATGCACCTCTGCCTGAATGCACCAGTCGCAATGCACCAACTGCCTAGTCGCAATGCTCCAACAGTGTGGTCGCAATGCCCCAACCGCCTGGTCGCAATGCTCCAATGGGGTGGTCGCAATGCACCACTTTTGGTCGGAATGCCCCACTTTGGAGATAATGACCTGGTCGCAATGCTGCAATGGTTTGGCGCAATGCACCTCTTATGATATCTATATATTATAAAACTTTATGGTTTCTCTGTTTGTTTGTTTGTTTGTTTTTCCCCGGGCAACGCCGGGCAAGTCGGCTAGTATAATAACTTCTTTAAGTATCGTCCACGCGACTTTGCGTATATTACTTTATATATACAATATATATATGTAGTGATATATGTACATGGACTTTGCTTGACATTTTAACTACACTATACTGTTAGTAGTGGGTGTCATAATTAAACAATATACAACTTATTGTGAATTAGGTGATAAAAGAACTGAAGTTGGTAAATATGTAGAATAGTTCGTAGTTCGTTTTTATAAAGACCTCCATGATGTATACATATATATTAATAATGTTATTATTATTACTAGATCGTTGCATTTGTTTCAGTTGATTCGTTCGCTACACATAAAACATAAGAATACTGATGGATTATTTTCAAAGACAATCTAGCCAACTCCTCATTGGTAACGAATGCACCAATCGAATACCTGCTATCGTCCGCGTGGCGTGAACGGGGATGAAGGAAATTGAGAAGAAAGCACAGACACTCAAAAGCACGTGTAGCGTTGACCAATCTTCACAAATCCACATCACAAAGGGGTCGCCAACATGTGTGATATTCAGTGTTTACACAAACCATGACTACACTACACACATTCTTAGAGAAGAAGATTATCAACAAAAATTTGTGCTACGCTACTTAATTGAACATTAGTTACTATTATTGTTGTTACATCTTACATATCTGATCTATTATAACAACTTAATTCACACGCTACACGTGGAATTATTATTACCTTGTTTACACAGTTATTCTGAGGTTGACCAGTTCACTAAATAAGTATTTATTTTATACTAGTTTAAATTAATGAACTGGTTACAGCCTTGGTTGGCTCCACTGTCAGTCCGGAATTGAATGTCATTTCACCGTCTGTTACACTTGTTTGATTATGTGTGTATGTATTATTTACACAATTCTATCTGTCTTGTCTATATATCTATTTTCTTGTTATTCGGAATGTAACGTAAGACAATATACTAACACAAATCTGACACACAAGATCTGTTCAGTTCCTAACTTCTATTCAAAACATTCAAGGAGGACTTAGTAAGAACTGGATTACACAGGTAGGCCTTCACGTCATCAAAGTCAACGGAAACCAACTTCAGCTAGAAGCTGCTAATGTGGGACGCGTTGTTTCAACGCACTTTGTACAATGCCGTTATTCAAACAAAAGGTCTGTTCGATGAAACAATACAAGGGTATTAAGCCAATTGCTATGGCCTCCAATTCAAAGAACAGACAACGTGCAACAATCTACTCAATAGAACAAAGCAGGAGTAGAGAAGCCAATTACACAACCCTCTAAATATTCTTGACACACACACGCCACACTTGTCACTGTTGTTGTTATCAGCCTGTCACATTAAAAGTCAAAGGTCATCATTTCAGTGTAATTTAATTATGAATGTCTACACTTATATAAGAAGACATAACCTTCAATTATTTATAGAAAATCAAAACGAAAACTTCCGCGAAACAATATAGTAACTATAATACAGTAATTGTTTTATTAGAGTCTCAATCACTCCGTGTATTGATTCATTAATAATTTCTATTTTCACTCGGTAACATACTTAGTTTACACTATTTTTTCGATGGCCAAGCCATTCATGCATCATTTATATCGTACAACATATGTACAAAGGGTAAATTAAAATAGACAAATATTTGTTTTTAAATTAGCATAAATAATACAAAAATGTGAACATGCATTAACACATAAAACACATAACTATGATATATATATATATATAATCGAAAATAGTATATGTATACCTTTATTATTAAATTTAATATCGTATGTATTATATGTATATATATATAAAATACATTTATGATATCAACCATAACCTAATAAAGGTATATATATATGTAGTCCCTCCCCGTCTTCAACCCGCTGTCCAAACCAACATAAATTAGATTTCTTTGATGTCAAAAGCTTTATTTCAATGTACTTTGTACAATCTTTTTGGTACAATGCCGTTATTCAAACAAACCGACAGAGTAGCTAGCCAATTAGTGTGGGCACACTTCCAAAACAACCAACATAAAAGATCTGCTCAACGCATGAGCAGGATGCCTATTAGGCTATTACTACATGACTTCTACACATCAAAGGACAATGTAATCGATATTTCATGATATGTTATGTAATACAATCATGCACGTGTATACGAAGACAAAACATAGTTTACTTTCAAGGATGTACAGAAAGTCAACGAAACATGTTATTTCTACATTAATTATGCATTTAATATTTAATGTATGCAAAGGTTTGATAATTTTACAATCAGTGGGGCATTCCGACCAAAAGTGGTGCATTGCGACCAGACAGTTGGAGCATTGTGACTACGCCGCTGGAGCATTGCGACTATGCGGTTGGAGCATTGCGACTAGGTTTTGTGCATTCAGGTAGTGGTGCATTCAGGCAGTGGGGCATTCCGACTATAATTCATATATTGTCGAAATATCTTTAATAATATACCGTGTGCACACATCTTCACTAACTTGTTTTTTTGTACACTAACAACAAAAACAGGTAACAGCTGTTGTGAAAATATCTTGAATTTGGATCAGAAATGTAAATAATTGTAATTTGCATTTCAACTCGATCACCACCATGATGTGGCACACGGGGAAAGGCATCAACCGCAAGTTTACTGCGAAGGTCCGAGGCAAGGGATGCGAGGACCTCCTTCATTGGATACAGAATGTATCAAACCATCTGTGGTGGTGTTGTGCAACATGCAACAGTGACGCACAGTTGCTGAAGTAAGTACCAAACTTTATATGTATTCATTTTATACCTGAGGCATGTCCAAAGCAACAAGTAACCTTTAGATTTGCAATCAGTAGATGATGAGTAGGGACCACGACCCAAGTAGTGTAAGGTGAATTCCAGTCACCGACTTGAATCCCAAATACACTAAATCAGCTCCTATACATAACTAACATTATAACAAGTTTTCGAAATTACTGCATTTCATAGGCATCCAACTCGTTTTTTTTCAGGATGGCTACTCAAAAGTACCAGCCAGCATTGACTACTACCTTATCAGTAAATGTGCTTATTCAGACTTCCAAAACTAATAATGTAAATGCTGTTTACATGTTATGTGTTAATATGTGGACCACCGACTTATGTATGGGACCAAAAATGTTACATAGTCAAAGTTCCTGATGACCAACTTTTCAGTAGTTTAGTCACTCAGATGTGAGGGGGCGAATACGCAGATGGATAGTGCTCATTCTATATCACCCTACCTATTCCTTGTAACCAGTTGCTGTGTACATTTATGAGTACAGTTACTTGAGTTTAATATATTACATCTCCGTGTAATAATCACATTCCAGAATGCAATTGTCTGTAATTAAATAAATAAGAGCACTTGTGTCATTATCACCAATTTTATTAAAGAAATATAAATCAAAAAATGATATCAAAATACAGTGACTGTATATACAGTAGATACATAAATTAAGAAGAAAAAAACAAGTTATAATAAATTATGTGAAGGAATGTGATGATGGAATGCCATATTTGTAAGGATCAGTATCGTTTTACTAATGTACCAGTAGGATTACCACGATTGACCATTGTATCATTACTAAAAACAACCAACACTTTACACAGGAAAAGCATTTTAAAGTTCACTGTAAAATACTGCATGTACTATTCTTCACTGTAGGAATGAAAGCTAGATTGATGCTGTCTGCTCTGGCGTGGAACTACCGACCACGTCCCAGCCCAGACAAACCTATTGAGACTGGTGTCATGTGGTCCAAAAGACGCAAGCAATGGGTGCTGCATAACAGACCACAGCAGGTGAACCCACGTACCCACCTACAAATGCTCACGGATCGAGTGACAGATGTGTTTATAAAGAAACATCACACTGCATCCGATCACAGTCACTGGTGCAGATGTCCCAAAACCAGAGAAGGAGGATCTGCTGGCAGCAAGAGTCAGTCAATTTGTAAAGAAACAGTAAATACTGCCACCACCAACCTACACCTTCATAGGTCACATGTACATTGTCTAGTTTAGTTTTCAAGTCTAGAGTGGTATCCCTCGTGTTGTCTCCCATCGGGGACAGGGAACCTTGATCTTATTCCATGGCTGGCGCATGCTGGTAGAACTCTGTACATTCGTCCCAGCTTGCCATGGATCCACCAGGTAAACTGTCTGTATGCAGCCCACCTGAGACCTGAAATAAATTAGGCTCAAATAAACATCTGACATTGTAAATAAATGACATAAAAATCGGTTCTATAATGACACCATTCCTTTTTTATAAATTGTTTACCATTAAACGTGTGTTCATCTGGAATAAAGCAAATATTGATAATTTTGCAACAAACATTGTATCTAAACGTTATGGTAACTTAAGTGGAACCATTATAATATGTTCTGTAGTGAGAGAGTATCACTTTATTCATACAGTAGAATACAATAAAGTGTGAAACGATAACCCAAGTACATGTGTGAATACAGTAAATAGCTATGTTTAGTAGTATATTGTAGCAGGCTGTGGTAAATAATGACTAATGGTTAAAGTAAGTCATATTAAAAAAAAAAACATTTGTGTATAGGATTACTTGCTGTTGAGGGAAATTTTATTTTGTAATTATTGTCATATTAGGGTGATGGTCATCATATTTAAATTAGTCTTGGGTCAAACCAGTGTGGTTCGTCTTAACATTTAGAAAGGGTGAATGGCATTAGCAGGGCTAGTTTAGACAAGCATACAATTGAATTAGTTGTTTTGTTGGTGGTTTTATTCCAAGAGATTTTAAGGAGGTTGTCAGTCTTAGATTTGTTGGGTTCAGATACATAGCCTCTGCAACCTATTTCAATGCATGTTAATTCTGATTTTATTCCGTTATTGTTTACATCATGGATTAGTGCGACATACTTGTTAGTTTTGAATACATGATCTTTCTTGGTGTTAGGTTCAAATGGTAGTCAGTTCAATGATGTGATTTTGCTTAGCATGTGGATGGTAGATGACGTATGGTAAGTCCACTAAGTAATTTCCCTGGAAGATTGTTAATAATTTGGGCTTCAGGCATGAGATTGCTGATAAAATTATCTATATATATTTGTATTGCTAGTGCTACTATGATGTTGTATTGTGTTCATTATGAATATATTTCAATAAATATTTAACAACACATTTCACTGGTCTTGTAACAATGCAGGGGTAGAACTACCCACTAGTCCGCTAGTCCGTACACTAGTAAAGATTACGGCGGACTAGTAAACCCGGCCTACCAACTAGTCCGGCTGTCTAGTAAAAATCAGCGTGTTGCGTGGCGCCACCAACCGTACAATTGACAAAGTAAATCTTCACCTAATGTGAATCGACAGTGAAACGGTACTTTTGATTGGTTGTTGTGTGACATAGAAATCTGAAACGACCGTTTTGTTTGGCTTAGCGTATCATGTAGAGGGGTACCGGCTAATGAGCGCAATTGGCGTCCATTTTCGCGTCTATTTTCTAATCTATTCAAATGCGCGGATTTCGAATACGGTTCACATCTTCAGTTCTACATCAATTATTTTGTTAATTCATTACTAATTATTTTGTTACGTTTACGCACGATGCATCGTTATTTAACTGGGGTTGTAAAACCAGAAGTTAAACGCAAGGTGGAAAAGCGAGAACGGGACACGCTGTACGACCAGCAGAAACGACAGCGTGGCTATTTGAAGGTTTGGGAACGAGACCACACTTGGCTGTCCTACGATGACGACAACGATTTGATGTTTTGCAAAGTGTGCAGGACACACAACGTAACTGGTGTCCGTGGCAAGAATGCGTTCTTGACTGGCACGGACAAGGCACGGACAACTTTCGTCCAGACTCGCTACGCGCACACAGTACAAGCGAGGCGCACACACGAGCTGTCTTCCGGCACTGCACCTGCCCACCGAGCCATCCAAGCGCTGAACACGGCCACCATGGACCGTCTGACGCATTTGTTTAGGTAATTATGTTACCCATGTGATATAATGTTATAAAATGTAAAAAAATATTGTTTGATTGTATTTTGTTAGGGTTAGCACTATATGGTTTAAATTATTATCCCTCATTTCTCTGTTATCTCTCATTTCAAGCGTGCCGTGCAGTAAACAATGCCATGGGAAATTATTAATTTGCATTTGATGTAGATCTGTGTTATAACTTGCCTGGATCTTCGGGTTCAAAAGTAATACTATTTAGTGTTGTATTTCCCGCCTTTATGCATCATATTTTTGGTTTTGAGAACGTGGCTTGTCTTGTGATTTTTGTGCTTTTATTAAAATTTAAACCTGTCCATCTTCAAATCTTCAAGTTTTGTTTTGAAAGCGATGATGTTTTTAGTATTCACTGTTTGCTGAGGAAGGTTGTTATGTTGTGACTATACTCAGTATTTACTTAATACTATTATATTTAATATTTCCTGCATTGGATGTTTCAGGACTTGTCACGCGATAGCAAAGCACCGGCGTCCGTTCACAGATTATGTGTGGCAGTGTACCCTGGACGCACAGAAGGGCCTTGATGTGGGGAACACTTATCGGAATGACAAGGCATGCAAGCAGTTCGTGCGTGCCATTGCTGAGGTTGAGCGCCGTCACCTCGCACAGCCTGGAGAGTGCTCACTTTCTCGCCCTCATCAGTGACGGTACGACAGATGCGTCCATCACGGAAGCGGAGATAGTGTACGTGAGGTATGCAGTGAATGGTGTCGTCTCTACTGCCTTCGCTGGTATTGAGAACGTCGGCAAGGCAGATGCTCCGTCAATCAAGCGGGCAATTGACGGTGTCGTGGAGCGCTACCTCCACATCCCGAAAGAGACACTCATGAAGAAGCTTGTCGGATTCGGCAGTGATGGCGCCGCTGTTATGACCGGATCAGCCAACGGTGTCGCCACGCTCTTCCGAAATGAGCAGCCGTGTCTGCAAGCAATCCACTGCTATGCGCATCGCCTGGAACTTGCATATAAGGACGCATTGTGTCGGTTGCCCATGTACACAAAGTTGAGCGGTCTCCTCCTGAGCCTCTACTTGTTCTACCATCACTCGCCACTGAACCGTAGCAACTTGAAGGCAGCATTCGACACATTGTCTCTGCCATGTGCCCTTCCACCACGTGTCGGTGGCACTCGCTGGTTGCCACATCTGCTGAAGGCACTGCAGGCCCTTGTGAAGGGATATCCAGCATATGTCCTGCATCTGACGCAGATGCAAGTGCCCGGGGGCTCCGGAGATGCCAAGGCAAAGGCCATTGGCTTCTTGGCGACACTGCACCGACGAGACATCATCGAGATGGCACACTTCCTTCTCGATGTGCTGTTTGTTCTGAGCAAGCTGTCGCTGGTGGCTCAGACAGTGACTGCGACAGTTGCTGATGTACATGCCACGCTGACATCCGTTGTGGCCACCCTTGTGATGTACAAGACGACCACAACTGCCAAGGAGCGTGCCCTGGCGCGCATGGAAGACTTCCATGGTGAGACACTCACAGGTGCTGTCTTCGCCAAGCAGACCCGACTGCAGATCTTGTGCAACCTGGTCAGCTGTCTGGAGGGTCGCTTCGTTGACAGCAATTCGGACGTTGTGCGTGCATCATCAATCGTTAGCTTCAAGCTGTGGCCTGAAGCTGCAGGTGATTATGGAAATGACGTTGTGGCCACACTCAACAACCATTTTGGCCCTGTGCTTCGCGTCGCTGGCATCGATACTGCCAGTGTGGAGATGGAGTGGACACTTCTGAAGATGATCCTGTATGAACAGTCCCCAGACGTGCGACAGCTGACATGGTCTAGTGTCAATGCAGCCCACCAGGCAGAGTATGGAAACATACTTGGGCTTGTTGATGCCATTCTGACTCTGCCAGCCAGCTCGGCTGATGCGGAGAGAGGCTTCAGTCAGCTGAAGCTGACGAAGAGCAGCATCCGGTCAGTCCTGAAGGCAGATCGACTGACTGATCTGTTGACCATTCAGCTGAGTTCACCAGACATCGCTGCATTTGAACCGAAGGAGGCAATCGAGCTGTGGAGTGCTGGTGGAGCCCGGAGGCCAGACACTCAGCCGCTTAGCCCAAGGCCCGACTGTAGTAGTTACACTGACAGCAGTGACACCGACTGTGATGACAGTAGTGCCTCCGACTCTGAGTGACACTGACTGACTGACAGGCAGTGTTAACGCCAGGCCTGGATGACACTGTGGTTTTTTTTATTTTAAATAAAATTGTTGTGACCTAAATTTGTGCTATGTTTTTTATTTGCAGGACTAGTAAACCTTTTGGCGGACTAGTAAACTTTTGTCTTTACTAGTCCTGCTGTCTAGTAAAATAAATGCTGAAGTTCTACCCCTGCAATGCATGCACATATATACGTACTTGTTTGTTGGACGGTCTAATTCCCATTCTGCAGCATCACCTGCTCCAAACAAAGAATTCTAAATCCCCTGCTGTTTGTAATGCACAGCAGTCCACCTGTAACAAAGAATTAAGCATTTAAATACGAGTTTTACACGAATGTTAAGCAAACATGGATTATTATTCTGAACAGATTTCACAAAGAATGCATCACGATCCTCTAACTGTATTCATCCCAGTATTATACATGGGTCCATAGAAATATCATGCAGATTAAGGAAGGCCGTTTTGAAATGTGTCAACATTTGCACAAAACGGTGGTCATTTTCTTTGTTACCAAAACAAATGGGGGCTCTGGCTGAAAAATGCTCAAGGTATATTTTATTCATAAGAGCCAATGTAAACTTTGGGCAGAAAAATTGCAGTATGCATAAAGTTAAAAATAATCTATCTACCTGCCATGTGTTTAAAAAGTAGTACTGCCACATATTGCTCATACATGCATAGCCATTACTGGGAATGTGAAGAGTGTCGACGGAGATAGAACAAAAGGGGAGTTAATTCCTGCTTATTTTACTATCATATAGGTACGTGGATATCTGTCGATCAGTGTCCGCCATCTTTGTTCCAAATATGTGCTTACGGGGTCTCACTTGGCGTTGAGGGCATCCCCACAAAGAGCGCTCTGTGACTGGCTGTTGGAACGGAAAATCCCAGTGATTCTGGATATGACGTAGTTGGGATATTCCTTGACTGCCGCGTTTTTGATTTGTTCAAATCCGACAATTATTTAGCCTTGGACGCTTTTTCGAAAACCAGTCCCCATTTCAACGCAAAATAAAACTGTGCTAAACTCTATAGGCGGTAATGAAAGGTATATAAACATAAAATATAGGTTTTTATCTCATAACTGACGAAGTTTTAAAACGATCTTATGTTGCGAAGTGGTTTGTCAGCTTGCGGAATCTTGAGATGCAGCAGCGTCGATGCGTCATGGCAAATGAAAATGTTTGCACCATCTCTGCTGATTTAAACATGTTTATATTGTAGAAATCATATATTTTGTTTTGTGCAGCTGTAGTTATGATTTAGGACATTAGAAATGTGTGTTTAATTGCCAGATGATTTACCATAAAGCAGATGATTGTGGATTTATGACCGGTTCTTTTCGTCGCTAAAACACGCATTCAGGTCATGTGACCAATTTCTCTCAATCTGATTGGCTCTGGTTCAATGTTTACAAACAAATCACCATGTGCTCTTAGGGGTGTGATGCAGAGGAAGTGTTTTTACTTTCAGGAAAGGGAATTATTTTGCATTTCAGGGGGAATTTCATTTAAGCCAAACTTGTTAGCGCTGCATATTTATTGAATTGTTATATATTTCTGAAAAATATTGTTTCGTTTTCATGATATATAGATGCCTCCAAAGAAGAAGTTCTGTGGAGGGCCACCTGGTAGTGGTACCCATGTTGGTATTGAAGAAGCAGCATATTCTGGATAAGTTCTCAACTCTTCCAAAGGTTGATGATCTTTGTAATGGACACATACTATACTTGTATATTACCCAAGGGGGGTGTAGCAGAGCCAAGACAGAGAGACAATTGCGAGCACATTTTCCATCAATCTATGCTGAACAGACCTGGGGCGGAAGTACTCGGTACTCGTGTACTCAAGTACATTTTTTAAGTACTCGTACTCATAAAACTTATGGGTCATGTACTCGTTGTACTCAGATTTTACGAGTACATTACGAGTATATCTGAGTATTTTCTCAATATATACTGGGAACAATTAATTTATTTGCAGTTATAAAATCAAACTTTCCTGAAATATTTAAATGCTCAACTATTTTTTTAAATACTTTGTTATTTCACATAGAATGCCACCTTGCCATCCCTACACATAGTGCATCCTCATTCTCTGATAGCCATGAGTCCATGACTATGATACCCTAACATGGCAACAGGCAGCATCTTTCCCCAGTCAGAAACACCCTGTTAAGCAAACAATAATTGTAGGCTATCAGTTCAGGTCATAAAACAGTTTAATCAAGCCACCAGAATGTCCATAAAGAGCCAACTACTAGTAGCAGTTAACCCACCTGTTAGACAGGGAATGCATTTAATGTAGTCTGGAGACCATGCCACTTGGCACTGGCCGACACTGCTAACTGCTAAGAACAAGAACTGCCAGCCTTCCTCTGTAGAAGTAAGGTGGCTCAAGTCAGACGTCACCCTACACTAATATAATCCGGTGCCAACTTAGTGTGACACCAGTCATGTGGCATGATAGTCTAGGTCAGAGAGAACAAGCACTGAGGGAGCAGAGATAAGAGAAATGCTAAACAAAAACATGTAGCCAGTGGGATGCCAGGTAACAAATCCTCCTGTTGGTTGCTTTGTTTTACATGCTTAACCTGGAGACAACCAGCAAAGTTCAAATGATTGGCTGGGGGTATCCACTGGTCAGTCTCTTTTACCCACTCATTTGTGATCATTAAAGACAGATATCAACTTGATTGGCTAAGTTTTTTTCTCAAATGTCAATCGTACTTTATGATTGGTTTACGTGTGCCTAGTTGGTCGGTGACTCAATATTGCCCCTAGATATATCATGAGTGATACCACATGCCTACATTGCAGAGATCCACTAAATTGTCGATTAAGTTAATTGGAGTATTGTTTGTTCAACTTTGTTGCAAGAGCTGAAGTATAAAACTAGTACTAGTAGCATGTCGACTGTACTTAGCCATTTTGTGATACTACCTAACTCCACAGGGAATGTGTTAGGGAAATGCAAATACTGTAAGATCGAGATAAAAGGCCACATGAAAACGACTTCAAACTTTGTCAAGCATCTGAAGGTAATTGTGATCTTTTTGTCTATGGTTGCATTGGTATTGATATTGTTAATTTAATCACATGTCTTTTACCCAAAAATCAAATTACTGATTCTCCCAGTGCACACTGTGTGTTTCACTAATTTCTTTCACCATGCTATTTTAACTGAATCTAGGATATCTGCTGTACCTATGCCCATTGTTAGAAACACAATGAAATAAAGAGGTTTTTTTATAATTGTCCTCATAAAAAAATGATCAACTGCCATTGTATATTCACTTGTGCTGAGTTATATAAATTAGATTAATTTTACAATACGTTATTATTTAATATTTATAAAAATGTACTTGTACTCGTGAGAATGTACTTGTACTCAGCTTTTAGCAATGTACTCGTCCATCGTCAAAGTACTCGTACTCATAAAAATGTACTCGGCCCCAGGTCTGATGCTGAACAAGGCTCAAATACTGCAATTCAGAGAACTGTATCACAAACTATAGACAATAAGTTCAAAAAACTTAGTGATTCAAATAAATTAATCACATTTTCGTCCATATGCAATCAGAAGTTTGACTTGCAAATTGACATTTTTCAGGAAATCCAACCAAGTACCAGCCATGCTAGCACTGAACAGCCCACTGTTCATCATTGTCATCAAATACTTTGTTCATTCAAAACAACTAAGCAAGAACAGTTATTTGGCTTTGAAAGGTAAAAACAACTGCATTTTGTATATTACTGATTCATTTTTAGGATAGTTTCTGTAATTTCAGATGTGGACTGAGAAGAACTTTGGAAACAACACCTCAAAAGCAGCACTGTTATTGGATTTCTTTCAGATTTTAGCTATGAAAGTGGCTAACTTAATCCTGGACGGCTGTAATAATATTATTAACACAAATTAATTAATACTTGTATCTTATATTGCAGTTTTGATTAGATCTTTTGAAAGAACTAATTACCATATATCTACATTCCAAATTTTATGAAGATATATTTGTTATTAAGGAAGTTACATGCTTTTTTGAGGAAAAAGTCACATTTTCGGTCACACAGCTGTAATGCAAATGTATGTATTTGTAGGACTAAAACAAAGGCCGATTCCTGAAACAAAAAACAATAACTCCATTAATATTCAACATAATTAAGTGATTTTGGTATCATTGTTTATGTTTTTTAAAGCTCTTTTCATCAGTGTTATTTGTTTAGACATTGGTCAAGCTTGAAATTTTGGTCCACATACCTATATCATAGCTCTGCCCTGTACAATTTTGGTTCACATGAATCATGGAACCATTCAACTACATTTCTTTTAAAAAGTGAAGGTACAGCCATGGGTGGTATTCGAAAATGGACATGTCAAAGTTCAAACACTGAGTCCAGTGGCACTGAGACTGAGTGAGATCTAACTAGTAAGTTTAAATTAACGAAGTGTCTACGCGTACGTGAGCCGTATCTTTAGCCTGGTGGCCTAAACGTACGTGAGGATGCGCGCGCAGCTGTTTTCGATTTGTCATTTCCTGGAGAAATGTAAATTAATTCTGCGCGCGCATGTTTATAGTCGAGATGGCGGAGTTGGATGTGGGCGCGATATTTACGAAAACGCGAATACGCCGTACCGAAAACAGAAATCTAAGGAAGCGTATGGCGTTGGGAAACAGAGGAGGATAAAGCAGTGTCAACTAGCGCGTGATTTAAAGAGGAGTGCCGCTGAGAGTGCGTCAAAGGTGAAAGGAACATGGCGATGCCGACGTTGAGCAGTTCCAGCGCTAATCCAGCAGTGGTGATTCCGACAAAGTGGTATTTATTGATATGTTCTTTAGATGCTATAATAGTTATTTGAATGAAATACGTTAGTAGGTGTTCCGGCTCAGCTGTTGACATTTCATTTAGTATATGGGTGGACATGGTCATGGCTTCACTGTTCTAGCCAGGCTATGTCACGACAACTGCCCTGGTTGTACATGTTCATAGATACACAGATTCATCTATTGTTATTGGCAACTAATAATTTAGACACTATGAAATGGACAGTGCAAATACTTTTTTATCAGTTCATGTCATGATGTTATTGCTTTAGTTATAACTTATCTATGTATGGTGGAGATCACACATACATACGTACATATACAGTATTGTTATTGGTAACAGCATTTATTAATCACAGGAATTTTTTTCTCCATTTATTTAATAATTACTGTACACTGTAAAACATTGCATTTGTTTTGTTACAGTTATCCATTCATGGTGAGGATGATCAACAAACATCAACATTACAAGTGATAGATGACACACAAACTTCAGCCACCAAGAAGAAGTTTCCCTACAAATGCCTGCTGAGTGATACCAAAACTTTGGAAGATGGCGATGTCGTGGAACAGTTGTCGACCATCTGCATGCGGTCCAGCATCCTCATTGAGCTAGTGAGAGGGCTGTTGTGTAGTGCATGCAGCAGCTGCACGCTTGCTGTCCGGACTGTCGACTGCACTCTTGGGGTCGTTTGTGTGCTGGAGACATACGTGCTAAGCATGTCTTATGGCGAGGTGTTGAACAAGACGTACTCATCTGATCGACTGGGAGGCGCGAAGTTGAATTCGGCTCCATTTGTGATGGTGCAGTCCCTCGTGTCTGCCACGATGGATATGGGTGTGGGACACAGTGACCTCGTCTAGCTGTGTCGACACATGGTCATGCCTTCCATGCACCACTCGACGATCAACACCCACATGAGGGAAGTGACTTCGCCCAACATTCAGCTGGCGACGTCACAATGTGATGGATGAAGCAGCACAGCTTCAGCCTACAAGGAGCTGGACCCATCCATCGACGAGAAGGGCATCATCGACATCATGTAGACTTGTGGACAGACAGTGTATCACAGACAATGTCAGATACTGAATTTCAACGTAATTGTTCTGAAATATGTGGAATACATCTTGAGAGTATGCTGCAGGGGAAGACAAGGCTGTTTTTTTAAGAACATTGCAGTTTATATAAATGCATATGCATCTCTGCAGTCACAACAATATTAATGACTTCCACGTTTATATGTTTTACCTGTAGTGAGTTCTGCGTATATATGTTTTACATTTGCTGAGTTTTGTGTACAAATGTTTTATATTTGCTGAGTTCCACGTATATATGTTTTACATTTAGTGAGTTCTATGTATATGTTTTACATTTACAGAGTTGCGTAAAAATGTTTTACATATAGCGAGTTTCGTGCAATAGTCTAGAGAAGATGTGATGTTATGAAAATTTTACGATAATATGGTGCAATTTATTTATTAGTAATTTACGCAAGTCAATCACATTAGCATGTTCTATGTACACATTTTTTTATTAAGCAGTCGACTGTATTAATGATGTTTAAGGCAGCTGTCAGTAGGCTAAGTAGGCCTATATACTAATGTTTAATACTGTATCATTTACACGTTTATAATGTGGTGGTGTAATTTGTATTCAGGCAAGTCAGTCTTATTAGCATGTTTTTGTATTAGGCAGTCTTTTGTATTAATTTATATGTATACGGCAGCTGCCAGTAGGCTAAGTAGGCCAATCAATTGATATTTCATATGATACTGTATAATTTCCATGTGTTTATAGTTAATAAAACTACTCTGATGTTTTACAACATTACTGTTTTGCGTTTAATCAATTATGTTATACCAGTACATAAATTAATTATATATTCACGCATATATGCACACTATATATATATTGTCCAAACTGTCAGAAATACGTGCGAGGGCTCAGATACGGCTTACGTCTATACTTTTAGAACCGAGGGCTAAGATACAGCGTGTGTACAGAACTACATCAAAATGAACGCGTGAAATAACTCCCGTACTTTTAGAACCGAGTGCTAAAGATACAGCTTATGCCTGTACATCAACATGTACATGCAGTAAAGCTTACGTACTTTTAGAAACGAGTGCTAAGATACAGCGTATGTACAGAACTACATCAAAGTGCACGCATAAAAAACTCCCGTACTTTTAGAAACGAGTGCTAAAGATACGGCAATTTAACTGCCGTACTTTTAGAACCGAGTGCTAAAGATACAGCTTACGCCTATACATCAACATGTACATGCGGAAAAGCTCACGTACTTTTAGAAACGAGTGCTAAAGATACGGCAATTTAACTGCCGTACTTCTAGAACCGAGCGCTAAAGATACGGCTCACGTATGAAAATCATGCGCATGCGCATATCGACTGCCGTACCTTTAGACAAGTGATACTAAAAATACAACTCACGTAACCGGAAATAATAGCATGCGCATGCGCAGAATGAGTGCCGTACTTTTAGAATGGAGGTCTAAACGTACGGCTCACGTACGTGTAGCCACTGCCTTAAATTAAAAGTCAACCAATCCCAAATGTAAGACAAGTGACGTGTCCCGGCCCGAGCGATCATCTCTCGCTGTTCATACGCAGCCCGGAACTTAGGCTCATCGGTTATTTAAACAATAAACTAAACAGATTAATAATTACCTTCACCAACAGCGTTGCTGTCGAGTAGCAACCGCCTCCTGGCAGCAGACATATTCAGTTCTTGTTCCTGAACAAGATTGTTGCGGCATTTTCCACACCGACACCAGTCAATTTCATCTCGGCATGGTATGCGGCTCGACATTTTCACTGCCCATGTGCCTTCCTGTTCATGCCCACCGGCACGCGCCTCTGCCCTATCTTCCAACACAGGCCCTTGTTTTTGTGGTTCAAACCGGTATCCAGCTGTTTCGAAATCGATTTGGTTTTCGTTGTCTTCCGAAGAATTGGAAAGCCATCTTATTTACACAGTCACAGCGCATGCGCACATAGTTTAATTTAAAAACTTACCACAGCGCCACCTAACGGAGTTGGGAACAAATAGTACGCAGAAGATTTACGAAGCGAGTTACGACAATGTGACGTCACTTTCTTCTAACAATGGTGTAGTCCATAGAAATTCGGTAGTTGTGTGTTCAAAAACCGCTGACGTTAAAAATTTGATTGTAGTTGGAAATTGTTAGTTTGTATTAACTCTTTTAGATGCTTAAAGGAAATAAAAATAAGGCATTAGCTAAAATCTGTTTTCCATGTGTACAGAAAGTTTAACATTGTATGTAACATTTGACAACATTAAACAAGTACAGAAAAATACATTTGTAGCATAAATTCGATTTTAAGCCCGTCTGTGAAGCGATTCCCGCGGAAAATGAAAGTTTAATGAGCTAGGCGATCACGTGGTATCGTGACGTCACTCATGACACACTCGCATCAGGCCGACCCTTTCCATGCATTCAGAGCAAGTTTATAAGTATAGCTTTTGGGTCGAAACGAGCGTCAGAACGAGTTATTGTGCAATATTCCGACGTAATACAAACACTAGTCATCATAGAGGAACAAACATTTATCTTACGGTTCCACATGAATCGAATTTTATTCAAAACAACGAATGCGAATGGGCCTACAACTTACAAGTCGACTAGGTTTCGCCTAGCTTGGGTTCGTTTTCAGAATAATTATATCGAATGCAACCAACGGGAGATAATCTACACCAATAAACATACATAGCAAACATATATTGTATCCAGCTACATAAAGTAATGTGTATAATCTCATAATAGCACTAGAATATCGACATATGAAGGAGTTTTACAATTTATCATAACAACTTAAATCGGCCAGACAGTTTCCGTTGGTCCCGCTAGTTCAGTGGGTAGGCGCGTTGGTTACTTGTCGTTTATTTTACAATCGGGCGACGCCGGTTCAATCCTGACAGCATGCAAACCTTTGATTTTCTTTACACTTTTTTGTTTATGTTTTCATGAAGTAATATAAACAAAATCATTTTATACTATAATGCACTGTTTGTAAATATTTGTTTTATTTTTGTAGTAATTATTTATTCGCCACAAAAATGAAAATATGGTCATTATATATAACGATATTTCTCAATTGTATTTATCCAGACATATCTCAATCTGTTTTCACATATATAATTACAATATATTACCGTACAATATATTTACAATTCATAAATTATATATCCATTACATTACATTTGTTTGGATAAATAAAATTTAGAAACATCGTTATATAATGACCATATTTTCATTTTTGTGGCGATTAAATAGTTACTACAAAAATTTAAATTATTTACAAACAGTGCATTATAGTATAAAATGATTTTGTTTATATTACTTCGTGAAAACATAAACAAAAAAAGTGTATAGAAAATCAAAGGTTTGCATGCTGTCAGGATTGAACCGGCGTCGCCCGATTGTAAAATAAACAAGTAACCAACGCGCCTACCCACTGAGCTAGCGGGACCAACGGAAGCTCTCTGACTGATTTAAGTTGTTATGATAAATTGTACAACTCCGTCATATATCGATATTCTAGTGATATTATGAGATTATACACATTACTTTATGTAGTTGGATACAATATATGTTTGCTATGTATGTTTATTGGTGTAGATTATCTCCCGTTGGTTGCATTCGATATAATTATTCTAAAAACGAGCCCAAGCTCGGCGAAACCTAGTCGACTTGTAGGCCGATTCGCATTCGTTGTTTTGGATAAAATTCGATTCATGTGGAACCGTAAGATAACTGCTTGTTCCTCTATGATGACTAGTGTTTGTATTACGTCGGAATATTGCACAATAACTCGTTCTGACGCTCGTTTCGACCCAAAAGCTATACTTGTAAACATGCTCTGAATACATGGAAAGGGTCGGCCTGATGCGAGTTTGAGTCATAAGTGACGTCACATCTCGGCATCCCGAAAAGCGCGCCAAAAATATGCATATTCGGAAATGTCCGGATGCACAGCATAAAATGTGGAATTTCTAATTCATTGAATTTTTTGATTTTTTGGCTTGGTGGACGTGGAAATAGATAGCAGGATGTAATATAACATGAATTCAAGCAATATATGTTTTTATTCCCTTTAACACCAAAACGTTGCCTTTTATTTTCCTTTAAGCGTTTCTGCATGGGTTAGCCGGGTTGTTTCAGAGATGAGAATAAACTGAAAAGCACATTACGCTTAACGACGATGTTCAGTTGTGGGAACGCGGTGCAAGGTTTATTTAACCCTTTAATGCCCCATGTATCATATATGATCATCAATTATCTACATTAATTACTCAACATATAATGCCATACAATCCTAACTGCCCAATGTATCTCTTATGATACATGTAGTTATATTGCAGAAATGATAGTAGCGACATCTAGTGGGTTTGCATTAACTAATTTATGAGTTCTAGGAAACTGTGCCCCACCATTTTGTAAGTACCGCCACTTTTGTCTCAGATCAATGCCACATTTTATTAACTCGTGGTGAGTATCTATTAGAAGTAATCGATAATATCGTAACATGCCATTCAATATTTATAATGGTTACAGCCGGACAATGCTGTGTGAACAAGTTTTGCTGCAATTGATACTTTTATATGTTGTATCATATAATGCTATACTGGGCAGCTAAGCCAGCAATATATCACTGTCACCCGCAGCCAGGATTTAGATACATTGGCATTTGGATTAGCAGTGAGCATTCTCTGTTCACAGACTTCAACGTAGCTGTTGTTAGGCTTATGAAAGTTGAATTCAGATAATCAACATGACTTATATTCATTATTATTATACCATTTTATAAAAAGAAAATTAACTTTTTTTAACAAAACGTTCATTTTTCTAAAGTTATACACCATTGAGCTTACCCATAATTATAGGAACTAGATTACGTGCGATTTGTAACACTTATGTGTCCATTACAACTATTGTATTTATTAATAAAATAAACATGCTTATTACTTTTTTAGGTGAGTAGAGTATACAGCGCAATATGCTCTCGAGATTATTCTCAATGGAGGTGAAAGTGACTTTGAAAGCAGTAATGACAAAGAAATAACAGAGTTGGCGATGGATGAAGAAGAAGTACCAGAACATAACCATTCATAATTACTTTAATTCAATTGATGATGAGCCATTATCGATATATCAAACAAATGGTCGACCATACCAGTGGGAAGATGGCGCATTTGTACCGCTTGATACTGCATTCGTTCCCGATCCAATGGAACCCCCAGTATAGTCTGTATACAACTGTGTGCTACCCTTTGACCTATGTTACTCGTCTGTGAACATGTGTAGGTTAGATGTAATAGTTGTAAGTCATTTATAGTGCATTCATTTTTTGTGTATATCTCATCTAATGCCCAATGTAGCATATATGATACATTTAAAAAAAACTAATGACCTTCATTTACATGATGTTTTGATTGGAAATTTGAGTTCAGGGTCCACATAGTAGCAAATTCACAGCTTTTCAATTTTTTTCTTACATGCTTTTTATGTGTGGGCATTAAAGGGTTAATGTTTACAGGTATAATGGCTCATATTTTTTGAAGAACTATTTAATATTAGTACGAAAGGGAACGCTTCGAGTCATTGTATTCCGGCGATCGCCCTTTGCGTTAACGATGTCACTTGGCGCCAGTGGGCAAGAGCACATAACGCCCGTGTGATTTGCCGGCGTCCCTGAAGCTGTCGGGCATCTGTTGGTCTTCGGCGCTCTCCACAGAAAAGTTGACGATGTCTACGACGGGTGTCGCGGAAGCTTGTAGCTTGCCTATCGTCTCGGCGTAGACCCAGTGCGCCAGCCACAGGATGATTGCGACGATCGACAGCTCCTAGATGGGCAAGGCAGGAATCCATAGCACAGTGGTAGCCGAACGAAACAATTAATGATACAAATATTAGAACCAGTTGAAAGTTCTGCGCAGTTCAAAACGAAGATGACGTCCGCTAAAAGTTGATTGCGTGTGTGCAGTGTCTGAAATTAACAAAAAAATAACTGGCCCAGATTTTTTTGAACTGGCTCAGATCAATTTTGAACTGACCTAGATGAATTTGAACTGGCCTGACTAATTTACAAACCACATCGACAAATTTCCATTTTTCCACATTCATTAAACAATCACACACGTGAATGTCTATCATTTCAATCTTACATGTAAGTACATAAGATATTGAATAGTACTAATTTTAACATTAACTATAATGTACACTAACATAATAGAGCTAAGTTACACTAACATAATATGACTTTGTATTGCATAGACACACACACACACACACACACACACACACACACACACACACACACACACACACACACACACACACACACACACACACACACACACACACACACACACACACACACACACACGCACGCACGCACACACATTTATATAGTGCATAAATAATTAAAATTAGGCCTTGAAAAATGTACAAACATGTATGTAAGCACACTATAAAGTGGAAATTATAAAATAATATTAAGTACCAAACTAGCCTATAATAATAATATATTAATAAATATTGTTCCAAATGTATGTCCTGATTGTACAAACTCTGCCCAAAGCTAGTACTTGTATTTAACTGTATTAGTGTTGCACTCAGATGCATGTACTTAGTTTGCAACGACTGTCAGAGCTGGTGGATTTTGCGTTGTCTGGCTGTCCAAAGTCATAAGCAGAGATCAAAGAAGACAGATTCACTTTTCGGTGTATGGGGTTTTTGAGGGTGGAATGTCTGATGAAGGAGGTGTGTGTAAGTTGACGGATATAGTGAAGGAGGTGGAGGTGAGACTCAACATGGAAATATATGGAACAGAGAGGGATGACAGAGAGAGAGAGTTGGCAATACTACGACACAGAAGGAACAGATCGAGTTGTGACAGGGAAACTGAAAAAAGAGACTGAGAGGAGGGAAGGTGACAGGTGTGAAGGAACAAGGGAATGAGAAGAAGACAGAGGGACGGATGAAAAGTGTTCGGCAGAGGAAAAGAAAACGGGTCAGTGTGGATAGATCAACAGGTGGTCAGTCTGTAGAGAATGAGGAGAGAAGCGACAGGTGATGAAATGAAAAGTAAACAGGTCGGTGTTGAGGAGCTGCAACAGAAGGAAGGCAAGAGTTATGCAGATGCAGTATCTAAGGGGAAAGAGAGGACACTGCGAGTGGCCATTGGACAAGACAATAAACAAGGAGGGGATATGACTGTCTACCACGGGCAAATATGGAGGATGTCACAGAAAGAGTATAGGCCAGGTCATGGGTAATGGCAACGGGGGATCTATTCTTGGGTACCAATAATGTTGAGAAGGAAGGTCCGACGGCTATCATTGGCTGCACTCGATTGGTCAGGCCTGAGTTGGACCTGCGAGATATCCCGACGTCACCCTACCACGTGATCGGTCTACTTGTCAATCGAGGAGAGATCGGGTCGCAGTACAAGTATGTTTGATAGATGGACATAAAAAGAAAGACTTTGTGGACTATGACCATGATGGTGTTGAGAATGACGATGTCAATCAGGTTGTGATGCAGCCTGTAGGAAATGTTGTGATCCTAAACAATCGTGGAGTTGGTGGAAGAATCAAGAGGATTAACATCACAAACAATAAATAATCAGTGGTTTAAGCGTTATCATTATTACTGGTCACCCCCTCTACGTTACATCTGTTGGTTTGATTATACAAATTTATGGACAATTCGTATGAACTTTGTTTTATTCTTTATATTCTTCAATGGCAGACCGTTTTATTTCATTTTATGCCATTGCCCAAGTGTACAAGCACTAAAATGTTTTTTAAGTAAAAAAACAAGTAGCAGAGTCTATTTTTCCCAACACTGTGATGTAAATAACCGTTTTTGCTTTAATGTTTTGATGATTGGCACCCTAAAAGCAACTGAAAATTGATTATTGTGGCTAGTTATATGGTAACCTAGAACTTTTCATCTTGAAAACCCTAAATGTGCACGTGTTTTAAAAGGAGTGATGTACAAAAACAAAAAGGCTGTGACAAAGCATTATATTTTTATACTTTTATTATGTCAACTTGTTTTTATCACGAAAATAAATTCACTAGAATAAATGCAAACTTGTGTTCTATTCTATAGTCAACTAACGTCGCCATCTTGAACCGCATGACACCCTCCCAAACTGGACGAGCAATCCGTGCAACACCGGATTGATGCGTGCGCAGTAGGCCTACCGCCGGGTCAAACAAGTGCTAAATAAGCAGACCAAATACACCGCGTGCTACAGCGGTCTGACCAATCGAGTGCAGCCATTAATAAGTATAGGAGACTGTTATCAGGTATACTGCCGATAATGGGAGGCAGAGGACAATACTACTAGAATTGCAGAAGAATGGCCATCAACACACTGGTACAGAAGTTATATATGTATGGAGGAAGGAGTCGGCTTCGCAGACATATGGGCAAGCTTTGTAAGGAGAAAATATATGTTTATAAGTGATGGGCTACATCTGATAAGAAAAAGAGCAGCAGTTCTTGTGAGCAAGTTCATTAGGTGCCTAGGTGAAGGTACAGGCACAGTTGAGTGTTCAAACTAGATGTACAGGGGGATACGTAGAGCCACTGTAATAGTTTGTCAGACAGAGGTTGTTTGTATGCTTTATTGATGGCAACGCAAACAGAAACATGCTCCACTCCGCCATTATACGGGGGCTGTCCTACTGTAATAATTGTCCTCGTAAATATCATAGCAGCTAAGTATTATAGGTGGCGACACTTTATAGTCGCGATAGTACATCCCTCCCTAAAATAAGAAATGTCACAAACACGGACTGTTACTAATAAACTAAAAAAGTATTAAAGGCATAGTCCGTGATGTATGCGAGTGTCTACATAAGTTCGAGCAGCCGTTGTGGCGGCTTACGAAGACGCGAGGATCTTCTCGGTTCGCCTACCACGACAGGCGACGTAGGGATGTCGTCGTCCGCCACAGGCAGCGTTGCCTCTGGAATGCCTGCCAACTCACTCTCGTCCTCGAAGTCGTCTTCGACGTCGTCTTCAAGTAACGGTGACTCGAACGGAAGTAGGCGAAACATCGACGTGTTTCTCGTCACTCGCGATCCGTTAGCGCGACGAGCAGTTACCATTGAACCTTTCCGACTGGTCACAACCAACGGATTTGTGTCAAACGGTGTGGACAGTTTGCCCTTCTTATGTCGTCGCACGAGCACAACGTCGCCCTCGTTGAGGTTTGACATTTTCGCTTTCGACCTCTTGTCAGCTCGTGTTTTCATGCGGCGCTTTGCGGCTGCATCCTTCTCTCTCGCGGCCTTGTCGTCAGCAGACACGTGTTGCCTGACTTCGGGCTGTTTGGTGCGAGGATTTCGGCCGAACATTAGTCGATGAGAGGTGAACGCTGTCGTCACATGGGGAGTACATCGATAAGCTCTCAGAAACTGTCGCATCTCTTTCCTCCATGCTTTGCCACTGATGTTGGCTGCCTTCAGTGCTTTCATGAGTGGCTTGTTGAAAGCCTCTGCCTGAGCGTTTGCCTGAGGCCAGAGTGGCGTTATCTTGCGATGACGTACGTTGTTCTCCTGCAGGAACGACTTCCAGGCGTGTCCGTTGAACGGCGGCCCGTTGTCTGTCTTCACGACCTCTGGGTAGCCAAGAAGGCTAAACACATCGTCGACCACAGGGATCACCGTCTCTGCGGAGATGCTCCTCACGACCTTTACTACTGGGAAGCGCGAGAACTCATCCACCATTACTAGTAGATATTCTCCTGTGGGAAGTAGACCGCAGAAGTCTATGCTGATCTCCAGCCATGGACCTCTTGGTAATGTCGACATCGTTAGCGGTTGTGTATCTCGACGTGTAGTATTCGCCTGACACGGAATGCATCTTTTAACTGCTTCTTCTACCGCCACGTTGATTCCGGGAAACCACACTTTCGAGCGTAGTAATGCCTTTGTTTTGGACATTCCTTGATGTACCTCATGAGCTAGTTCGATGACGCGTTTCTGTAGAGTGCTAGGAATGACAATCTGGTAGTCTCGCATCACCAAATCAGCACTCTCATTGACTGTCAAGGCGTCTCTCACTTTGTTGTAGCTGCACAGACTCCCATAGTTGACACCGGTTCCCTGATACTGCACAATGTCATGCCATTTGTTCGTCTGCACTAGCTTGATGACGGCCTGAAGTGTTGCGTCTTTGACCGTTTCTCGCTTCACCTCCTCGACAGTCAGTGCAATCGGTGTTGCAACGGAAGCTAGTGATTTCACATACTGTTCTGCCATCTGCAGTTCCCGACTCTCTTTGATGTTTGATTTGGCCGGATGTCGGGACATGTAATCAGCGGGGTTGCTGGCGCCGGGACGATACTTTATGATCATGTTGTAGGGCTGGAGGCGTAGTCCCCAACGTTCGATCCGCAGCGGAGGCCTTGCCTTCTGCCAGATGGCCTCAAGAGGCTTGTGGTCGCTGAAGATTGTGAATCTAGGCGCACCCTGGATGAACCTGTTGAAGTGCTCGCACGCCCAGACTACAGCCAAAGCTTCGCGCTCTGTCTGACTGTAGCGCGTCTCGACATTGGTCAATGCCCTACTAGCATATATGACCACACGCTCCTCCTGGACCAGCAGTGCTGCTAACCCGACTGGGCTTGCATCGACCACGATCTCGATGTCCTTCTGCATGTCGAAGTACGCAGTTGTTGCCGACTCCTCTAGACTAGCTTTCACCCTCTGGAATGCTGCTGCTTCCCTCGCACCCCATCTCCATTCCGTAGTCTGCTTTGTGAGCTCACGCAAGGGCTCAGTGACGGTTGCAAAGTTCTTTATGAACCTGGCGCTGAACTGCGCCATGCCCAAGAATGAACGAACCTCGGATGCGTTCTGCGGCACCTTAGCCTCGTGAAGGTCGGCTACCTTCCTCGGGTCGGGTGAGACTCCCTCGTTAGAGAATACAAGTCCGAAAAACTCTATTTTCCTTTTGCCAAACTCGCATTTTTCCAGGTTCGCTGTGAGTCCCGCCTTCTGAAGTCTCTCTAGCACTTCATTCAGTGCTTTGTCATGATCACTCTGATCTACACCGAAGACCGCGATGTCGTCGCTGATATTGACGGCTCCTGCCACCCCTTCTATGACTGTCTGAATCTCGTGTTGAAATACCTCAGCGGCTGAGTTTATTCCGAACGAGAGTCGCTTGTACTGGTACAGGCCCACATGCGTTGAGAATGTCGTTATGTAACGACAGGATGGGTGTAATACCAATTGATGGTATCCTGACCGCAGATCGATCTTACTGAAGACGGTCGCGCCATTGAACTTTGTGATT
>CM034533.1:35242460-35692178 GCA_020002185.1 Paraescarpia echinospica
ATACAAATGTCACACATGGGTGGGGAATGGAATATTTCCCATATCACATAATCATTCATATCATATCAGAATGACAGCCCATGATATGGTAATCCGAGATATTATATCAGAATGACAGCCCATGATATGGTAGTTTGAGATACAATATCAAGGGTTTTCTCAGCTTGTTGAAAAATGAAATCAATTTGCAACAGATATTCGGCACCACTACTGACCTCCTGGCTTGACCACTGACCACCACATGCCCTGACCACGACACCTGACCGCCAACATACCTGTGCTGCCAATGTGACGGTAGACCTCCGTCGGAGGAAGCCAAACCTCGGTAGCCTCATGTTGGGACAGAGGACACTATCCTCGGTGAGCCTCTGGTCTACACAGCTTGTACTCACACCACGACTACACCGACTGTCTCAGTGTCAACACACACAGTCTGTGGGTGTCCTACACACAGATCCACCATCATCTCTCCGATCTCAAACTCTGCCTCCATACCGCTCACTCGTTGTAAACAGACACTGATCACAGAGACGATAATAGCGGCAAAGATTGATAAAAATTTGCAGACAATTGCGGACCAGAGGTGGATGATGTGCCTAGTTACAGCGGCCAGCGAACCACGGACGCTAGATAACCTGTGTATTGTCTCACCGTTGGCCATCAGTAGTCCTCCTTTAAGGGGTCATCTCACAACAATGATCATATCAAAATACGACTGATTAGAATCGTGGGGGAGTAGCAGCCAAGGCCTTTCAGTTAGCAGAGCTTAGCATAGATGCTATGCCCTGATAGTGTCTACGACAGGGTGGCACTTGCATGTGGACGGGTTTCTTAAGCAAGTGAGCAATGGAATAGGGGTATGATGTTATATGTGATGACACCTTAGCTTTTCAATGAGTGTCAATCATACAATGTGTGCGGATTCAGGTAACACATTCAACAACTATTTATACTCATCAATGGACACAGATATGCAGTATATTCCATCCGTTGTCCAGATACATTCCACTTGTCAGTTGTCTATGTACAGGTTGTGATCAATGTTCAATGTGGCATACTGAGTTCAAAGATTTGTCAATATTAAAAAAATTTGAGTACCATCAAAGTGTAAAGGTAAAAAAGTAAAGGTAAGTTCTTACATAATGCAGTATCCAGTCCTCAGGACTGCTCACAGCACTTTACACTTTATTCCCTGACAGACCTGTTCTTATATAGCACAGTATCCAGTCCTCAGGACTGCGCACAGTGCTTTACACTTTATTCCCTGACAGACCTGTTCTTATATAGCACAGTATCCAGTCCTCAGGACTGCTCACAGCACTTTACACTTTATTCCCTGACAGACCTGGGCTTATATAGCACAGTATCCAGTCCTCAGGACTGCTCACAGCGCTTTACACTTTATTCCCTGGCAGATCTGTTCTTATATAGCACAGTATCCAGTCCTCAGGACTGCTCACAGCGCTTTACACTTTATTCCCTGGCAGACCTGTTCTTATATAGCGCAGTATCCAGTCCTCAAGACTGCTCACAGCACTTTACACTTTATTCCCTGACAGACCTGTTCTTATATAGCACAGTATCCAGTCCTCAGACTGCTCACAGCACTTTACACTTTATTCCCTGACAGATCTGTTCTTATATAGCGCAGTATCCAGTCCTCAGGACTGCTCACAGCGCTTTACACTTTATTCCCTGACAGACCTGTTCTTATATAGCACAGTATCCAGTCCTCAGGACTGCGCACAGTGCTTTACACTTTATTCCCTGACACACCTGTTCTTATATAGCACAGTATCCAGTCCTCAGGACTGCTCACAGCACTTTACACTTTATTCCCTGACAGATCTGTTCTTATATGGCGCGGTATCCAGTCCTCAGGACTGCTCACAGCACTTACACTTTATTCCCTGACAGACCTGTTCGCTTATATAGCACAGTATCCAGTCCTCAGGACTTGCGCACGGTGCTTTACACTTTATTCACAACACGCAACAGCATATAGCACAGTATCCAGTCCTCAGGACTGCGCACAGTGCTTGCTTTATTCCTGGTACACCTGTTCTTATATAGCACAGTATCCAGTCCTCAGGACTGCTCGCAGCCTTACTTTATTCCCTGACAGACCTGTTCTTATATAGCACAGTATCCAGTCCTCAGGACTGCTCACAGCACTTTACACTTTATTCCCTGACAGACCTGTTGTTATATAGCACAGTATCCAGTCCTCAGGACTGCTCACAGCGCTTTACACTTTATTCCCTGACAGACCTGTTCTTATATAGCGCAGTATCCAGTCCTCAGGACTGCTCACAGCACTTTACACTTTATTCCCTGACAGACCTGTTCTTATATAGCACAGTATCCAGTCCTCAGGACTGCGCACAGTGCTTTACACTTTATTCCCTGACACACCTGTTCTTATATAGCACAGTATCCAGTCCTCAGGACTGCGCACAGTGCTTTACACTTTATTCCCTGACACACCTGTTCTTATATAGCACAGTATCCAGTCCTCAGGACTGCTCACAGCGCTTTACACTTTATCCCCTGACAGATCTGTTCTTATATAGCACAGTATCCAGTCCTCAGGACTGCGCACAGTGCTTTACACTTTATTCCCTGACACACCTGTTCTTGTATAGCACAGTATCCAGTCCTCAGGACTGCTCACAGCACTTTACACTTTATTCCCTGACAGACCTGTTCTTATATAGCACAGTATCCAGTCCTCAGGACTGCTCACAGCGCTTTACACTTTATTCTCTGACAGACCTGTTCTTATATAGCGCAGTATCCAGTCCTCAGGACTGCTCACAGTGCTTTACACTTTATTCCCTGGCAGACCTGTTCTTATATAGCGCAGTATCCAGTCCTCAGGACTGCTCACAGCGCTTTACACTTTATTCCCTGACAGACCTGTTCTTATATAGCACAGTATCCAGTCCTCAGGACTGCTCACAGCACTTTACACTTTATTCCCCGACAGATCTGTTCTTATATAGCACAGTATCCAGTCCTCAGGACTGCTCACAGCACTTTACACTTTATTCCCTGACAGACCTGTTCTTATATAGCACAGTATCCAGTCCTCAGACTGCTCACAGCACTTTACACTTTATTCCCTGACAGACCTGTTCTTATATAGCACAGTATCCAGTCCTCAGGACTGCTCACAGCACTTTACACTTTATTCCCTGACAGACCTGTTCTTATATAGCACAGTATCCAGTCCTCAGGACTGCTCACAGCACTTTACACTTTATTCCCTGACAGACCTGTTCTTATATAGCACAGTATCCAGTCCTCAGGACTGTTCACAGCGCTTTAAACTTTACTCCCTGGCAGACCTGTTCTTATATAGCACAGTATCCAGTCCTCAGGACTGCTCACAGCGCTTTACACTTTATTCCCTGACAGACCTGTTCTTATATAGCGCAGTATCCAGTCCTCAGGACTGCTCACAGCACTTTACACTTTATTCCCTGACAGACCTGTTCTTATATAGCACAGTATCCAGTCCTCAGGACTGCTCACAGTGCTTTACACTTTATTCCCTGACAGACCTATTCTTATATAGCACAGTATCCAGTCCTCGAGGACGCTCATGAGTGCTTTTGCTTTATTCCCTGGCAGACCTACTCTTATATGGCGCCAGTATCAGTCCTCAGGACTGCTCGCAGCGCTTTACTTTTATTCTCACAACAGACCTGTTCTTATATAAGCTGAGTATCCAGTCCTCAAGGACTGCTCCACAGTGCTACACTTTATTCCCGACAGACCTACTCTTATATAGCGCAGTATCCAGTCCTCAGGACTGCTCACAGCGCTTTACACTTTATTCTCTGACAGACCTGTTCTTATATAGCGCAGTATCCAGTCCTCAGGACTGCTCACAGTGCTTTACACTTTATTCCCCGACAGACCTGTTCTTATATAGCACAGTATCCAGTCCTCAGGACTGCTCACAGCACTTTACACTTTATTCCCTGACAGACCTGGGCTTATATAGCACAGTATCCAGTCCTCAGGACTGCTCACAGCGCATTACACTTTATTCCCTGACACACCTGTTCTTATATAGCGCAGTATCCAGTCCTCAGGACTGCTCACAGCACTTTACACTTTATTCCCTGACAGACCTGGGCTTATATAGCACAGTATCCAGTCCTCAGGACTGCTCACAGCGCTTTACACTTTATTCCCTGGCAGATCTGTTCTTATATAGCGCAGTATCCAGTCCTCAGGACTGCTCACAGCGCTTTACACTTTATTCCCTGGCAGACCTGTTCTTATATAGCGCAGTATCCAGTCCTCAAGACTGCTCACAGCACTTTACACTTTATTCCCTGACAGACCTGTTCTTATATAGCACAGTATCCAGTCCTCAGACTGCTCACAGCACTTTACACTTTATTCCCTGACAGATCTGTTCTTATATAGCGCAGTATCCAGTCCTCAGGACTGCTCACAGTGCTTTACACTTTATTCCCTGACAGACCTGTTCTTATATAGCACAGTATCCAGTCCTCAGGACTGCTCACAGCACTTTACACTTTATTTATTCCCTGACACACCTGTTCTTATATAGCACAGTATCCAGTCCTCAGGACTGCGCACAGTGCTTTACACTTTATTCCCTGACACACCTGTTCTTATATAGCACAGTATCCAGTCCTCAGGACTGCTCACAGCGCTTTACACTTTATCCCCTGACAGATCTGTTCTTATATAGCACAGTATCCAGTCCTCAGGACTGCGCACAGTGCTTTACACTTTATTCCCTGACAGACCTGTTCTTATATAGCACAGTATCCAGTCCTCAGGACTGCTCACAGCACTTTACACTTTATTCCCTGACAGACCTGTTCTTATATAGCACAGTATCCAGTCCTCAGACTGCTCACAGCACTTTACACTTTATTCCCTGACAGACCTGTTCTTATATAGCACAGTATCCAGTCCTCAGGACTGCTCACAGCACTTTACACTTTATTCCCTGACAGACCTGTTCTTATATAGCACAGTATCCAGTCCTCAGGACTGCTCACAGCGCTTTACACTTTATTCCCTGACAGACCTGTTCTTATATAGCACAGTATCCAGTCCTCAGGACTGCTCACAGCGCTTTACACTTTATTCCCTGACAGACCTGTTCTTATATAGCACAGTATCCAGTCCTCAGGACTGCTCAGCTTTACACTTTATTCCCTGACAGACCTGTTCTTATATAGCGCAGTATCCAGTCCTCAGGACTGCTCACAGCACTTTACACTTTATTCCCTGACAGACCTGTTCTTATATAGCGCAGTATCCAGTCCTCAGGACTGCTCACAGTGCTTTACACTTTATTCCCTGGCAGACCTGTTCTTATATAGCGCAGTATCCAGTCCTCAGGACCGCTCATAGTGCTTTACACTTTATTCCCTGGCAGACCTACTCTTATATAGCGCAGTATCCAGTCCTCAGGACTGCTCACAGCGCTTTACACTTTATTCTCTGACAGACCTGTTCTTATATAGCGCAGTATCCAGTCCTCAGGACTGCTCACAGTGCTTTACACTTTATTCCCCGACAGACCTGTTCTTATATAGCACAGTATCCAGTCCTCAGGACTGCTCACAGCGCTTTACACTTTATTCCCTGACAGACCTGTTCTTATATAGCGCAGTATCCAGTCCTCAGGACTGCTCACAGCGCTTTACACTTTATTCCCTGGCAGACCTGTTCTTATATAGCGCAGTATCCAGTCCTCAAGACTGCTCACAGCACTTTACACTTTATTCCCTGACAGACCTGTTCTTATATAGCACAGTATCCAGTCCTCAGACTGCTCACAGCACTTTACACTTTATTCCCTGACAGATCTGTTCTTATATAGCACAGTATCCAGTCCTCAGGACTGCGCACAGTGCTTTACACTTTATTCCCTGGCAGACCTGTTCTTATATAGCGCAGTATCCAGTCCTCAGGACTGCTCACAGCGCTTTACACTTTATTCCCTGACAGACCTGTTCTTATATAGCACAGTATCCAGTTCTCAGGACTGCTCACAGCACTTTACACTTTATTCCCTGACAGACCTGTTCTTATATAGCACAGTATCCAGTCCTCAGGACTGCTCACAGCACTTTACACTTTATTCCCTGACAGACCTGTTCTTATATAGCACAGTATCCAGTCCTCAGACTGCTCACAGCACTTTACACTTTATTCCCTGACAGATCTGTTCTTATATAGCGCAGTATCCAGTCCTCAGGACTGCTCACAGCACTTTACACTTTATTCCCTGGCAGACCTGTTCTTATATAGCGCAGTATCCAGTCCTCAGGACCGCTCATAGTGCTTTACACTTTATTCCCTGGCAGACCTACTCTTATATAGCGCAGTATCCAGTCCTCAGGACTGCTCACAGCGCTTTACACTTTATTCTCTGACAGACCTGTTCTTATATAGCGCAGTATCCAGTCCTCAGGACTGCTCACAGTGCTTTACACTTTATTCCCCGACAGACCTGTTCTTATATAGCACAGTATCCAGTCCTCAGGACTGCTCACAGCACTTTACACTTTATTCCCTGACAGACCTGGGCTTATATAGCACAGTATCCAGTCCTCAGGACTGCTCACAGCGCATTACACTTTATTCCCTGACACACCTGTTCTTATATAGCGCAGTATCCAGTCCTCAGGACTGCTCACAGCACTTTACACTTTATTCCCTGACAGACCTGGGCTTATATAGCACAGTATCCAGTCCTCAGGACTGCTCACAGCGCTTTACACTTTATTCTCTGACAGACCTGTTCTTATATAGCGCAGTATCCAGTCCTCAGGACTGCTCACAGCGCTTTACACTTTATTCCCTGACAGACCTGTTCTTATATAGCACAGTATCCAGTCCTCAGGACTGCTCACAGCACTTTACACTTTATTCCCTGACAGACCTGTTCTTATATAGCACAGTATCCAGTCCTCAGGACTGCTCACAGCACTTTACACTTTATTCCCTGACAGACCTGTTCTTATATAGCACAGTATCCAGTCCTCAGGACTGCTCACAGCACTTTACACTTTATTCCCTGACAGACCTGTTCTTATATAGCACAGTATCCAGTCCTCAGGACTGCTCACAGCACTTTACACTTTATTCCCTGACAGACCTGTTCTTATATAGCACAGTATCCAGTCCTCAGGACTGCTCACAGCGCTTTACACTTTATTCCCTGACAGACCTGTTCTTATATAGCGCAGTATCCAGTCCTCAGGACTGCTCACAGCGCTTTACACTTTATTCCCTGACAGACCTGTTCTTATATAGCACAGTATCCAGTCCTCAGGACTGCTCACAGCACTTTACACTTTATTCCCTGACAGACCTGTTCTTATATAGCACAGTATCCAGTCCTCAGGACTGCTCACAGTGCTTTACACTTTATTCCCTGACAGACCTGTTCTTATATAGCACAGTATCCAGTCCTCAGGACTGCTCACAGCACTTTACACTTTATTCCCTGACAGACCTGTTCTTATATAGCACAGTATCCAGTCCTCAGACTGCTCACAGCACTTTACACTTTATTCCCTGACAGATCTGTTCTTATATAGCGCAGTATCCAGTCCTCAGACTGCTCACAGCACTTTACACTTTATTCCCTGACAGATCTGTTCTTATATAGCGCAGTATCCAGTCCTCAAGACTGCTCACAGCACTTTACACTTTATTCCCTGACAGACCTGTTCTTATATAGCACAGTATCCAGTCCTCAGACTGCTCACAGCACTTTACACTTTATTCCCTGACAGACCTGTTCTTATATAGCACAGTATCCAGTCCTCAGACTGCTCACAGCACTTTACACTTTATTCCCTGACAGACCTGTTCTTATATAGCACAGTATCCAGTCCTCAGGACTGCTCACAGCACTTTACACTTTATTCCCTGACAGACCTGTTCTTATATAGCACAGTATCCAGTCCTCAGACTGCTCACAGCACTTTACACTTTATTCCCTGACAGACCTGTTCTTATATAGCACAGTATCCAGTCCTCAGGACTGCTCACAGCACTTTACACTTTATTCCCTGACAGACCTGTTCTTATATAGCGCAGTATCCAGTCCTCAGGACTGCTCACAGCACTTTACACTTTATTCCCTGACAGACCTGTTCTTATATAGCACAGTATCCAGTCCTCAGACTGCTCACAGCACTTTACACTTTATTCCCTGACAGACCTGTTCTTATATAGCACAGTATCCAGTCCTCAGGACTGCTCACAGCACTTTACACTTTATTCCCTGACAGATCTGTTCTTATATAGCACAGTATCCAGTCCTCAGGACTGCGCACAGTGCTTTACACTTTATTCCCTGGCAGACCTGTTCTTATATAGCACAGTATCCAGTCCTCAGGACTGCGCACAGTGCTTTACACTTTATTCCCTGACAGATCTGTTCTTATATAGCGCAGTATCCAGTCCTCAGGACTGCTCACAGTGCTTTATACTTTATTCCCTGACACACCTGTTCTTATATAGCACAGTATCCAGTCCTCAGGACTGCGCACAGTGCTTTACACTTTATTCCCTGACACACCTGTTCTTATATAGCACAGTATCCAGTCCTCAGGACTGCTCACAGTGCTTTACACTTTATTCCCTGACAGATCTGTTCTTATATAGCGCAGTATCCAGTCCTCAGGACTGCTCACAGCACTTTACACTTTATTCCCTGGCAGACCTGTTCTTATATAGCGCAGTATCCAGTCCTCAGGACTGCTCACAGCGCTTTATACTTTATTCCCTGACACACCTGTTCTTATATAGCACAGTATCCAGTCCTCAGGACTGCGCACAGTGCTTTACACTTTATTCCCTGACACACCTGTTCTTATATAGCACAGTATCCAGTCCTCAGGACTGCTCACAGCACTTTACACTTTATTCCCTGACAGATCTGTTCTTATATAGCGCAGTATCCAGTCCTCAGGACTGCGCACAGTGCTTTACACTTTATTCCCTGACACACCTGTTCTTGTATAGCACAGTATCCAGTCCTCAGGACTGCTCACAGCACTTTACACTTTATTCCCTGACAGACCTGTTCTTATATAGCACAGTATCCAGTCCTCAGACTGCTCACAGCACTTTACACTTTATTCCCTGACAGACCTGTTCTTATATAGCACAGTATCCAGTCCTCAGGACTGCTCACAGTGCTTTACACTTTATTCCCTGACAGACCTATTCTTATATAGCACAGTATCCAGTCTTCAGGACTGCTCACAGCACTTTACACTTTATTCCCTGGCAGATATGTTCTTATATAGCACAGTATCCAGTCCTCAGGACTGTTCACAGCGCTTTAAACTTTACTCCCTGGCAGACCTGTTCTTATATAGCACAGTATCCAGTCCTCAGGACTGCTCACAGCGCTTTACACTTTATTCCCTGACAGACCTGTTCTTATATAGCACAGTATCCAGTCCTCAGGACTGCTCACAGCGCTTTACACTTTATTCCCTGACAGACCTGTTCTTATATAGCACAGTATCCAGTCCTCAGGACTGCTCACAGCACTTTACACTTTATTCCCTGACAGACCTGTTCTTATATAGCGCAGTATCCAGTCCTCAGGACTGCTCACAGCACTTTACACTTTATTCCCTGGCAGACCTGTTCTTATATAGCACAGTATCCAGTCCTCAGGACTGCTCACAGCGCTTTACACTTTATTCCCTGACACACCTGTTCTTATATAGCACAGTATCCAGTCCTCAGGACTGCTCACAGCACTTTACTCCCTGACAGACCTGTTCTTATATAGCGCTTAATTATCCAGTCCCGCAGGACTGCTCACGGTGCTACACTTTATTCGACAGACACCATTTCTTATATAGCACAGTATCCAGTCCTCAGGATTTTATACAGCGCTTACACTTTATTCCCTGGCAGACCTGTTCTTTTCATAGCACAGTATCCAGTCCTCCAGGACTGCTCGCGAAGCGCTTTACACTTTATTCCTGGCAGATCTGTTCTTGCCGCCAGCACAGTATCAGTCCTCCAGGACCAACCGCGACACTTTACACTTTATTCCTGACGGGCCTGTTCTTATATAGTATAATTATCCAGTCCTCAGGACTGCTCACGCTTTACACTTTATTCCTGACAGGGCCATTCTTATAGCGCAGTATCCAGTCCTCAGGACTGCTCACAGTGCTTTACACTTTATTCCCTGGCAGACCTGTTCTTATATAGCGCAGTATCCAGTCCTCAGGACTGCTCACAGCGCTTTACACTTTATTCCCTGACAGACCTGTTCTTATATAGCACAGTATCCAGTCCTCAGGACTGCTCACAGCACTTTACACTTTATTCCCTGACAGACCTGGGCTTATATAGCACAGTATCCAGTCCTCAGGACTGCTCACAGCGCTTTACACTTTATTCCCTGGCAGATCTGTTCTTATATAGCACAGTATCCAGTCCTCAGGACTGCTCACAGCGCTTTACACTTTATTCCCTGGCAGACCTGTTCTTATATAGCGCAGTATCCAGTCCTCAAGACTGCTCACAGCACTTTACACTTTATTCCCTGACAGACCTGTTCTTATATAGCACAGTATCCAGTCCTCAGACTGCTCACAGCACTTTACACTTTATTCCCTGACAGATCTGTTCTTATATAGCGCAGTATCCAGTCCTCAGGACTGCTCACAGTGCTTTACACTTTATTCCCTGACAGACCTGTTCTTATATAGCGCAGTATCCAGTCCTCAGGACTGCTCACAGCGCTTTACACTTTATTCCCTGGCAGACCTGTTCTTATATAGCACAGTATCCAGTCCTCAGGACTGCTCACAGCACTTTACACTTTATTCCCTGACAGACCTGTTCTTATATAGCACAGTATCCAGTCCTCAGGACTGCTCACAGCACTTTACACTTTATTCCCTGACAGACCTGTTCTTATATAGCACAGTATCCAGTCCTCAGGACTGCGCACAGTGCTTTACACTTTATTCCCTGACACACCTGTTCTTATATAGCACAGTATCCAGTCCTCAGGACTGCGCACAGTGCTTTACACTTTATTCCCTGACACACCTGTTCTTATATAGCACAGTATCCAGTCCTCAGGACTGCGCACAGTGCTTTACACTTTATTCCCTGACACACCTGTTCTTATATAGCACAGTATCCAGTCCTCAGGACTGCTCACAGTGCTTTACACTTTATTCCCTGACAGACCTGTTCTTATATAGCGCAGTATCCAGTCCTCAGGACTGCTCACAGCACTTTACACTTTATTCCCTGACAGACCTGTTCTTATATAGCGCAGTATCCAGTCCTCAGGACTGCTCACAGTGCTTTATACTTTATTCCCTGACACACCTGTTCTTATATAGCACAGTATCCAGTCCTCAGGACTGCGCACAGTGCTTTACACTTTATTCCCTGACACACCTGTTCTTATATAGCACAGTATCCAGTCCTCAGGACTGCTCACAGTGCTTTACACTTTATTCCCCGACAGACCTGTTCTTATATAGCACAGTATCCAGTCCTCAGGACTGCTCACAGCACTTTACACTTTATTCCCTGACAGATCTGTTCTTATATAGCGCAGTATCCAGTCCTCAGGACTGCTCACAGCACTTTACACTTTATTCCCTGACAGACCTGTTCTTATATAGCACAGTATCCAGTCCTCAGGACTGCTCACAGCACTTTACACTTTATTCCCTGACAGATCTGTTCTTATATAGCACAGTATCCAGTCCTCAGGACTGCGCACAGTGCTTTATACTTTATTCCCTGACACACCTGTTCTTATATAGCACAGTATCCAGTCCTCAGGACTGCTCACAGCACTTTACACTTTATTCCCTGACAGACCTGTTCTTATATAGCACAGTATCCAGTCCTCAGACTGCTCACAGCACTTTACACTTTATTCCCTGACAGACCTGTTCTTATATAGCACAGTATCCAGTCCTCAGGACTGCTCACAGCACTTTACTCCCTGACAGACCTGTTCTTATATAGCACAGTATCCAGTCCTCAGGACTGCTCACAGCGCTTTACACTTTATTCCCTGACAGACCTATTCTTATATAGCACAGTATCCAGTCCTCAGGACTGCTCACAGCGCTTTACACTTTATTCCCTGACAGATCTGTTCTTATATAGCACAGTATCCAGTCCTCAGGACTGCTCACAGCACTTTACACTTTATTCCCTGACAGACCTGTTCTTATATAGCGCAGTATCCAGTCCTCAGGACTGCTCACAGCGCTTTACACTTTATTCCCTGACAGACCTGTTCTTATATAGCACAGTATCCAGTCCTCAGGACTGCTCACAGCGCTTTACACTTTATTCCCTGACAGACCTGTTCTTATATAGCACAGTATCCAGTCCTCAGGACTGCTCACAGCTCTTTTACACTTTATTCCCTGACAGACCTGTTCTTATATAGCACAGTATCCAGTCCTCAGGACTGCTCACAGCGCTTTACACTTTATTCCCTGACAGACCTGTTCTTATATAGCACAGTATCCAGTCCTCAGGACTGCTCACAGCGCTTTACACTTTATTCCCTGACAGACCTGTTCTTATATAGCACAGTATCCAGTCCTCAGGACTGCTCTGACAGACCTGTTCTTATATAGCACAGTATCCAGTCCTCAGGACTGCTCACAGCGCTTTACACTTTATTCCCTGACAGACCTGTTCTTATATAGCGCAGTATCCAGTCCTCAGGACTGCTCACAGTGCTTTACACTTTATTCCCTGACAGACCTGTTCTTATATAGCACAGTATTCAGTCCTCAGGACTGCTCACAGCGCTTTACACTTTATTCCCTGGCAGACCTGTTCTTATATAGCACAGTATCCAGTCCTCTGGACTGCTCACAGCGCTTTACACTTTATTCCCTGGCAGACCTGTTCTTATATAGCGCAGTATCCAGTCCTCAGGACTGCTCACAGCGCTTTACACTTTATTCCCTGACAGACCTGTTCTTATATAGCACAGTATCCAGTCCTCAGGACTGCTCACAGCACTTTACACTTTATTCCCTGACAGACCTGTTCTTATATAGCACAGTATCCAGTCCTCAGGACTGCTCATAGTGCTTTACACTTTATTCCCTGACAGACCTGTTCTTATATAGCACAGTATCCAGTCCTCAGGACTGCTCACAGCGCTTTACACTTTATTCCCTGACAGACCTGTTCTTATATAGCACAGTATCCAGTCCTCAGGACTGCTCACAGCGCTTTACACTTTATTCCCTGACAGACCTGTTCTTATATAGCACAGTATCCAGTCCTCAGGACTGCTCACAGCACTTTACACTTTATTCCCTGACAGACCTGTTCTTATATAGCACAGTATCCAGTCCTCAGGACTGCTCACAGTGCTTTACACTTTATTCCCTGACAGACCTGTTCTTATATAGCGCAGTATCCAGTCCTCAGGACTGCTCACAGCGCTTTACACTTTATTCCCTGACAGACCTGTTCTTATATAGCACAGTATCCAGTCCTCAGGACTGCTCACAGCGCTTTACACTTTATTCCCTGACAGACCTGTTCTTATATAGCACAGTATCCAGTCCTCAGGACTGCTCACAGTGCTTTACACTTTATTCCCTGACAGACCTGTTCTTATATAGCACAGTATCCAGTCCTCAGGACTGCTCACAGTGCTTTACACTTTATTCCCTGACAGACCTGTTCTTATATAGCACAGTATCCAGTCCTCAGGACTGCTCACAGCGCTTTACACTTTATTCCCTGACAGACCCATTCAATCGAACACCACATCAATTTCTCTGGGAAGCATCCAGCTACGCTGCAATTAATGTGGGAAACTATTCGTACACAAATATCCACCAATGTCTACAGCCAGGTACTCATTCATACAGCTGAGTGAACTGAAGCAACATAGACTGAATGAACTTGTCCAAGGTTCAACACCGCAGCACAGGATCCAAATCCAGGTTCTCTCAGTCGAGAGTCCGAAGTTCTAGCCACTGCGCCACTGTGCTCCACAAGTGTGCAATTCTGTTATCTCTAGTAGATGGCAGCACAGTGTCATCAACAGAAAGAGAACTACTGCATCACAAACCAGTCTAAGCACAAACCGGCCTCGCCCCAAACTGGGCATGCCACAAACCGACCTCGCCCCAAACTGGCCATGCCACAAACTGGCCTCGCCCCAAACTGGCCACGCCACAAACTGCCCACACTACAAACTGGCCTCGCCTCAAACCGGCCACAATCCAACCACGCAAAAAAGAACAATATGCAAGGTTAGGTTTTCCCTTCAATACATGAAAATCAAATTTTAGATCACTAGCAATATTAGACAGGCAGTAAAACAATGCTACTCTAGAAATGCTATGATACATATATAAACATTGCCAAACACATACATTCCTATGCAAACATTCACTATAATGCATCAAATATGTTGTCCTAATTGCTGCACAAGAGGTATGTGTTGGTGTACATGCATGCATGCTGATGGATGTAGACCGCGATGCATGCATGCGTGCACACACATAGGACAAAAACCCTCCTCTAGCTGTGAATTGGGCCGATTCTCTGCCATCATTATTCATGGAAGCGCTGTAAATCTTACAGCCGCCAAACAATAACAGGACTTTGGCGGCAAGCCACAGCAAGCACCACAGACATAGATTGTCATTTATATCAGCGACAAAGTCTTAGTTTTACAAAATAAATCATTTTATACTCCCAGCTGTTGAGCACTGTTCTGTGACATGACAAGTTTCCTTGTCATCTGCCTTTCTGTACAATTCATCATACTACCGTTAGACTTATGAATTGTGATTTAGTAGGGCCCAGGTTAAAATGACCTCACTATGTACATCTTAAAGTTGTGAGCTAAACTTGAACTAAAGGTTTGTGTTATAAATATCATAATTGTTACTAGAAGATCATAGGTCTACGTTCCATTCTTGTCATATATTATTAGCCACTCTCAAACATCAAAGCCAGAATTATAGTTCTATACTGTTTCTTGTTCTATTCACCTAGACACACGTTAAGAAGACAGACTAGTCTGACACATCATTAAGTCTTCAGAACTACAATAATGGACACTGAATGACAGTTAGACAGAGTCATATCCTCATGTTGTCCAGTCTGCCATTTATAACATACAAAGTCAATTACTGTTTGTCACCTACCTGTAAGGTACTGTAAGATCGGATTCATAAAAACTGGGTAGTGTAACTTTCTATTCATGCAGTGGGCATAATTGATCTGGAAATGGGGACTTAGAATGGGACACTGAATGTACAAGATCCTTAAAACTGAATGGTCTATACCTGGACAATGAAGAGGTAAATAGGTAACCTCTTGCGAGCCTTAAAACGCCAGAAATTATTCAGTCTAAGATCATAGTCACACTGGAAATGTTTTAAACAGAGAGGTTTGTTTTATAAATGTAATGTTGAAATCAGTTATTTATTGATGCAACATGCAAGGAAAAATATTGAGGACCAGTATCGAGGCCCGCCCCAGTCTACAGGGAGAGAGAAAGAAGCATAATGCAAGCTGAACATCTTCACAAAGGGATCTGTGCTTTGAATTTGGTGCAAATAAAAAATGTAAAACCAAGAATGAGTGTGCTGCCACCTAGTGATCAAGAAAGAACCAACAAACACCAGTGGGAAGGGCAGCTTTGGAAGTCTATTGCCAATCAATGTAATTTACACCTGCAATTAACCCACAAAAAGACTATGTCCTGCAGTCATGATAAACCAGTTTGGTGAATGGATGAAGTGATATAGTAACCACCCTCAAACCACTGCTTACAATAGACACACGACCAGCCCACTTACAATGCTCATGAATATAGCAACTTGCACATTCCAGACGATAAGTCACTTTTACAAATGACTTGGCCACAAAGGTTAACCATGCTTATACAACTGGTTTGACTAAAGTATTTCAAAGAATGGGTGTAGCTCAAGGATGTCAGAGAGGTGAAAAGATTGATTCTGTAGCATTGCCAAATGTTAGAATGACGTGCTGTGCTGTCAAACATAGCTCCGATCTTGTCACAATACTGCATTGTGTGGTGCAACCAGGGCAGGAAATACTGCATTGTGTGGTGCAACCAGGGTAGGAAATACTGCATTGTGTAGCGCAACCAGGGCAGGAAATACTGAACACTCTCACAGTGGTGCAACAGCAAGTGCTGCTAATAACTACTGCGCACAGTTTGGTACTGCACTCTGTGGGTACTGCGCACTGTGGGTACTGCGCACTGTGGGTACTGCACACTGTGGGTACTGCACTCTGTGGGTACTGCACTCTGTGGGTACTGCACACAGTTTGGTACACTGTGGGTACTGCGAACTGTGGGTACTGCACTCTGTGGGTACTGCACACTGTGGGTGCTGCGCACTGTGGGTACTGCGCACTGTGGGTACTGCATACTGCGCACTGTGGGTACTGCACACTGCAGGTATGGCACACTGTGGGTACTGCACTCTTTGGGTACTGCACTCTGTGGGTACGGCACACTGGGGGTACAGCACTCTGTCGATACTGCACACAGTTTGGTACACTGTGGGTACTGCGCACTGTGGGTACTGCACACTGTGGGTACTGTGCACTGTGGGTACTGTGCACTTTGGGTACTGCACACTATGGGTACTGCATACTGTGGGTACTGTGCACTGTGGGTACAGCACACTGTAGGTACGGCACACTGTGGGTATGGCACACTGTGGGTACTGGACTCTGTGGGTACGAAACACTGTGGGTACTGCACTCTGTGGGTACTGCGTACCGTGGGTATGGCACACTGTGGGTACTGCGCACTGTGGGTACTGCATACTGTGGGTACTACGCACTGTGGGTACTACATATTGTGGGTACTGCGTACTGTGGGTACTGCGCACTGTGGGTACTGCACACTGTCGGTACTGCACACTGTCGGTACTGCATATTGTGGGTAATGCATACTGTGAATACTGCACACTGTGGGTACTGCACACTGTGGGTACAGCACAATGTGGATACTGCACACTGTGGGTACAGCACAATGTGTGTACTGCACACTGTGAATACTGCACACTGTGGGTACTGCACACTGTGGGTACTGCATATTGTGGGTACTACACACTGTGGGTATTGCACACTGTGGGTACTGCACATTGTGGGTACTGCACATTGTGGGTACTGCACACTGTGGGTACAGCACAATGTCGGTACTGCACACTGTGAATACTGCACACAGTGGGTACTGCACACACTTTGGTACTGCATATTGTGGGTACTACACACTGTGGGTATTGCACATTGTGGGTACTGCACAGTATGGGTACTGTGCACTGTCGGTACTGTACAGTGAGGGTACTGTACAATGTGGGTACTGTACACTGTGGGTACTGTACACTATGTGTACTGTACACTGTGGGTAATGTACACTGTGGGTACTGCACACTGTCGGTACTGCACACTGTGCGTACTACACACTGAGGGTACTGCACGCTGTCAGTACTGCACACTGTGGGTACTGTACACTGTCGGTACTGTACACTGAGGGTAGTGTACACTGTGGGTACTGTATACAGTGGGTACTGTACACTATGTATACTGTACACTGTCGGTACTGCACACTGTCGGTACTGCACACTGGGTATTGCACACTGTCAGTACTGCACATTGTGGGTACTGCACACTGTGGGTACAGCACAATGTCGGTACTGCACACTGTGAATACTGCACACAGTTGGTACTGCACACACTTTGGTACTGCATATTGTGGGTACTACACACTGTGGGTATTGCACATTGTGGGTACTGCACACTATGGGTACTGCACACTGTCGGTACTGCACACTGTAGGTACTGCACACTGTGGGTACTGAACACTGGGCATTGCACACTGTGGGTACTGCACACTGTGGGTACAGCACAATGTGTGTACTGCATATTGTGGGTACTACACACTGTGGGTATTGCACATTGTGGGTACTGCACACTATGGGTACTGCACACTGTAGGTACTGCACACTGTGGGTACTGAACACTGGGCATTGCACACTGTGGGTACTGCACACTGTGGGTACAGCACAATGTGTGTACTGCATATTGTGGGTACTACACACTGTGGGTACTGCACACTGGGTACTGCACACTGTGGGTACTGCACACTGGGTACAGCACAATGTGTGTACTGCATATTGTGGGTACTACACACTGTGGGTACTGCACACTGTGGGTACTACACACTGTGAGTACTACACACTGTGGGTACTGCACACTGTCGGTACTGCACACTGTAGGTACTACACACTGTGGGTACTGCACACTGTGGGTACTGTGCACTGTGGGTACTGCGCACTGTGGGTACTGCACACTGTGGGTACTGCACACTGTCGGTACTGCACTGTGAATACTCACACAGTGGGTGCTGTACATTATGGGTACTACATATTGCAGACAATAGATCTCTGAGCAGTAGTGTGCTAAGAATGACAGAGATAGATTCATATAGTGTGTAAACATAATCAAGTTGTCATTTCTGACAATAAGCAAAGATAGATCTATTAATTAGGTGTGTCTAGAAGATATATTTTAATCCATACATGAAATGGTAAAAACACGATTTCAAACACAAATTAGCCTGAATGGACACTGCACCGAATGGGCTGAATGCTTAGTTGTATGTCAAATTTGCTACCTAAACTTAAGTGAGTAATTACAACTATGATTAATCACCAGTTTCATAGAACAGTAGTTAGTAATGGGTGTTTTCACAAAGTATACAATGAGAGATTGGCCGTTGCAGGGAACATTTTGACACCACTGCCCACATGCAGAATAATCTGGAACACGTCCAGTATAACATCAATGTGTTACATATTTTAAAATGTCCTTCTCACTCTGGAAATGGGAGCAAATTGGCAAAATATTCCACCAAAGTTTAGTAAGCAAATAGGTGGGCTGCCAACATAAAGATATGTCCACTATCTCACATGAAAACAACTATAAAACACAGGCCAGTATGTCCTAGTTGTATGAGTGATGGAATGCCACACCATTTTACACCACATCACCTCAAGATATATTTGTTGCAAATAATACTACCAAATGCTCTTGTAATATGTCAGGGAAAGTGTAAAAATCCCATGCACAGAAATGGAATTTTTTTTATAGGTTCAGAGAGGCAATGATTTGATCAATTAAAAAATGGGCCAAGTGTCCCTGAAGTCCTTTGGACTAATATGTCTATATGTGACCCCGGCTGACCAAAGTCGGAAAAATTGTAACATTGTTTTCTTACATCCTTGTAAAGGTTTGGTAGGGTGCTTTATACGGTTTCAAAAATTATGACGGCTACAAAAATTGGCGAAGTTATGGAGCAATGAACATGGTATGGGTCAAAAAGTGAAAATGAAGAAAACGGCTGTTGAAGGTTTACATTATATATGCAAATGGATTGCATGGAAATATTACATGCACAACATTCAAATGTGGCACACAGTATGTAATATGTACGTTATGTTGCAATGATACACTGGAAGTACAAATGTGCTGCTACAAAGACTTATCAAGTTATGCCAGATTATGTCTTTATGTGTAAAACTAAGAGGACAGATTATCTGAGAGCAAAAGGTAGACTCACTGTTTGACACAGTTTAAAACCTACAGGCAACTGTCCAGTTTAACAGGGGTCTAGTGGCTTAATGCTGTCTGTTGACACAAGCTACTGCCAGTGACCAATTACAGATTAGTCACAGTTTCCATCAAACAATAGCAGGCAGAGAATCTTAGCTCCACAGTTGGGTGTAATACACAACCAGAGCCACCACTGATTCATGGTCAAGTAGATTAGCTCAATGCACCAACTAAGACAATACACAACACTGTGAGTGACAGTGTCCAGAGTGAGGCCTAAGCAGTGTCCTCATTGCTGAATAGATCAATTAAACCTGCCAAGTGGGTGACATTCTGCACAAGTGTTCATTAATCCTTAGTGATTGTTCAGAACACCAGACTGACCACATACCTAAACAAAGCAAATGTAATAGGTGAAGAACAGGCAGTGTTCAGATAGGGGTATTGGTTGAATTGTATTTGTCTCGACGCAAAAGGCTTTATTGTGCCTTCATCGATTATAAGAAAGCATTTGATTTAGTAGACCAGTCCTCACTGTGGTCTAAGATAATTTCATGCGGTATTAATGGTAATGTGTTGAAAGCTGTATACAACATGCACAAAAATGCTAAATCATGTATAAATCAGGGTCAGGCTGTGTCAGCCTTTTTCTCATGTGATGTAGAGGTATGGCAAGGAGAAAACTTGTGTCCTTTGTTATTTGCTATTTACCTGAATCATTTTGAACACTGTTAGTCACAATTATAACGGACTTGACATGGCAGCTGGTGAAATTTACAACCTTAGTGATGATGATGTAGAAAATGTATGTTCTACTATATGCTGATGACACTAGAATGATTCAATCAAATACAGATTTCTTGCTTGTGTATAGCGGAACTATGTCAACTCTTCTAATGGTTGACATTTGGTTGTTTCACGTGTCAACTATATTGTGAATCTATAATTATTAGTATATATTGATACAATTGATTTACACAGTACCATGTCTACACAAGGCATAGCAAGCGTAAACAGAACAGTAGAATGCATTTGATATCAATCAAGTGTAGGATGTTTCACTATTTAGTTGTCCAGAATATTAATTTTTAATGTTTGTCACCTACAGGTGACAGAATATTAATTTTCTATGTTTGTCACCTACATGTTCCTACAGACAATACATCTTTAACCAATAGACACCACAGTCAAACCATTTTATAATCATTAAATGAACATCAAAATAAACACAACTTGTTATTATAGAAAATCAATAGTTTTGAAGATACAGTTTAAAAGTTTTAGGCAACTGTTCAGTCTAACAGGGGTCAAGTGTGTCTACTCTGCCTGGGCCTTGTGACCAATTAAAGATTAGTCAAGGTCTCAATGGAAGAATAGCAGTAGGCTGCACAATTTAGTCATGCTGCTGGCTTTCTGGCACATTAAACAAAATCTACTGTTGGGGGTGGTCTCAAGGGCCCTTCTCAAAGCCACATCACTAGATAATGTAAAACTTTTGCACTTTGGGGGCCCCTTAGGTGCCCTTAGAATGATTCAATCAAATACAGATTTCTTGTATATAGTGGCAGCACCCTTAAAACAGTTTTTGAAAAAATAGGCAAAATGTTACATTTTTACCAGTTTGGGGGTCCTTGGAGGCCCTAGGGAGCCCTTAAAATGATTCAATCAAATACAGATTTCTCGTGCATAGTGGCAGTGCCCTAAGATATATGTTTATGCAAAATTAGAGAAAAAGTTGCTGAACAGTTTCTGAGATACGGCAGCTAACGGCGGACAGCGGACGGAGGACGGCGGACGCAGAGTGATGGCAATAGTCCTTTGGACCTTCGGCTAAAGGACTAAAAAATGATATGAGTGCTGAATTATTTGCTCTGGTTAGTGTCATGTATGTTTCATCTAAGCAGATACATAGTGATATATAATAATTATGGTATTATTCTTAAGTGAAATACAGAAATGACAAGTTTTGTATCATGCCTAATACTGCAGAATTATACTTCCCTTCTGCATGTATCATTTCCCATTTAGAACAAACCTAAAGGACATGGAAGCACTTGACTTGGGAGATGATATTCACTGTATGGAGAAGATATTTGTGTGAAGAAGATGTCCATGCTTGACTCCTCCAGAGATGTACTGACATATTACCTTCCTAAGGGATGGGATGATGCTTTAGGGTAAATTTGGTCAAATCAGGTAGACGTTTTCTAACTTGCTGCAAACACAATCAACCTCTGTTGTCAAAGACCAATTAAGGCACTCATCGTGACATCCTGGGCAATGCACCACAGCATCCACTGCATGATGTGAGAAACACAACATGATTTACTTACGACTATTAACACACAAGTTATTCCAAACACAAACGACATGCAAGGAACATTTCTCAATACACAGACAGACAGACAAATACGATATACTGGCCTTGGCACAGCAAACTCTTTGTTGACTAACTAATGACAGCAAGATTTGTTCCAATTAGGGTTGTTTCTAAACAGAGCCTGGGTGAACAAGCTAAGCCACATGTAGGCTAATTGCCAGCCAGTCAGGCTACCTGGCAGTAATTTACCACCTCTTAGCACCAATTCATTACACACTAAAGTACTCAATTTAAGAAATCATCCACATAATAACAGACATATATAGGTGTGTCACACGTCCCGAAGCTGTTGTGGGGTTCCTTTTAGACAAGTCACAACAAGTCAGTTGTTTGAAGCAACTCTTGTTGCGAGGAGGACAAAATGCACGTAACTGTCTGTCTGTAATGTAACTGATAAATTGCAATGCACTCTGCAACTATTGTTCTTGAAACATCATAATTTACATTCCCAACTTTTAAAAATGCCCCAAAAAATGTCTGAAACCTACATTAAAAAGTCCTGCTAAACCATGTTACCATAATTTTAGTTGAATACACACACACAAGTCATCACTAAAGTTTAGCAGTGTAACGTAGCAATATGTATAAAGGATTTCATGGCAAAACGCAATATATCCACTTTCATCGTTTTGAGAAAAAGTCACTTTTGTGCTTCATCCTCAAAGTGTGAATAACAGCTTGTAAATTAACTTGACATATATTTAGAATCCAAAATCATAGAGAATAACTCCGAAATATTTGTTGCACATTTGTTATGCAAAACGTGATTTTAAGTGATTTTGTTATCAAAACGCTGTATATTCATACAGCGTGCACCGTCACTCCGCGTAGCTGCACGTGTGGCACAGCAGTGCTGATTGGCTCAACATGGATATATTGCATTTTGTTAAAAAAGACGGATGATGCTTATCACGTTTTGAAAACAAACGCTCTTTTGTGCACGTTGTTTCATGGGGATTTTTTGCATTTTTGTATAAATTAGAAAATATCCTAGCTGTTCAGTCGAACACAATAATCTTGACTTCTCTGGGAAGCATTCAGTTAATGTGCGAAGCCTATTTTTCACAAACAATAATATATGTAATATATATATATAATATAATATATATATATATAGCCAGGTACTCATTCATACAGCTGAATGAACTGCAGCAACATTGAGTGAACGAACTTGCCCAAGGTTCGAAATGGCATTCAAACCTGGGTTCTCTTGATTGAGAGTGCGAAGCTCTACCCACTGCACCACTGTGCTCCATAAGTCTCACTTCCCAAACACTTCTGTTTGCAGTCTCTCCAGGTTAACCCTACACCCAGGTTCATGTGGGTGTAGGGCAGTTAGTCGACATTGTCTGTGTCTTTGTGTGGTTCAACCAAGTACACCTATGTCTCTTATGGTCCATTGTGTCATCATCATCATGCTGTCATCATGACTGTCCCCAGACTTAACTACCATGGAGCCTTGTGTTCACCCTCTCACCCGCCTCTAAACTGCCCATTATCTCAGCCAGAATGGCCAGTAACAGAACAGACTGGGCTTGAGGGGCCTGTAGGAGCAAGTGCAGCAGGAGGACGCAGTGGTCAGACTGAGTGGTCAGACTAGACTGAGTGGTCAGACTGAGTGGTCAGACTGAGTGATCAGACTGAGTAGTCAGACTCAGACTCAGAGTTGGTGTGTTGTCCACTCAGTCCTTTCACAACCATGACCATTGGTTTAAAGACTAAGTTAAATAAAATGTTAAATGTCTTTGAAACTTCGGGTACATAAACTTAATACACTTGTCAAGTAATATGTCAAATGTGAAGCCTGTTCAATGAAATAGCAATTGTGGAATTTAATATTTTTTGATATCACTGCGATGATAATAATCTTATCTACAAGTTGGTTGCTGGATGTACACAGGAATTGTGTTAACTTTTTTGAGTTATTGTTGTTTGAACATTGTTGAATGCTTAACCTTTCATTATATCCACTAAGCATTCGCGATGTTCAAACGACAATAACTCAAAAACTAAAAATAAATGAGCGGCCTATTTCTTGATATGATTGTTATCTTTATTGTGATATCAACAAATATTAAATCATTGCAAGTTTGAGAATTTTAAATCTTCAAACGAAAATAACTAAAATAGTAAAAAAATTCCTGTGTTCATCCAGCAACACATTTATAGGTAAGATTATTACCTTTACGGTGATATAAAATAATATTAAATTCCGTGATTGCAATTTTAGGTACAGCCTGAAACACCAACATCCATAGCTGCGTGCCAGGCTAAATCCTAGTGGTGCTGCCTGCAGTGATGTCACAACGACCGCTATGTGTCGCAACAAACTGTGCAAAATTTTTTCAGAAAAGCGCAACCAAAAGGGGCCTTGAACAGGGTGTCGAAGGGATTTAATTTTTTTTGGAATATCAGGACATTATTTTTAGAGTATATTTCATTCTGATTGGGAATAAAAAAGGTTAATTTTGCTTAGTCTTTAAGTCGTCATGGCCTCAGTCTCAGGGAGGCTTGCACTGCTTTACTCTTAACAACAACAGCTCTGGTTTTCTAGCAAAGATGTCAGACGTCATTAGACTGCAAGTTGACTCCTTTGCTGTAAGAAAACAGCGGCTGTTGTCAACAGTAAAATTATGCAAGCTTTCTTGGTTTGGTCATATCACCTGTCACAGCACAATTACAAAACCAGCATGCAAGGCACCCTAGAGAGCAAGGGAAGATGGGAACACCAGAACAAAACTGGATCAGATTACAAGTCTTATTGCCTTGTTATTGCAATCTTGTACTCATTCCTATGTCCTCATCTAACCATGGAATTAAGATAATTGGCTTTTTGTGATCATCTGCTCATGAGTCCACACTGGAGAAATGATTCATGAATATTACAGATGAGCACAGAAGATTACCACATAATCAACTGCAACTAAATGCAAAAACATGTTAAATTATGATGTTATTATCATCCCCACACCCCACCATGCCTTCACGCCTTCCCTCACCCTAAATGGAATATTCCAACTCCTGAAGCCTTCTTCCTTCCTGACTTGTGCACAATCCTACAGATCTATAACTAAATTAGCATTCAGCAACAGCCAAGTGTGTGACAGCTATCATGAGATAGGACATAAAAGGAGACACCCTACCAAGAGAGTCACTGGAGACCAAACAAGCCACCACCCCATTGTCACACTCACCCCCTCCAGGCCTGCTGGGGTTTCCAGGGGGTACCATCTATGATGGGACCTCTAGGAAAACTCTCAATATACTAAAACCAACTGCCATTCTGGAAAATTTACATATAGATGCATTTACAAGTTCACTTGGTTCAAACACCTTTCAGACCACCAACAGGGAAGTTCTACTAGTTTTCACCCTTCAGATCAGGTATCCACTTATTGTGGCAGATAAATTGGTGGCAAGATGTTTAGTGGGTTGTTTGTTTACTGGTGTCAAATTGTTACAAAATGCCCAAAAGACGTTTGCCTCTCCCCCAGGGGCAGTACTCCAACACTGAGTTGATTTGAGTAGGACTCTGCCTGTTTTGTAGGTCTTGTGTAACAAATCTCAACCATTCAATTATGTTCTTTTCCAATTACAGTTTTGAACGTGGCTGGTGAGTCTTCTTACAGGAAATGGCATCTTGTTTATCTAGGAAGAAAGGAAATATCAAATTGTGAGATCAGCCATTTAACTGGAACTTGTGGAAGCCAAGATGACAACATAAACAACAACAAGTATTTCAGTGATGTAGTTAGTACTCCGGAAGGGGGGCAAAGCTTAGTCACCCATAATTTGATAGTTTCCCGTACTACTACGTAGTGATGTACACAACAGATTATACACAAAACATCTGTTATCTGAAAGCTGTAGGGGCAAATGGTCAAATGCACCATCCCCCTATTAAATACACCACCACTTAACATCATAACAATAATTAATAATCGTGCTATTCACCCTTCCACCTACCCCACCCTTCCACCTACCCCACCCTTTCATCCTACCCTTCCACCTACCCCTCCCTTCCACCTACCCCACCCTTCTACCTACCCCACCCTTCCACCTATCCCACCCTTCCACCTACCCCATCCTTCCACCTACCCCTCCCTTCCACCTACCCCACCCTTCCACCTACCCCTCCCTTCCACCTACTCCACCCTTCCACCTACCCCACCCTTTCACCTACCCCTCCCTTCCACCTACCCCACCCTTCCACCTACCCCTCCCATTTCCTCTTCCCTGTATACAAACAACTTGCATCATCTTACATCCACTCTGAATCACAAAACCTAGCCACAGTTTGATAAGTTCTACCAACACATGAACACCATGGGATTCATTCAGTGACAGGATAATACCTTAGCAAGTTGGGGTACTACTACTACTAGTATGATGACTACGCAGACATGATAGGAAACGACTAAACCATAAACATCATCCGTTGATGGATGTCTTCACACTTGTGTCATTGTAATGGGAGGAGGAAATGTAGACTAGCGTACAACACCTTCCAGACGAGATGCTTTGTATGAGAGCATTCCGCTGACAATGTAGCGACTGACACACCCTGCCATTTCCTTCGCAGCTACACAAAACACACTGTCACATCAATTATTTCCCTCTATAAACCTCACGTTATATTGAAGACATGCAAATGTTACACGTGTGAGGAATTTAGTTACGCAACATTAAAACAAAATTATTAACATGACCCAGATCTGACTGTAGACTGTGAGTCAATGTTGCTGGTTAGAGTGATTCAACTGGCTGTTTGCATCCAGCTAATATATGCCCTCAACAGTTTCACAGTATTTCAAAAGTATTCTGATATATTTTGTAATCTAACAGTTTTGTTTTGTGGTACACTATATGGTAGTATGTATCTGTCCAATGGTAACTAAGTTTGATGGAAGGATGCAAGAAAATAGCAGAACAATGACACTGAACAACAAGTCACACAACGTCCTCAGACATGGCACAACTTTAAAAGAATACAATCAAGACAAACAAACAGCCACAATTAACAAAATGGAAGTGTGTCATGACAGGCAATATATTCCTACTACTGAAAGAAGCCAGGCACCACTTGAACAATCAAAGTGGACCATGGAAAGCTGATAACATAATTATTAGTTTTTTTTTTATTACTTACGCAGCTTCCCACTACATGAGACAGGGATGTCAGGAAGATGTACATTTATCAATAATAACATTTCACAGAAAACTATTCTATTGTTTATTACCAGCTACCAGTCATCTAGACCAATTGTCTGCGCAGACTTTCAAACATCAAATTGGATCATTTTATCAACAATGAGGAAATCATAAAAAGAATGAATGCAGAGTCAATCAAGACAACAGTGCAGAGCCAATCAAGACAACAATACTGAAATGATGATAGACATTTTAGCCATGTTCATAGAATGACATAAACATAAAAACATGCGTGGTACTGGAAACCACCAGAAAGAGGACGCCAAAAAGAAACTTGCTAATGAACCATCACAAAAGCACATCACCAGAAAATAAAAACACAGGCCCTAGAAAGAATGACTGGAGCAGATGGATGTGCCAGCATCAATTGCTCCCTGCCTTGTGTCATTGATGGACACAGGAGTGGGTAGAATGTAATAAGTATCCTATTCCCAGTAGGTTGGTGTCTGTCTACCAAGGGTAGATCAACATGTATTGAAGATATCACAGAAAATGTAGATATTTTAAGCCACTAGCCAAGTTCAACTGCACATTTTTTTCAAGGACAGATTTACCAGAACTACCAAAAAAATGTATACTACTACCATATGTGATTTGTAATAACATACAGGTACCAACATTTGTTCAATTACAAATGTCGCAAAATTTTAGCTAAAATTAAAGATTTAGCTTTTCACAAATGCTATTCATCAATAATTGTGAAAGTGAATTATCTTGACCCATACTGGCTTCAGTAGCAAACGAATATATCTTAAATCAATTAATCAGCAGTCTTTGGAGATCCACCATACATGTGGGTAAGTAGGCTAGCCAACAGCAAGCAGTACCTGACCAGGAATAAATCAGGTACAGTGAAATAGAGACGTTGTCTAGCCAGTGGTGACACACGGACAGAGGTAGTGTGTGTGCCTGTGGAATACAGTTGCACAAACCAAACACTGCAGCATTCCCCCACTGCCAAAACCTTCTCATGGTAACCCCGCCAGGAGTGTACTCCCAACTGATTGGGTTCGACAGTGATATGACCACATCCGCTTGAAGCTAGCCAGGGAGTGGTAACGCCCCTCGATTTCTGTATAGAAATTATACATCTCCCATAGTTAACATCCATGTCAAGAGGGCATCAGCATGCCTTTTTTTACAGAAACTACACCTTTCTCACGGATGTGATCCACCTATGTACCATGAAAGCACTGACGTAGATTATAAAAATGCAACTAAATTTCTTTCACCTATACAGTTTGTCAATTCCAATAAGAGTCTACAGTTAAAGGTAAATGTGGGTTGTTATATACAGCTGCATAATAGCAATGATATGCAGTAGTTAAGACTGTTCAAAACACTTTACCAATCACCCCTGTTCATTCAAACACCAACTTCTCTGCGAAATATTCAGTAAACAGTTTGTCTTAATGTTATACATCTTGCTTATGCTGTGTACGCAGTTATTACTAATTAATTATATTAGCAATCATGCTGTTTTTGCAACAAACAACAAGCAAGTGTCTCATACAGGCATTTGCTTTTATAGTGTTATAGACTGCAGTTTTAGCATATGTGATACAAGACAAAGTGCAGTTTCTGACATGGCATGCGTCATCTTTGTCCTACATCAGACAGGTATGTGAAAGTCTGAAATCCTGGATAACAAAAAACTGCAACATGTGACAGACCCTTCGACCTGTAAGCTCCTATACAATCTAACCATTGTACACTGAACACAACAAAGATGTTTGTGACAAACTCTAGGTCATTATGTGTGGTACATCAGTTATGTACAGACTGACACACTTCAGTTACTGTTCTCGTTTCATGCGTACCTTGCAACCAGCAACAAAAACAAATGTCAAAATATTTTTGGGAAATCGTCACAATTTATGTGTAAAGTAACTGTTCAAATTATTTACAGGAGTATCTTGCATTCTAAGGGGATTGAGGAGATGACACAGGGGATGAAACGTGATGGGTCTGGATGGGTCTGATCCCAGGAGATGTCACAGGAGATGGGAGGTGATGGATCTGATCCAAGGAGATGACACAGGAGATGGGAGGTGTTGCATCAGATCCTAGGAGATGACACAGGGGGTGAGAGGTGATGGGTCTGATCCCAGGAGATGACACAATGGATGGGACTGGGAGGTGATGGGTCTGATCCCAGGAGATGACACAGGGGATGGGAGGTGATGGGTCTGATCCTAGGAGATGACACAGGGGATGGGAGCCTTGGGAGGTGATGGGTTTGAACCCAGGAGATGATACGGGGGATGGAACTGGGAGGTGATGGGGCTGATCCCAGGAGATGACAGAGGTGATGGGACTGGGAGGTGATGGGGCTGATCCCAGGAGATGACACAGGGGATGCGACTGGGAGGTGATGGGGCTGATCGCAGGAGATAACACAGAGGATGGGAGGTGATGGGTTTGATCCCAGGAGATGACTCAGGGGACGGGAAAAAAGTTTAAGTAAGTTTCATATGTATTTAAATTAAATTAACTAATTTGATGTTTTTTCATAATATAATTATAACATTGTTTACTCTTGTGATCATGCTAACACAATAAAGAAGATGGTTTTTCCAAATATGGCAAATAATATATCGTGAAAGCATAATATTAGTAAACACTTATTATTATTATTTAAACTTTTGCGTGGCAGATGTGATGTGCTTCATGTCTGTTTCGCTTGTGCCATTCCACGAAATATACCATAACAGTTTTTTGTATTTCTTGGTAAAAAATTGACTGATAAATGTAAATTTGTTATTTAGCTGAATGCAATATATAGCTGAAATGCTTGAGACATCCAATTGTGATTGAACCCAACTTTCTTCCACCATAGCCACATGTTGTCTGCTTGCCTGCTGGCTGTGAAATACCAAACTATTAGTTCCGCTTGGAGTTATTACAATAACATCATAATATACACAGCAAGTTTGGTGTAGCAGTGTCAATACACTCAGGGACAAAGTCAACATCTGCTAAGTCTGTGACGCCATTCTGCGTTGGCGAGTGAATAATATGAGATTACTGCGTGGTGCTGTTTACATGTCTGTGATATTACCACAAGCATCATAACATGTCTGCTCACCGAAGGACAACTGGATGTCCCAACTACTTAACTAGGCCAAGTCCAGGACAGTCAGAAGAGATTGTCTTCCATACTGATATGGTGTGTTTTTCTTCAGCTCATTAGCCCCGAGACCTTTGTTGTGTAACAGCACGGCTTTGTACTAAGTCACCACAAACAGTCCCTAATTGGTACCCCTCTTTGGCCGACAAGGTAAGTTCATTTATGTCCATAGCAGAACAAATTCTTTTAAAAAAATTCTGTACATGTAAAGATTATACAAGGCTAAATTCCATTGATCCACCAAATTCAATGAAAAATACTTATATCATAATATCTAGTATATTTTGGTTACCTTCAATTTTGACATAACAGAACTTTTGTGTATGTTTGTTGGTGATAGAGTTGTGTTGATAGTTATGAGTCACCTTTAGAAATGACAGTTAAGTTACCTCAAACACACCAAACTGTGCGACTAACTCAACAATGATTAGTATCCTACACAGAATCTCACTGAAGATCCCAGTTGGCTGAGCATCCACTACTATGTGGCTTCTCTTGTAAAATATAAAAATCACCAAACACAGAAGTCGCGTCAACACGGTGTAGACAATAGTAACCGTACAGCATTTGGTTCATAACAAATTGCTATCTATCTCTACAGAAATGAGTCAATGGGTGAGAAAGAACATAGTCTTCTTATTATCACAGGGCATGGGCATTATCTCACTCCAGAAGCAGGTCCATCTGGTTCTTAACATGTTTTTCTAGAAACTTTTACAGAAGTTTACTGTGCATGCTAAAACATAAACGTAAGATCTTACATTGCATGGCATAGGCTCAAAACTCCCTGGCTTCGAACATTATTTTGACTTCTTTGGGAAGCATTCAGCCACACTGCAATTACTATGCAAAGACTATTCATTCATGATTCAATGGTGGAACCACAAGATGATGTAAACAAAAACGTATTCTTGCAACCAACTAGAATACTCTTCCATGCACTTTTTTAAAATGACATTGTTCAAAGTTTATTCAATTGCAAATTTAATGTATTTAAAATACCGAAATAAATGCAAAGAGAAAAACACTACACCTCTACATGCTATACAATCCCCAAGCGCCAATGTCAGCAACAACTACAGTTCTTTGTGGGCCGTCGGTTGTCATCTGTTCCTTTTAGCTGCTCATAAAGAGCTGAAAAAGTGGTTATTTATGTGCGTTTAAGTGCAGCCTAGCCAGGGTCTGGTTACATTAACTACTGCTGCATTTGATGGCAGTGTCAACACAGGATCTCGCAGTGACAAGCACACCAATAGGCATAGGCCATAGCACACACACACACACACACGCACGCCATGCATGATGCACCATTCCTGGCTACTGTACAATCCAAGGAAACACCTACCTTCAGCGCCAACCCGGTAATTCCAATGTGTCACCAGTTAACGCGGTGTCACCACTAGTGACAATAGGTGGCAATCACTAGAGACAAGACCCCGGGAACATGTGGGATGTAAGCCCAAAGATACACAACTTGTTGGTAGACGCCACGCTGTATTGACCCCAACCAGTGACCCACATCCAACAGTTCACAGCGGACCAGTCCACTACAGCGCAGGGGTGTCAGGTTTACACAATGTCCTAAATTAGGCAGCACTTAATTACTGCTGATTAGAACCACTGGTCTCTGGGGTAAATCCACAGCCATGAAGGACTAAACTATTGTGAGTAGACACTTGTGGGACACTAATACCACAGAGAATAGACACCAATAACTTGGAAGGACACTCCAAGAGTAACATCAAAGAAACAGGCAGTGCCAACTGTGTATACAACAGGAATATTCTGTATTGTGAGTGTATAAAGCAAGAGGTTTCTTGTAAGCTGTATAGTGTAACAATTGCATGATTACATTATCAATTATGATACAACCCCCAAATATGTAGACTGGTATTGACTGTTTTCACTGTGCACAATTCACATTACTAATAATACATCTTTGTTTGAGAACAAACACTTGTCAATAACTAATAACTCTGTAATAGGCACATTTTATTATTAATTTTGCATAATTTTATAAAACAGTCTAGGGATTAAAATTAACTTTTTATGTTTATTGTCTACCAAGATAATTGTTAAGAATTTACATTGTCAAAACTCACTGCGGTACTATTAAATTAGCAAAAAACAAACTTTTGGTTGAATCATTGTGATCTTGTTTTACAATAAAGCAGTTACAAAATGTATAATATTCATACACGTTAATATGAACACAATGCAAAATTTGTCTCAACGTTGTAAACTAGCCTCACCTCAACCCGGACCATGGGGAAGAAAGGAGTGTAACAATAATTTTATTTTTTTAATCTTCTTCTGATCAAATATCTCATATCATAATTATATTTTTATTTAACTGATGCTATTATTTGTGGGAGACAGGCATATGTGCATTGCACAAAATATGTTTTGACACATATTATGCAGTGGTGATTAATCATTACAATTAAATTATATCAATCAGGCCAAAACATATCAATGCATGAACGTCAGTATGAACAAGCTGCATTTCAAAGTGAAACAGGTCTGACTGTATTTGATAGTTCCAATGTGGAAGAGTTTTAGTGTTGAACACTAAACACCCACTACACTATACATGTACAATGGACACTTTCACCTTCTCCATTTAGTCAACAATATTGATAGACTGTTATCTAACAACATACTCATGAGTAACATAGATAGCTGTCATTCCTGTTAAACATATGTCATAATCATAGTGCTACAACATATACTTAAGTGATAATATTTATTAACATTCCTTTCAAACATCCATTCTACTTTGACATTTTACTCATACTATTTCATGCCATTTAGTTGTACCCTCTTTAATAAGTTTAAATAATACATTATGTGTATTCATCTTCATAGATGGTCATCATTTTAGGCAGTTTTCATAAGTTAGGGTTTGTTAGTTCTGTGGTGTGTTCAGTTGATTGCTCTTCTCCATTCTCCTGTCTTTACGATGTCACCTGTAATCGCCTCCAATGTTTGCAAGCAGGACTGTGAGCCCTAACTGGTCTGTTATAAAGAAACATAATGAATGCTTCTTCCCTATGCAGTCCAACTTCGCACAGACTCTGATAATCTGAAGATATCGACATCCAGACATAATTTTATAGGAACAGAATTTCCAAACATTAGTGAATCATGTTACATGCACAATTCATTTATCTGGAAAACTGAAAAAAAATGTTAACCTGAACACATGCACCAAAGTGTCTGGATTATCAAGGTTTAATTATGTTATATTTCTCCGACGTAAACTAAGAATATAATTTACCTTTTTAGCTGCAATATCCCACACTGGTCTGAACTGTCTGCTACCCACAAGTCTAACTGTATAGGCCTCAGAACGAACCCAGCCCTGGCTTATACTGGACAGAGATAACACCAGGAAGAGAGGACAAAGTCAAACATATGATACAGAAATAATAGAACACGACAATGTTGTGGCAGGGGGTCTATGATCATAATATCATATTTCACACAACCAATTCAATACACTCATTAACAATACACACGTCTGCTCTTTGAGGATACTCAGATGACTTCATGAACAACCATGCTAGTTATGATTATTGGCTAATTATGTCTGGCATATCCAAGAATTCGAGGCATTATGGATTAACATTTCAAACATATTTGATTACTGAAAGAGTACAGATGAACTGTTGAATTATGTAATCATGGTAGCCGTGTACTGGATGTATTACACGTGGACCAGTGGTTTTGTTCAATCAGTGAATGTAGTGCAGCTATGAGTTAATGTAACCCATGGACCCACATTCTCAGCTGTGATCGATAAAGTGAACCCTCCATAAGCACCAGATGTAGACAAAAACACAAACTGAGGGTGCATTGCCTGTGGATATGTGGCCTAAAGGTATTTGTCCTGGAGGGTGCATGACCTCTGAGTATCTGATCTATGGGTGCCTGACCTCTGATTATGTGACATGGGGGTGCATGACTTCGGAGTAGGTGACCTGGGGGTACATGGCCTGTAAGTATGTGACCTAGGGATGCATGAACTCGGCAGTATGTGACCTGAGGGTGCATGACTTCAGAGTATGTGACCTGGGGGTGCATGACCTTGGAATATGTGACCTGGGGGGGGTGCTTGACCTCTGAGAATGTGACCTGAGGTGCATGACCTCGGAGTATATGACCTGAGGGTGTGTTGCTTTAGGGTGTATGACCTGACAATGTGTGATCTGGGGGAGAATGATGAAGGTATGTGACATGAGGGTATGGTCATGTTTCCCTCTCTCCTTCTCCCACTTTTTCCTGTTTTATGCACAACTCCCAGCATCCTGCCCTCACTGTCTCCCTCCTCCCTCCAGCCTGTAGGTGCCTCACTCTTTCCTATACCTCCTTACCACATCGTACCTTCCTTCACACTCCCCCGTCTTGTCTTCCTCCTACCTCCCCATGGCTCCCCTCTCCCACTCCCCTCTCTCCTCCCCATGCACTATTCATGCAGCCTGCCTTAACGACAAAACAGGAAGTGAACAAAGTTCACAATAACTGTTTAACGTCTCAACAGAAAGAGGAATCGATTACAACCTGTCCATTATGAGAAGCAGCCAGACTGCACCCCCAACCCCTTGGTTAGTTGGGTTTGACTGTCTCCAATTCACAAGCCACCCACCTGTAGCTGACTGGTTGTGTAATACACAGGTGGGTGAATCTGTGTCTCAGACTGGTCTAACATTATTCCAAGCACACAGTCTTTATAAGCAGCATCCTCAGACACTCAACATTGGCAGACCACTCAAAAATCAATAGATGTATTATTATCACAGGTTTCAGAACAATAACAGGCAAATTACTGTCTACATGAGTTTTTCACAACAATATTAAGGAAATTACTGTCTATGTTATAGAACCAGTTTGTCCGACTGTTCCATGAACTAAGCAAATAACATCTTTGTGAAACATTCGTCAAAATCAAACTGCAGCAACTGTTGCAGTAGATTCATTCACTGACACAGTGTGATGCTTGTCTGTCAGACAAAACTAAAATGACACACTGCAGCGTTTTAATAATGTGGGTGGCAAGTCTGATGCAGACACAATAAAAACCACTAGGTGGCATCACTTTTTACAAGTAGGTGTTCTCAATATTGCATCCGGTGAAAAACACTGAGCAACTGAAGAATGATACTGTAGACCAGGTGGATAGACCAGGGCTGTCTAGCTTACTATGGCTAAATGTTTGTATTATTTTGTATTTCCATACAGCAAAATTATGCTTATGAAACTATGTCATACACTATCAGATTCATAGTATGTGGTATATACAAATAAACAATTAAAATAGGAATACTTCTGTGTGAATGTTCACAAAACAAAATGTTAAATACTGTGTAATTTTATAAAAAAAAAAAAAAAAATGAAGTTTCCTTGGTTTATATCTTTATTTTATTATCATATTATTGCAAGACGGGGGAGTGTGAAGGAAGGCACAAAATTAATTATGTTTTTATATTGTAGCGAACGACAGCGATCAACTATGATTAAAAATAAAAGGATTTAATTAAATTTAGTAAATCTTTGCAAAGGATGGCAGACAGCATGCGCAGCACTTGATTCTACATCATTTAACATTTCTCTCACAATTTGGGCAGCATCTGTCAGTCCTAAGCTCATCGTAAATATAACCTGTTTTTCTGTTTACTATTACAAATTGCCCCAATCTCCCCTACATAGACCTGGCATGGAATGACAATAAAATATGCACAGCAACCCTAGCATGAACTGACTGGAACTATGCCAACATTGCTATAACGTAAACACTCCTGGCCCTAAAACAAGCAACAAAAACAACAATGATGGTGTGAGAGGAGGCAGACTGGGTTTTACTAGAACTGTCAGTCTGCAGACATTGTGATGCAGTCCCACAACTGACATTGTACCATGTACAGTGATGCAATGGCTATAGAGAATCGGACTCTCAACCAAGAAAACCCGAGTTCAAATCCTGTGCTGCCATGTCGAATATTGGGCAAGTTTGTTCACTCTATGTCGGTTCAGTTCACTCAACTGTATGAATGAGTACCTGGCTATAGACATTGGAAGATATAGCCTTCATGCATTAATTGCAGCGTGGCTGAATGCTTCTCAGAGAAGTCGAGATGGTGTTCTATTGAACAGGTCTGCCACGTAATAAAGTGTAAAGCGCTTTGAACCGTCCTGAGAATTGGATACTGCGCTATATAAGAACTTTTAACTGACACAACATGATGACTTACTTTGTATCAGACAGTGTATCAGTGTGAACATCACACTGACACGGCATGACTTATTATGTATCAGACAGTGTGAACCTCACACAGACAAGACATGACTTACCGTGTATCAGATATTGTGAACCTCACACTGACACAACATGACTTACTGTGTTTCATACAGTGTGTACCTCACATTGACATGACTTACTGTGTATTGGACAGCGCAAACCTCACACTGACACAACATGACTTGTTGTGTACCAGACAATGTGAACCTCACTCTGACACAACATGATTTACTATGTATCAGACAGTATGTACCTCACACTGACATGACTTACTGTGTATCAGACAGTGTGAACCTCACACTGACATGACATGACTTATTGTGTATCAGACAGTGTGTACCTCACACTGACATGACATGACTTACTGTGTATCAGACAGTGTGTACCTCACACTGACACAACATGACTTACTGTGTATCAGACAGTGTGTACCTCACACTGACATGACATGACTTACTGTGTATCAGACAGTGTGAACCTCACACTGACACAACATGACTTACTGTGTATCAGACAGTGTGTACCTCACACTGACATGACATGACTTACTGTGTATCAGACAGTGTGTACCTCACACTGACACAACATGACTTACTGTGTATCAGACATTGTGTACCTCACACTGACATGACATGACTTACTGTGTATCAGACAGTGTGAACCTCACACTGACACAACATGACTTACTGTGTATCAGACAGTGTGTACCTCACACTGACACAACATGACTTACTGTGTATCAGACATTGTGTACCTCACACTGACATGACTTACTGTGTATCAGACAGTGCATGACTTACTGTGCATCGGTTCCAGACATCCATGTATTGAGAATGCTGCAGCATTCAATGACTGTCTATCCACATGTTTCACCTGTAAACTATGAGATGTCAGCTCTCTAATAAGCTGTCCAGTACATCCACAGCTGGGCTAGGGTTTATAAACGAGTACAGAGGGAGCAGAAAGTGTAACCCTCTTCCACCCCACACTGCACCCACACAGTGCCCCAGATTGGCGGGGTGGCCTAATAGGAGCTGTGCCACTGCAAGTGGCACTCCACATAACAATCTCCCCATTCTCCCACCTCCATCCCACTCCTGCCCCTTCCACCCCCTCCCACATACCTGACTGCACCAAGTGTCTGGTGGGCAGGAATCCAAATGTAGGTGGAGACATGAACTAAAAAGACCTGTTCTTATATAACATTGTATCCAGTCCCTGGGACTGCTCAGAATGCTTGACACTACACTCCCTGGCAAACATGTTCATTCAAACACCATCTCAACATCTCTAGGAAGCATTATGCCATGTTGCAATTTCTACACACAAACTAATTGTCTCCGTATGTCCACCTTAAGCATAAGCAATTCATTCATTAATCCACAGCTGACTGAACTGAAGCAATGCAGAGTGAACAAAATTGCCCAAGCTTCAAAAGAGCAGCAAGTGGATTCAAACCCAGATTCTCTCAATCGCAAGTCTGATGCTCTAACCACTATGCCCCCACACCCTACTTCAGTCAATGCTCTAACCACTACGCCACCACACCCTACAGTCAGTCAATACTCTAGCCACTATGACACCACACCCTGCTTCAGTCAATGCTCTCACCACTACGCCATTACACCCTACTTCAGTCAATGCTCTAACTTCTATGCCACCACACCCTACTTGAGTCAATGATCTAACCATTATGCCACAACACTCTACTACAGTCAGTGCTCTAACCACTACACCACTACACCTACTTCAGTTAAATCTCTTACCACTACACCCTACTTCAGTCAATGCTCTAACCACTATGCCACCACACTCTACTTCAGCCAATGCTCTAACTGCTATGCCACCACACCCTACTTCAGCCAATGCTCTAACCACTATGCCACCACACTCTACTTCAGTCAATGCTCTAGCCACTATGCCACCACACCCTACTTCAGTCAATGCTCTAACCACTATGCCCTACTTCAGTCAATGCTCTAACTACTATGCCACCACACCCTACTTCAGTCAATGCTATAACCACTACAACACCACACCCTACTTCAGTCAATGCTCTAACCACTACGCCACCACACCCTACTTCAGCCAATGCTCTAACTGCTACGCCACCACACCCTACTTCAGCCAATGCTCTAACCACTATGCCAGCACACTCGACTTCAGCCATTGCTCTAACCATGCCACCACACCCTACTTCAGTCAGTGCTCTAATCACTACGCCACTACATCCTACCTCAGGCAATGCTCTAACCACTACGCCACCACACCCTACTTTAGCCAATGCATGTGGGTGGAAACATGAACAAAATCTGTATTAAAAAGCAACCACAAAAAGAACAAATACACACTGCATGGCGCCAACTCTCGGATGCCAGCTACAGGGCACCAACACAAGGCCAGAAATACCAAGGCGCAGTGGCAGAAACAAGGGCAGTGTGTAGGCTTCACAGTGTCTAGACTGAATAGCCAGGGGAGACTTGTATATAAGTGGCCACATGAGGACACCAAGTCAATACATAACCATTGCAAGTTACACTTCAGACCAGAACAAAAAACACAGACCACAGGAGCCTCCAGTAGAGCCACTGAATCACTTATCACAATTAGGCGTCCTTAGAAAGAACAGTAGTTGGGTGTTGACAGACCCAGGCAGGGGGTATATGGCAGGGTCTCAACCTCTAATCTTGCCACCTACATTTTTGAGGCTAACCCCTCATCAATCATGTTTTGAGGCCAACCTCTCATCTCCCACCCATTTTAGAGACAATCTCCCACTATGTATGGGACCTCATCTCCCATTTCCCACCTATCCAACCTCTCTCCAATTGTTTAAGGATCATCATCCCACCTCCCACTTATTTTTGAGGTTAACCTCCTATCTCATACCAACATATGGACTAACTTCCTACCCCCACTTCCACCCACACCCCCTCACCAGGCATACCAGTTATAAAACCCTTAAGTCAACTTCTGTGTTGCCCCTTAGTAACCCTAGGATTCCTGTAGAATCAGGTTAATATCAATCTTCTGTGTCACCAAAACTGATATCCTTTCCTGCCAGAGCCACATACAGTGAGTCAGTGACAGCTGAATAAGAACGTACAAGTATAATAATGTGTCTTTCCCGCCACCATTGTGGATTAACAATAATCTCACAAGGCTTTGGTTGTTTGGGACTGGATTTAAAATGATTTGTTGTAATATACGAAGTTGTCAATCGTGTGTACATCTGCCGAAACTTCATCAAATACGTGAGCAAATAGTGTGAAAAATAAATTACATTTAAAGGTCAACGTTGCTAAAGTTTTATTTCATTATTTGCTGTTCATTGGAAATACATGAAAACTGTAAGCCAGGGTGAGAAGCTGTCAATCGAACAGTGTCGCTGCAACTTTGTCTTTTCAATTAGGCCTACATACTTTCTAACGAGCAATAAGTTCTGCTCTCGCCATTAATTTCCATCAGTAGCTGCAATGCATTCATGGCACGAATGGTACCCAAACATGCACTGCAGTCAGGCACAAATTGACGGCCTGCTGAATTAAACAGTTTTTTTCTGTAACTTGATGTTTTGACCTCAGTGTGGGCTCAGTTTGTGGAGATTCGTATAAACACATACGTTATCACAAACTTCTAAAAAAATAAGTATGTTCTATGAACAACTTCTTAACAATTAAGTACATGTTAATGTAATAAGGTTGCACTCATAATATAACAAGGCTACACTCATCATGGAATTGTTTAATTGTAAAATTATATCAGAAAGAAACTTACATGCATGCACTCATCTTTATGTACATGATATGAACATGTGACACAAGACACCAACAAAACTTTGCATAAAAATAATATTCACATTAACTAATTTACAACACTGATACACTTTTATGGTGACTGACATAGATTCAGGCATCTGAGAGAATCACATGCGGACACAGGCACATTTACAACAACATAACAAACATATACAATCACATGTACATGGCAAACATGCCTGCAAGCACATGCCAAGCACACATGCAAGCACATAAAAAAGACACCTGTAAGCAAATGACAAACACCTGTAAGCACATTGTACACACACCTGCAAACACGTGACAAACACCTGCAAGAAAACTGCAAGCACACATGCAAACATATAACAACTACACCTGCAAGCACATGGCAAGCACACGCATACAGCAACCTGATAAACACACTATCAAATACATGACAAACATTACACCTGCAGGTGTACAAACATTAACATGCGTGCAGGCATATGACAAACACCTGCAGCGGCATGAATAAAAATGCCTAGATACATGTAAACGAAACACACATGACAAGCAGATATTCAACAAATACACCAGAACATAAAAAACACACTTGACAGGTACATCTATGGACACATGCATGACAAAAACAACAAAGCATGCATGTGAACACACCTGCATAAACTACAAATACAACTAAAAGCACACCTGCAACAAACACACATACATACTGATCTACACAACACACATCAGCTAGGGCACTCGACAAACACACCTGCATATACATACACAACAAACACACCTGCATATACATACACAACAAACACACCTGCATATACATACACAACAAACACACCTGCAAACAAACGACAGCAAGCAGTCAGTGATTGCTGTCACCTAAGTTGTTGCAGGTATATTTTCCTGCAGCCTGTCGAATTCCACTGATACATTCTCCATCAACAGTGCTTAAAAACATCCCTTCTCCATCTCACAGAAACATAAACAAACCTGACAGTGTCAAATCACAACCCAAACCCTGTCTAGGTCTTACCAGCGTCCTGAATAAAGGGGCCTTGAGAAACCTCCAGGAGTGGCTATCGTATGCGGCCATGGTATGGAGGCAGACAGACAGACTGACCAGGAGGAGGCAATCACCCTCAAGTGATGGGGATATGACACACCACGAGATGCCTGGAGCAACTGTACACCCTGTGTGAATCACCCCTCACAACACCAGGCAACACACTGCCCGTGGCACCGTCACAATGTCAGTGCTTCTGTCACATGTCATTCCAGAAATTCCTCTCACATTATTTACCATTATGTGTGGCTATGTGTCCACGCTTTACGCTGGTGTCACCTGGTAACTTTGTATCATAATAATTTACAATTATACCGGTCATAAAGCTCTGATAATTAAAATGAGTTTCATTAATGTAGTAATGACAATCCACTCGTTGCATATATGTTCTCTAGGCTCAGTTAACTTCTGTCTATGACAACTGTAAATTATTATATTAAATAAACTTCACCCGAGCATCAGTAACAAGAGAAACCAGTTGTCATGGCTATTTTTATCAACAAAAAGACGTGCCTGGGTATGATGTCTGAGTGAGAACCATGCCCAATAGTACTACATGTGATAAAGCTCACAGCAGCTGGTGATACCAGACTGGATGAGATAGTCTACCCGTGAAACTCACTGACCCAATGCCTCACGCTGTCCTACATCTGTCAACCTGAAGACAGTTGTCACCTGTCTGACTTGTCATACTAGTCAGGTGGCCTTGTCTAACTGTCCGTCACACATCTGCTGGTCAACGTGTCAACTTTCCATAGGTCACTGCAGGGAAAGCATGTGTAACATTCACATTATTATTAATCGGTGATGAAAAGCCAATATGTGCCAGTTTTTTTAACGTTCAATATTATAGCCATCATTCAATGGAGACAAATAACGTTTGAGAGGATTGTTCATTTGTTACATGGAGAGCCTACAGATTATGCAAATTTAACCAAGATATTCTGAGATAACAACAGATATTAATGACAGATGGATTTACATTTTCAGGTGTGATTGAATTCCACTGGATGTCTATTGACATTCACTGCAGAAGATGTGGCGCATCACTGCAAGACAGAACAAGATGTGGCGCATCACTGCAAGACAGAACAAGATGTGGCGCATCACTGCAAGACAGAACAAGATGTGGCGCATCACTGCAAAGACAGAACAAGATGTGGCGCATCACTGCAAGACAGAACAAGATGTGGCCATGCATCACTGCAAGACAGAACAAGATGTGGCGCATCACTGCAAGACAGAACAAGATGTGGCGCATCACTGCAAGACAGAACAAGATGTGGCGCATCACTGCAAAGACAGAACAAGATGTGGCGCATCACTGCAAAGACAGAACAAGATGTGGCCATGCATCACTGCAAGACAGAACAAGATGTGGCGCATCACTGCAAGACAGAACAAGATGTGGCGCATCACTGCAAGACAGAACAAGATGTGGCGCATCACTGCAAAGACAGAACAAGATGTGGCGCATCACTGCAAAGACAGAACAAGATGTGGCCATGCATCACTGCAAGACAGAACAAGATGTGGCGCATCACTGTGGCGCATCACTGCACAGAACAAGATGTGGCGCATCACTGCAAGACAGAACAAGATGTGGCGCATCACTGCAAAGACAGAACAAGATGTGGCGCATCGCTGCAAAGACAGAACAAAGACAGAACAAGATGTGGCCATGCATCACTGCAAAGACAGAACAAGATGTGGCGCATCACTGCAAAGACAGAACAAGATGTGGCCATGCATCACTGCAAAGACAGAACAAGATGTGGCGCATCACTGCAAAGACAGAACAAGATGTGGCCATGCATCACTGCAAAGACAGAACAAGATGTGGCGCATCACTGCAAAGACAGAACAAGATGTGGCCATGCATCACTGCAAAGACAGAACAAGATGTGGCGCATCACTGCAAAGACAGAACAAGATGTGGCGCATCACTGCAAAGACAGAACAAGATGTGGCCATGCATCACTGCAAAGACAGAACAAGATGTGGCGCATCACTGCAAAGACAGAACAAGATGTGGCGCATCACTGCAAAGACAGAACAAGATGTGGCCATGCATCACTGCAAAGACAGAACAAGATGTGGCGCATCACTGCAAGACAGAACAAGATGTGGCGCATCACTGCAAAGACAGAACAAGCAATGTGCTGAACATTTCTCTTTGTGATTAAATTATATTCATACCTTTTTAAGTGAAAGTGAGAATTTAAATTAACTGCCAACTCCATGCAATGCAATCCATTCACTGAGCAACCATAGGAACTAAACTGACTGTACAAACAAAGTCTGCAATAATTATCTGGTGTTAGACTAAAGTGAATATATGCCACTCATTTCATTCGTGTGCACTACCGAGCCTGTTAAATAGCAGTTTGTGCTCAAAACATTTCTACTAAATGTTTCCTCCCAAATTACCCACAGTAAATCATAATAAAGCGTCATCATCAAACACTGCAGACTAAGAAGTTCTGAACAGGACTGGACTAATGTCTGGCAGTGCTGCCATCTAGTGACTATCTGACTTATCATATCTGTCTGGATTCACCAGAATATGACATTGTCATCGATGCTATAGTTGTTGTTAATGCTTGTGTGGTTGTGTGAATGCACGGCGCTGCACGTATACATGCATACGTGTGCACGTACATGTGTGTCTGTACACATGTGTCTATGTGTCCATATTTGCCATGTTTTCCCGTATGTGCCTGTGTGTGCACACAGTGCATTGTGAATGCATGCATATGTGCATGCATGTGTTGATGTGTGACGGAATCCTTCACTGAGAAGTGAAGATGGTGTTGGAAAGAAGCTGGTCTACTGGGGAATAGCAGTTAGCATGGTGTAGTTCTGACTTGCAGTGTGTGTGTGTGTATGTGCGTGCATGCATGCATGTGTGTGTATGCATGCACACCACATATACGCATCCAATCTGTGCATTTCGAGATTACATCAAGTTTTCCATTGCGCGATGTTAAGGGATAGATAGGAAAACTATTACTTAATAAATCGCGTGGCACATAACGCATTTTGCCGCAATACCCTTTTAGCTCCATCACTGATGGCAGTACAAACCCACTCCTAATTCATCGATTTGATTTTGGTATTTAACACATTTTGTGGATAAACACTTCATGAATGAATTTTTTTTTTAATTAGATGTTATTTAATCTTAAATTATATTATTTACATGGTGTTCTGCACTCAGCCTAGGGCACTTGGCTGATGTTTGCTACTCACTGGTTTAAAATAGCATTTAGCTTGCATGATTAATCACATAAAAATTCAATATTTGCCAGTGCAACTTATAGACCTATCTACGTCCCTGTGTGGGGTGTCAGGGTGTAACTGATCCATATTTTATAACACTAGGGGACAGATATGCAAATAAATGTATAATGTATTATTGAAATCAAGAATTCTACAGACCAAGCCGTAGCACTGCTGACGTCAAAGAAAGAACTGATGAAATAGACTCTCAGGCCAAACAATGGCCCGCAGAGAAATAAGCTAACATTAAACATAAATTATTGCTCTTTAATCATCGACTATTTCATGGCAGTTTAAATGCACAGTAAACATTTGATGGTCATAGATTCTTCATTGATGCTGTGGGTGATTGTAGTCTTCTAAACAATAAATAGCCTTGAAGCACACGTAGCATCGTGTGGAGAATGCTGATGCAGTCACATTGGACTTACCCGGTAACTGTATTACTGGAGATTGATACAAACAGCAGACAATAGGAATGCTCCAACCATTTCATCTCATATCTATCTGAATCCTTTATCTATACCGTAATCACTATTATGGTCTGCAATGTCTATCTGAATTATTTGTCTAATTACCAGTAGTGTACGGTAAGTATTGCCATTGTTATTATCTACCATGCCTGTTTCAGTCTTTTGACAGCTTATGCAATCAAACATATTATCTGTTTTGCCCACCTGAGTTACTTGTCTTATGGACATCTTTCTAACCTTTACACCTGCTGTCTGTAGGGTTTTGCAGAGACAGTGCTGAATTTACCCCCAAAACCAGGGTCTAATGATATGAACAAGTGTCAATAGTGCCTCTCTAAGTGCACCAGTGCTTCTCTAAATGCACCAGTGCCCCTCTAAGTACACCAGTGCCTCTCTACATGTATCAGTACCTCTCTAAGTATATCAGTATCTATCTAAGTGCATCAGTGCCTCTCTAAGTACACCAGAGCCCCTCAAAGTGCACCAGTGCCTCTCTAGGTGCATCAGTGCCCCTCTAAGTGCACCAGTGTCTGTTTAAGTATAACAGTGCCTCTCTAAGTGCATCAGTACTTCTCTAAGTTCATCAGTGTTTCTCTAAGTACACCAGTAGTTATTTAAGTGCATCAGTGCCTCTCTAAGTGCACCAGTGTCCCTCTAAGTGCACCAGTGACTGTCTAAGTACAATAGTGCCTCTCTAAGTGCACCAGTACCCCTCTATATGCACCAGTAACTCTCTAGGTGCATCAGTGCCTCTCTAAGTGCACCAGTGCCTTTCTAAGTGCATCAGTGCCTCTCTAACTGCATCGGTGTCTCTCTAAGTGCACCAGTGACTGTCTAAGTACAACAGTGCCTGTCTGAGTGCATCAGTACACCTCTATGTGCATCAGTAACTCTCTAATTGCATTAGTGCCTCTTTAAATGCATCAGTGCCTCTCTAAGTGCATCAGTGCCTCTCTAAGTGCATCAGTGTCTCTCTAAGTGCACCAGTGTCTGTCTAAGTACAATAGTGCCTCTCTAAGTGCATCAGTACCCCTCTACGTGCATTAGTAACTCTCTATGTGCATCAGTAACTTGCTAAGTGCATCAGTGTCTTTCTAAGTGCATCAGTGCCTCTCTAAGTGCATCAGTGCCTCTCTAAGTACATCAGTGTCTCTCTCTCTGGGTGCATCAGTGCCTCTCCAAGTACACCAGTACCTGTCTAAGTGCATCAGCGCCTCTCTAAGTGCACCAGTGCCTCTCTAGGTGCATTAGTGCCTCTCTAAGTGCACCGGTGTCTCTCTAAGTACACCAGTAGCTATCTAAGTGCATCAGTGCTTCTCTAAGTGCACCAGTGTCCCTCTAAGTGCACCAGTGACTGTCTAAGTACAACAGTGCCACTCTAAGTGCAACAGTACCCTTCTATGTGCACCAGTAACTCTCTAAGTGCATCAGTGTCTCTCTAAATGCATCAGTGTTTCTCTATGTACATCAGTGGCTCTCTAATTGCATTGGTGCCTCTCTAAGCACACCAGTACCCCTCTATGTGCATTAGTAACTCTCTAACTGCATCAGTGTATCTCTAAGTGCACCAGTAACTGTCTAAGTACAATAGTGCCTCTCTAAGTGCATCAGTACACCTCAATGTGCATCAGTAACTCTCTAAGTGCATCAGTGCCTTTCTAAATGTATCAGTATCTCTCTAAGTGCATCAGTGTCACTCTAAGAGTGCCAGGGTCTAAGTACAATAGTGCCTCTCTAAATGCATCAGTGCCCCTCTAAGTGCATCAGTGCCTCTCTAAGTGCATCAGTGTTTCTCTAAGTGTGCCAGTGTCTGTCTACGTGCAATAGTGCCTCTCTGTGTGCATCAATAACTCTCTAAATGCATCAGTGCCTTTCTAAGTGCATCAGTGCCTCTCTTAGTACATAAGTGTCTCTCTCTCTCTCTCTCTGGGTGCATCAGTGCCCCTCTAAGTACATCAGTGCTTGTCCAAGTACATCAGTACCTGTCTGGGAGCACCAGTGCCTCTCTAAGTGCATCAGTGCCTCTCTAGGTGCATCAGTACCTCTCTGAGAGCACCAGTGCCTCTCTAAGTGCATCAGCGCCTCTCTAGGTACATCAGTGCCTCTTTGAGTGCATACTCTTTGTGGATGCATATGCTTACCTGAGCATCCTGAGAGTGGGGTTGGTCTACCTGAGCATCCTGAAGGTGGAGTTTGTCTACCTAAGCAACCTGAGGGTGTGACCGTATCTACCTGAGCATCCTAAGGGGTATAACTATGCCAACTGAGCATTCTAATGGTGGGGTTGTGCCTATCTGAGCATCCTGAGGGTGGGGTTACACCTACCTGAACATCCTTGGGGGTGTATCTGCGCCACCGACAGCAGGTGAACGCCGCCAGCACATAGCCACTGAGGGTGTCATTGGTGCAACTCCAGAGAGGCTCCTTCTCTCCAGTCGCCATGCCGCATCACCGCAACACTACTGCAGTACTCGCATCACACTCGCAACACAGTTTAATCCAGCACTGGTCAGTCTACCACTACACATCCATATGCCTTGTCACACTGCGGTCGGTCCCAGATGGACATCAGTAGCTCCACGGTCTGTCCATGTGACCGGTCATTACACGACTCATCAGCTGGTCAATCGTCCTGCCTAACGAATCAGTTATTCATCCAATACAATAGAAGGCCTGCATCCAGAGACAGCCCGCCACACTACGCCCACCACCCAAGGCCATCAACCTGCCGTCTATATTCCTCGGTCCGGGGACACAAGCCAGTAACATCGCCTCTTGGTCTGTGTATACTGATACTGATCTCATCGTCTCTCCCTCCCCATCCCATTACCTGCGCCACGGCCAAGCAGCGTGCATAAATGCCCCACCAAGTATCCCGCCGCGCTTACACAACTGGCTTATGAAAATATCCCACGGCTAAACGCATGCATGTAGGTGGCAGGGATGGGTGGAGATCTGCTAAAACGACACCCAATCAGACAAGCGTGTAAGTGACACAGCTCTACGGGACGTTTCTAAATCACTTATGCGAGAATAGCGAAGAGCATCCCTCAATAACTACATCACGCATCAATGAAGTTATTACTGTCTCCACACTGTGAGGCTGTGTCAAGTGGAGGGATGCTGAGGGATGCTGAGGGATGCTGAGGGATGCTGAGGGATGCTGAGGGATGCTGATGGATGTGATGCTCTTACGGTGGTTCCATGCCATCTGATGTTGTTATGTACGTAGTAGTATTGTTATGTAAACCTATCTTTATTTGTGATGGAGTTATCCAAAATAGCTGTAATGTAATTTGGACATTTTGTGGTGATAACTATTATGGGCCTATAATTAATAATTCCATAACCATACTTTGTGGTAGTGACTATTATATGATTAATCATGTCATAACCATACTTATATAAGTTTTGTTATGAACTGTTTGTGTGTGATTTAAGTATTGTTATATTGCACACCCCAGACATGCAACAACACCGCCATCTTAAATAACATATTACAAAGAAATGGATTAACTGCAGCCACCACAGTATGACTGACAGTCCCACAAGACAGTCATAACTACAGCACAGATCACAGGTAAACTGTATCAGATAGAGCTGTTCTCAGTTAGGACATAGCCTTTAAGACTGCATGACAGTCATCTTCTGAGAGATCATACGGGACATTTCAAAGCACTACAACCTACCCGTGTCCATTCTACTTGTGATACAGGATAGACACTGTGTACACACAATTACATGTAGCCAACCTTATTTTCTATTAATTACACTTCACAGCACAACCTCAATTAGTTTACATTAGCAAAGCTATTATGTCATATATTGCGCATACCCAACATATTTGGTTAATTTTTTTTTGCTCATGACACATGTGATACAGCTTGTGTTTCTCATACAATTTCCAGGAATGGATATGGAGCATACAATTATGTAGTAAATGGCACTATTACGATTTGGCATATATTAATTACAACCTGACTCCTCTATTAAAACTAACATTAACTAATAACTTTTTGTCCTTGTTAAACATATAGGTTGATTGAACCTGTGTATTGTTGGAAGTCACAATCCATCCATTCTCCAAAGTCAAATCCTATCAGAACTGAAGAAGCTGGATTACACCTGTAAGTATTAATGTGTATGTGTAATCCAGCTGTCTGTAATTAATGACACTAGCTGGCCTGAGAAGGAGAGGACGACCAAGAATGAACTGGCATCAGACAGTTGATCCGACCTACAGCTGGTCAACAATTGATGGAGTGATGTCAGAACTCTAGCAAACAACAGATCTGATTGAGTGCAGTGCTTTGACTGCCTCATGTGTCTACAGACGCAGGAGCCGCGGAGTCTAAGTCTAAGTAAGTGACACTGATGCAGGATTATACATGTAACTACATCAACATTATTGCATGTTTACAACCATAACAAGTGACATTTATGTGGTGTTACAACTGCACATGCACTGACAGATGACATGTGTACTGTGTAACAGTTGTAATTACCTGGTAGTTATATTACTATCGTATTACAAATGTAAACAATTACATTCATTCAGTTATTTTGCACTTTGAAAATTGTGATGTTGATACATGATTACACTTGTAACTGGTGGCCTGCTCATTATCTGTCCCGAGGGGCAAAAACGAAGACACCTTGGGAAATTAGTAATTTCTTCCCACAATGCCTCTATGCAATGTCAATAGAGTCCACAGAGCCATTGACTGTGGGGTAATTACATTACCATAAACTTGCTCTGTACTATTTCTACAAGAGAACAATATCAACAAACTATTAGAGCTTCACTTGCTCATTCCTTTGTCTGTCCCAACTTACTCCTTTGTCTGTCCCAACTTACTCCTTTGTCTGTCCCAACTTCCCAGTAACATGATCAAACCTTGTGAACGTTTTCGTGATGTGATCCAGCATATCTGAGCATAGGAAATAAATAAATGAAGACAGTATTCAGAAAGAATATACTATTCATTAACATTTGAATGGCACAGCTATTCACCAGAGGTATCTAGCATAACATTTATAATAAAATATAATAACACAGATGATTTCATCAACAGATTGCCATTGTAAAATAAATATTTGAATCAATACAGTTTTTGTATTAAAGATTTCATAATGGTTTTAAATGAAAACATAAGCACTTGTCTTCAGACATCAAGATCCTATTCCACCTCCATTTGTGATAAGTGGAGCCATAAAATAACTGAACCCTGAAGCCAAGTAATTTAGAAACACCTCACGTTCAACTAAATCTGTAGTAGCCTTAAAGAGGCACTACATGTAAACATCACGGCTATCAAGTACACTTCCAGGCAGTCACTGATATCTCCCAGCACCCAGGCAGAATCAATAGCAATTGATATGTATCAGAACCAGCAAGATGTATCTCTGTGTAGTGGTGCCAAATGCCCTCTGTATGTGATCCTACTGTCCTCGCAGCCATGGCACCTATACCAGGGCAGGCTGCAGTGTAGGGTGGAAGGTGAACATGAGTGGTGCTTATTCAGTGACTATGTCAAAGGACCTGTGACATATCCATAACTTAGTAATATTTATAGCCACTTCACTAACACACAGACACTAACACATCACAGAAACACTAACACTGACACAGATACACTGAAACTGGCACATCACTGACACTGACACATCATTGACACACATCACTGACACATTGACATATCACTGACACACAAACACTGACACAGAGACATTGAGACTAACATGTCACTGACACATCGACACTGACACACTACTGCTGACACATCATTGATACACAAACACTGACATGTCATTCACATAGAGACAGCTCATCAATGACACAGAGACAGCCCACCACTGACACAGAGACAGCCCACCACTGACACAGAGACAGCCCACCACTGACACAAAGAGACAGCCCATCACTGACAGAGAGACAGCCCACCACTGACACAGAGACAGCCCACAACTGACACAGAGACACCCCCTACTGACACAGAGACAGCCCACCACTGACACAGAGAAAGCCCATAACTGCCACAGACACTGCTCCATCAATGACACAGAGACAGCCCATCACTGACACAGAGACAGCCCACCACTGACACAGAGACAGCCCACCACTGACACAGAGACAGCCCACCACTGACACAGAGAAAGCCCATAACTGCCACAGACACTGCTCCATCAATGATACAGAGACAGCCTACCACTGACACAGAGACAGCCCATCACTGACACAGATACAGCCCACCAATGACACAAAGAGACAGCCCATCACTGACACAGAGACAGCCCATCACTGACACACAGAGAGCCCACCACTGACACAGAGACAGCCCATCACTAACACAGATACAGCCCACCAATGACACAAAGAGACAGCCCATCACTGACACAGAGACAGCCCATCACTGACACACAGAGAGCCCACCACTGACACAGAGACAGCCCACCACTGACACAGAGAAAGCCCACCACTGACACAGAGACAGCCCACCACTGACACAGAGAAAGCCCATAACTGCCACAGACACTGCTCCATCAATGATACAGAGACAGCCCACCACTGACACAGAGACAGCCCATCACTGACACAAAGAGACAGCCCATCACTGACAGAGAGACAGCCCACCATTGACACAGAGAGCCCACCACTGACACAGAGACAGCCCACCACTGACCACAGAGTGGTGGGCTGTCTCTGTGGCAGAGACACAGAGACAGCCCACCATTGACACAGAGAAAGCCCATAACTGCCACAGACACTGCTCCATCAATGATACAGAGACAGCCCACCACTGACACAGAGACAGCCCATCACTGACACAGAGACAGCCCACCACTGACACAAAGAGACAGCCCATCACTGACAGAGAGACAGCCCACCATTGACACAGAGAGCCCACCACTGACACAGAGACAGCCCACCACTGACCACAGAGTGGTGGGCTGTCTCTGTGGCAGAGACACAGAGACAGCCCACCATTGACACAGAGAAAGTCCATAACTGCCACAGACACTGCTCCATCAATGATACAGAGACAGCCCACCACTGACACAGAGACAGCCCATCACTGACACAGAGACAGCCCACCACTGACACAAAGAGACAGCCCATCACTGACACAGAGACAGCCCACCACTGACACAGAGAGCCCACCACTGACACAGAAAAAGCCCATAACTGCCACAGACACTGCTCTATCAATGATACAGAGAAAGCCCATCACTGACACAGAGACAGCCCACCACTGACACAGAGAGTGCCCACCACTGACACAGAGACAGCCCACCACTGACACAGAGAAAGCCCATAACTGCCACAGACACTGCTCCATCAATGATACAGAGACAGCCCACCACTGACACAGAGACAGCCCATCACTGACACAGAGACAGCCCACCACTGACACAAAGAGACAGCCCATCACTGACAGAGAGACAGCCCACCATTGACACAGAGAGCCCACCACTGACACAGAGACAGCCCACCACTGACACAGAGACAGCCCATCACTGCCACAGAGAGAGAGAGACAGCCCATCACCGACAGAGAGACAGCCCATCACTGACACGGAGACAGCCCATCATTGACACAGAGACAGCCCATCACTGCCACAGAGAGAGAGACAGCCCATCACCGACAGAGAGACAGCCCATCACTGACACAGAGACAGCCCATCACTGACACAGAGAGAGAGAGACAGCCCATCACCGACAGAGAGACAGCCCATCACTGACACAGAGACAGCCCATAACTGCCACAGACACTGCTCCATCAATGTTTCTAACAACGACAGCAGTAGACAGAAATAGAATTATAAACAGACACCATTCAGTAGTAAATTAAATGACAACACAGACAGAATGAAGCTAAATATATCACAGATGATGAGGTTTCCCCTAGCTGCAGCGGTATTATGTAACATGGGCAGTGGTTCTGGCTCTTTATATAACAACATAATACAGTTAGCTGCATTCACTCATAAATTAACTTCTCTCAGCTGTACAAATGGCGAGCTCTAGCAAAAAGCTGATGGAATGATGTGAAGCTTTCAAGCACTGACAGTAGACGACTGGATAGTACGTTCCAGTTGGTGTTCGGTTGAACAGGTCAAGAGGAGGAGGGTGAAAGCCTCAGGGAGGGTTTAGTTGGTTCACCATTTTGTACACCAATTGGAGAATTCTGTAGTGTTCGACCTTTGACAAAGAAACAACAAAACAGGAAACCAGTTTTTATTATTCAGGAAAATTCACTGAAGAAAATTGTTTAGGGAATGAAGACTCAGTACAAAGGAGTACAGTATAACCTCCCTATTAAGGCCACCTTCAGGACTGGGCAAAAGTGACCTGAATAGCAAGGTGACCTTATTAGCGGGACTAATTTCCTATACTTTACTGTTACAAAATAATATTGGACTGTCCCAGGGTGACCTCAATTGCAAGGTGGCTGTATTACGGGGGCGACTGTAAAGCAAGGTTTCGACTGTATAAGATCCCTGGGGATGAAAGACTGGAAAAATGTTACACAACAAATAGACAACCCAATGACATTGTCACTGCTAGTTTTATCTTCCCCGCAGATAGATGAAGATGCCGTTCAATATGAGATAATACATTAATTTTGCTGCACCAAGTTGACAGTGTCATTCCAATTATATCACTGGAAGTTGTTATCTACATCAGTATAACTCCATCTGCGCAGACAGAAACACAGCACAACTCAATTAGGCACATAGCTGCACAGTACAAGGTCAGTGCCTCACTTTCATCTGTATAAGGCCTCAGGCTAGTCATACATGTCCTGTATCCAGCATTCCAGAGAACAGTCCCGCAGTCTAACGGGGTTAGGACACTGTTAGACTTCCTGCTTGGTTACAGACGAAAAAAAGTGCAGTATATTTTTTAGAAATGATTTTTTACAATATTCACTTGCTCTGACATAAGTGCATTTGAGTGGTCAGATTTCTAGATGTGATTGTAGAAGCTGTTGACAGTAAAATGGTGTCTTTTTAGCTGATTTTACTAAGCGGAAGGGTATTTGGCAGCAACTTGGCTAGTTGACACTTTAGCCGGATTACTGCCTGCATCCATTTGTAAATATTGATGGTTGTCATACATGCAGGCATTTTGTAAGAGCTAGAAATATTAGATTTTGACTAAACTCGGCCAGCATGTCAATGAGATGATGGGAACGGCAGGTGAGAAGTTTAATACAGTTTCCAGGTCACGTTTTCTTACAATCAGACAAAACGTTAACATGGTCGCCAATGGGAAAACTATCAGTGTGCTGACCCCAGTTATAGAGCCTGGCAACGGAAGCACGCTATAGTCATTGCACAATCACGGAGGACGCATTTTACTTCAAATATCTTGAAACAATTACTGAAAATACGTGTATGGCAAAACTACAGTTGAATGGAACAAACCGTTTTTGGATATTACAGACTTCTCATCAGTGTGCAAGTCCAAATCACAGCGACGGAACACATGTCTTATAAGGGGGGTGGGGTGCGTATGCCAATAGTTAAGCCTCAATTTGAAAATATGTATGAAAATGAACCAATAACATTGCAGCAGGGTGATTCGTCAATCGTTTTTTGTTTACTTCAGCTGACTAAACACACGTGAAGATGTTGTCAGTGACCCTAATGAAGTATGACGACAGTGATTAGCTGGAGTCAGCCATAGCTGGAGCCTGTTATCAGATCTGTCTACTGACTGGACCTTCTGGCCAATCAAGCAAGTGGCATTGTTTTCTGAATGTCTGCTAATTAGGCTGTGTAATATTATGTAATTGAACTGATTGAGATGTCTGGCCTTTGAGGAATTCACACCCTAAGGTGACTTTTTGTTGATGTTTAACTTTGTAAATAGGGCACAAGGTCAAACAATAAATACAAATTTGAATGTAACATAACAACTGGCTGTATTGAATTTTCTTATAAAACACATATTGGACTTTCCGGAAACCTGTATCAGGAGTTCATAGTGCCACCTGAGAACATTGTGCTGGATTACAAATTGTCCAACAGCGAAGTGCTGATTTTTCTGGTGCCTTGCCAAGTTTGGTGGCACCTTTGAAATGTGCATAAAACACATTACCAAAAATATAATTGCAGAGTGCGTGTAACATTGGTGCCTATAAAGTGTATTGTTTACAACATTTTTTCCAAAATCACCACGCCTATTTGGGGTTAGGACACTGTTAGACTTCCTGCTTGGTTACAGACGAAAAAAAGTGCAGTATATTTTTGAGAAATGATTTTTTATAATATTCACTTGCTCTGACATAAGTGCATTTGAGTAGTCAGATTTCTAGATGTGATTGTAGAAGCTGTTGACAGTAAAATGGTGTCTTTTTAGCTGATTTTACTAAACGGAAGGGTATTTGGCAGCAACTTGGCTAGTTGACACTTTAGCCGGATTACTGCCTGCATCCATTTGTAAATATTGACGGTTGTCATACATACAGGCATTTTGTAAGAGCTAGAAATATTAGATTTTGACTAAACTCGACCAGCATGTCAATGAGATGATGACAACGACAGGTGAGAAGTTTAATACAGTTTCCAGGTCACGTTTTCTTACAATCAGACAAAACGTTAACATGGTCGCCAATGGGAAAACTATCAGTGTGCTGACCCCAATTAACCAGATGTCCTGCATCCTATGTTAACAATATTTATATGAATTTACACAACAGTTTACAATACATCTATGTTATGCCAGTTGGCCTACATAACTACAAATATTTTATGAAAATTCAAACAGAGAATTTTTGCAGTTTGGTAGGAAACTCAGTGATATGAGTCGCATTGCATAATTATATTTCAGTTAACATAACATAATCTAATTTTTAAAAGTTTACCTCAAAACATAATGCTAATTTCAAGAAGATTGATAAATGGAATTTGTGTTGCATTAACTATTATTAACAATGAAAAGATGTCATGAATACAGTGATATAAAACAACTTTGTCACATTTTTGTTATGGATGTTGACCCTAAAATAGTCTTTGTGTCATGGGCTATTGTATTCAAGATGCCATTTGTGGGAATCTGTATATATGGCAAATAAAATGTGTAGGTGAAGGTAACGAAATAAATTCCCTCATGTATTTTTAGTATAAAATATATTGGCATTTGTCCTGTCATTCATTGTTGACTGACTGTAGGTCCAACAAAGCTGGTGTTGCCAATACTAGCCATAGGTTTGGACACATCACTGACTATCAATTATTGTTAGCTGACTGGCACAGTTAACCATGTTATACATCACACCAACCATTGATTAGAACATTGATTATTCCAAATGCATGGCACAATGATATTCAGCTATCAATGATCCAACTATATCAGATGATAACTTCATTTGTGCGCCATCATGTCCGATTATTATATTCATTTTACACTGAATAGAAAACAACAAAAGCAATTGAACAGCCCCATAAACGAATTAATATTTTATCGACCGAGTCGACAAGTATGCATCGATTCTACAGCGGATGTCTATCACAATCAGGGACTGAATCCACTCCCCCTCCCCTCCCTCTTCCCATCTTCCCTTGTTTCCCAAAGTACTCAATCACACAGTCCATTTGTCAACTGGACATGACTAAATCACACTCTATCACTCATCGAAGTGTGACGTCGGAGAAGAGCAATTGTCCTACACGAGAGCAAGGACTCGCAATTGTCGCAGTCACGCTCAGCTATAACACCGGTCCATTCAATCAAAGCCAGATTTACACAGAAATGCTGATTAAATTAGAACAAAACATTAAGAACTTACGAGGAAACACGGTCAAACTGGCAGTTCGTCTTTGGACGGGTCGATGGCATAATGCAATTTATGTGCTGTTACTTATCAGATTGCACAGAGACGTAGATAAAGTCAGCGACTCAGCGAAAATGGGTCTGAGTGAAATTTAGAGGAAAACATTCACAGATTGTGCTAACCTAGTCCTAGAGGATAAATGATACAGGAAGATAAAGATTATTGGAACTGTGTGGAGGGAACAGGAGCAGGGGAGCAGGGGAAGCTGAGGTGGGAAATTAAAAAGTTAAATGTACAGCTGTGCGTCAGAATGAGGGGATAATAAGGGACTGGGAAGTCTGAGGAACATAGACAAGGTAAAAGGAATGTGCAGAACAGGAAAGAATAAGAAGAGAAAGGGAAGGAAATTATAAGGATAAAACTATGCTAAAGTGAGAGGATGGGGAGTGGGTGAGAACATGGAAAGAGATGGATTGAGAGGAGACAAAGAGAGAAGAAGACAAGAAATAAAGGTATGAGAAGATGGTACAATTGGAAAAGAGGAGGAAGACAAAGTACATGGGACCCCCAGAGGAGAGAGAGATGGGTGGAAGGATAAACTTAGAACTACATTTTAAAATGTTACAAATAGTGCTACCTCCCACATATAGTAATGCTCTGTTGGGTGATCACACAACGATTACAGTGTTATTGCGAGTAAACGTTTAATACGTATTGATTGGTTGATTAATTGGGTACATCAAAGACAGGACTTGGCTTCCATATGAGGCACAAACAGAAACATGGAACCAGCAAAGGTGGAGACAGACTGACAAATCTTCATCACAGGTGTTCCTATAACCACCCATTGTAACAGGATAGGTGAAGGGTGTGTGGTGGATTCCCATCTGTATGAAAGAGAAAACGTCATCGTAAGTAATCACAGAAGGTATTGAGAGAAAACAGCTTTGTGCATTTTCTACCCATCTAGTGTGAGACATCAGCCAACTAATATAAACCAGGATGTTTATCTCTTTCTGCCATTTCTGAGCAATGCCCACAAGTTATGGTGGTTATAGACCTGCCATCTCCACCATTGAAGATATAAAACACACATATCCTACGTGTGTCTTCCACATAGTCACCAAAGACACGTGGAAGTTGCCAGGCAGCACCAAAATTGGATGTCTTCCTGGACCCACAGCTAAAGCCCTCCTGCCATAAAGCACGAAATCTTTACAAAAATCAATTTCCCTAAAGAGCGGCACTCCCTACAGATCAATCGTGGCGGCGCAATATTGCCACAATCCTGGAGCCATTCTGGTGCCCAGCTGCAGATAATCTCCTGTCTCGGTCACTTGATTTCTGACATGCCCCATTTCTCATACATTTCATGGAACTGGTCAAACAACATTTCCTTGCTTGATCACTGGGAATTTACAATTTCCAGGAAACTGGGTTAATCCCCAGTTACTCTGTCTAGTAGATTAGTTTCTAAAGGGATAACAATGCATGCATAAATATAACCATTCTTAATTAGATTACCGTTGTATTCCTTATACAGTCTTTCCCATTTTCATCAACATATATATTATATCCATGCATTGATTCTATTGAATATGGAGGCAGAAACTGGGTACATAACCACAGTGGCCATTAACATCAACAGCAATTTCTTAATTATGGAGAGTTTGTGAACTGATTTTAAAATATATACCAGGTATATAATATAACTTTCAAGTTTTCCTAAATATCTTCTGTTCAGTTCATAATCTTCAAAAAACAATAAATGTATACAATTATTGTACAAATTAAATTTAATAATAATATATTTTATTTGATATAGCGCCAGATCCAAATTTGTTTGTGGCGCTTCACAACATATTAAAATACATAAAATAGTGCAGAATGATTTCCCCAAAAAAATTATTATTTAAAAAATCAATATATATATATGTATATATATAAACGTATACATTAATTAATTAATTTATGTATATGTAACTACCTGGGTATATATCTATATATTTAGATCTACATAAGTAACCAGTAACCTGTTTCTAATAATAATTTGGGACATTTGAATAACATCACAGTGAATGAGCAATTAGCCAGCACCTGACTTGAAGCAGCCTGTATGAAGCTAATGATGAGGTTTCATTAGACTGAAGACACAGAAGACACACATCAAACTAAGCTTCTGGTTAGTTATGTAACCCACATGTGGCTCATCAACAGACTAAACACATCTGGATACATTAGTCCATATAGCTGCTCCAGCACTGGGCTGAAGGGTCAACTTGCCCCTGTGCAATGTCAGTTTATGGAGAAAATCCCCCTTCATAGATTTGGTTTTAACCAATAGGGGTATGTTTTGTAAGATTGGATACTTCATCTTTTTGGTAAAACCTGTTCTATAAAATAATTCAAGACAGGTCTGGCCGTTTAGTGTTTTTGTTCATTAACTATTGATTATACAGTTTTTTTAATATTACAGTGGGTGAGTGATTAAATTGATTAATTGCGTACATGATTCCTAAAATATACAGCTCCTAATAAGTATGAGGTGATATACCAAAATGAGGCAGATGTTATTTTAAAATATAACCTCTCATCAAAAAAATGGGAAAACCCCCACCCACCCTATACACCCATCCTATTGTCACACCCTCCCCGCCCCACCAACCAATACGTAAATATGCTGACTGTGCCTCAAAACAACAGTGCTGACATCTAGTGTATTGTGCCATACTAAACTACAATTGTTGAAGATAGTTGCTGAATGCCGAATCATTTTAGAAAACAATACAGAATCACAGAATGCGTTAAACATGAACGTCAACAGTTACTTATCAGAATGTTGTTCTAGTTGTCTCGCCATAATGACTCTGTTGATTTGTGAATGTATATTTTGGTATTGTTATTTCCATGCAAAATTTGGAGACAGATTTAACTGGGGTGGTGGGAGACAAAAGTCAAGTGTCCAGGATTAGACGTTAATTGTAATGTTTGACAATTAAGAAGTTGAAAGTCCTGTTTAAAATATTGTGCTTGGTGAGTCTGTTTCCTTGCACCTATCAGCATAGGTTCCTGAAGATGAAGGCACTGTAGAAGTGTTATTACTATTATACAGGCCTGTAGTCTTGGGGTGCAATGGGTGTGCCCCCCTCCTAGTTGAGGAAAAGACTTCCCAGGGAAAACAGACCTTAATAAGGAGTATGTGGGCTGGAGTTGGATGCTATTGGGAAGCCTCACAGGGGAGGGTATGCAGATGGAGGTTGTTAAGGGTATTAATTAAAGGGGGAATAGGTGGTGGTTTGGGGGAGTGTGAAGGACCCAGGGGTTATAGTCGGAGGCCCCAATTGAGTACAGTTGGAAGTCTCAAGGGGGTACAGTTGGAAGTCTCAAGGGGGCAGTTGGAGGTCTTAAGGGGGTACAGTTGGAGGTCTCAAGGGGGTACAGTTGGAAGTCTCAAGGGGGCAGCTGGAGGTCTTAAGGGGGTACAGTTGGAGGTCTCAAGGGAGTACAGTTGGAGGTCTCAAGGGGGCAGTTGGAGGTCTTAAGTGGGTACAGTTTGAGGTCTCAAGGGGGTGCAGTTGGAGGTCTCAAGGGGGTTAGTTGGAAGTCTCAACAGGGTTCAGCTGGAGGTCTCAAGAAGGGTGCAGTTTGAGGCCTCGATTCTCCAGGGAGTGCAGTTTGAGGCCTTGACTCTCCAGGGGGTGCAGTTTGAGGCCTCGACTCTCCGGGGGTGCAGTTTGAGGCCACGACTCTCCAGGGGGTGTGGTTTGAGGTTTCAAGGGGGATGCAGTTGGAGGTATCAAAAGGGTGCAGTTGGAGATTATGGGGGTGTAGTTGAAGGTCTCAAGGGGATGCAGTCAGATGTCTAAAGAGGGTTCAGATGGAGGTTTCATTTCAAAGAGGTGCAGTTGGAGGGTTGTTTTGTGTCAATGGAGGTGCAATTGGAAGTCTCAAGAGGGTGCAGTTGGAGGTGTGTTGGAAGCCTACAGCTGCAAGTCGAAAAATGCACTCCCTCAAAATCAACCTCACTACTCAGCATGTTGCACACTGAAGAAGCTGAATACATGGCAGAGGAATGTGTGGTACTGAAAAGATGTTGGCATAGCTGCATTTTGTCTAGCCAAGTAAAATACAGCCAGTGAGAAATTACCCAAGATCTGATGAGTGTCTTCCATATATATGGACACCAGTAAAAACTTCTCCTTAAGTTCGGTAGGAAATATAAATATTGTACAGCAACATAACCAAAGCCTGCAAACGTAGGTGGCAAATACAACTTGTTAAGTGTTGTTGGTAAGTTAATTACAGATCACACAGATCATATGTCAAACATCTTCAAGAGAAAATAGCAGGCACATGTCTCATATTAGCTGGTGTTAGGTATGGCTCTGCATATTTACACTACTGGGAGAGGCTCCCGAGGTCATCAACTGCAATCAGTCCTGAGCTCTAGCAACCTCAGGAACAACACTGTCAATAAAAGTGTGGAGAATGGCTGACTGCACTAAGAGTGGTGTTATAATGACAAAGGAAGATGACAGGTGGAGAGAGGGTGCTGACAGGGAGCAGTGGAGGGTAACATCACCAAGAGCATCACAGCAGTACAAGATCTGAACCCCACCCCTTTACAAAGGAACCAGGAGAAAGAACAAACAACACATGTGGTGTTATTCATTACAAGAAAGTTCACCTACCAGAGTGTTGGAGGCAGTCGTTCTGCTGTACTCAGTTGGTGTGTCAGAGTGGGTGACGTGGTACACATCTTCATTACGGAGGCCTCCACAGCACAGTCTCCCTGTCAACATGGTCAGTCGGCTTGACCAGTGGTCAGATGCTCACTTGCCCTACCACTGCCAGTCACCTAATGGCATCCCAGCTGGTGGCTGTACACATTGTTTACATACAGAGTTCCTCAGTTGGAGATGTAAACAAGTCAAAGTTACAGCAGCCAGCACTGCTGTGGAGTACAGGTACCACAGCCTACCTTGTGGTCTTGTCTGTATTTTCAATGCAACCATCACAGATTTTAAATGTTTCCAGCCACCGTTTAGACAAACTTTGTGACAATTAAAGTTCACAAGAAAGAGTCATCTTTATGAGAGACAGTATCATTTTTATACGTTCACTAAGTTCTCTATAAGATATCGTTCTTCTTTTCCTGGATGTTTCTTAAAATTTTACTATAACCAATTACTGGAAAATGTCTATCACAATGAATTATGTGATTGTGTGGCTATAGATGTCTATTTTCCACACTTGTAGTTAATCACAGTTACCTGGAAAACATTAAATCCAGAAGTGTATAAAATCCACCTAGATGTTAGTTGATTTTTTACTCACAGGTGTATATATAAAATACAAATTCATAGAATCAGTATTATACTACTTTTCCAAAGTATTTGCATCACGCGGTACAATTACATTCTGTGCACGCTGCACACCGGTACATCTCCTTATGACCAATAAAGTGTTCTGCAGATGTATCGGCAGATAGAATGCTAACGTGCTCAGTCACATGGATGTAATCCGTGCTTAATTCTGCATCATCAGTCGATGAAGTGATGCATCAGAGCCTTGACGAGATGCAGAGCAATAAAGCTGGTGAGATCACCTCCATCTGGCTGGGTTTATTATCCCCACATATAGTTAGTCTCCATGGTGGTAGATTTCCAATAGAAACACTTAAGATTCTACTCAGGTGTCCAAGTCCATGATGTGAATGAAGTCCATGCATTAACACTGGCTGTTGCTTGATGTTACTCCTCGTAGTTTATCAAAGTTAGCCGTGCTCGCACCGTTACTACATTCCACGACACCTGGGATCTGTTTGGCGATGGCTGGATGTTCCGTTTCATGGGTGATGGAGGGTTTACCTGCTCCAGTCCATGCGGACCCCATCAACGACGTCAAAGCACCGACTTGCTGATTGAAAGAACAAACATAGAAGACAGGATTGACTGGCCTAGATCACACATGCACAGCTCTGCCCCAGAGACCTTCTGGTTGTTGGTCTATGTCCTGACAACTCCACTGTCTGGTGCAATACTTAACTCACACCTTCACCACACCTCGCTCCCATCCATCTCAGCTCCATCACTGCCACACTCCGTCTCAACACAAACTGACATTTATCATTTTATTGCAGCCATTTCTGCCACATCGCCAAAGGTATACTTTTTATTGCCGCCCTTAAGCTGGAGAATAAGTGATACCTGGACAAAAACATTGCACGGCTCCATGCTCAGCCGGTGTCAGACGCAATAAACCCGAAGCAGCTGTAGCGGCAAAAAGGTAGTTTTATGCATCTTCATTCCTTTCCAAATGTATTATTGAAGTGACAAGTGAGGAGGATATCTCAGTAAGAAAGTTCCGTTCCTTCATAATGTCATCAGTCAGTCTCTGGCACATGTGTTCTCATTATGTTTCATCCCTTCCTCAAATGTCATAGTTTTAGATGATATTCACTGACACCACAATGTTTTTATCACAACTCCTCTGGACCACCTTGCAGGCATATTCTACCTTGGGTGTCAGTGCCAAATCGTATTTTTCTAAACTGCTCACATTTGGTCTGCTGTGTCTGTGGAGTTGTGTCTATGTATCAACACAGCAGCTCAACAAATGTGGTGAAGGTTACAATTTCATAGCTCAGATATTTTTAGAACATATTTTAATCTACCATAACGTGTCATGTACAGCAAGGTTAGAATAACAAGCTGTTCCAGTGTAAATGGTGTGAACACATGATATGGAAAAACTGTAAACATTACCCTGATCTAGGATATCCACACAGACAAAAGTGAAACATAACGTAGCACTAACACATTTCAAGTTGTCCTAAACACAGTAAAGAGCTCAAAGCAATGTGCATATTTAATTTTTATTATGGCTGCCTAATATTTTATTGCTGAGCTTCAAAGACACTGCTAGGTACTTCATAAAAATCATTTAACTGCTGTCACCTGTTTCAAAGAATCAGTTTTACATGAAACTGCTTAGATTTACATTTTATGGATACAATTAAGTGAACTTCACTGGTACACTGGTACATAAAACACTGATGTATTTACAAAGTCTGCAGTACCGATCGATAAAAACAGAATCAGAACAAAGGCAATTTTATAATTTGTGCAATGAACTGAAGAATTGTGGATACAAGTTTGATAAAAAAATAAATTATAAATATAAAGTAAGTACACTACAAGAATCAAGTGACATTATGTATGCATAATGTACCTGAGGTTACCAGTGGTAGTGGTTTGGCAGTGGTCTCTAAAATCATTGCATGCCTTCACTCAGGTCTGTTCATCTTTACTGTGAATACTGAAAAAGAGAGAAGTAATTCATCATAAACAGGGCAAAGAAATACATTCACCGGTGGAAGATATTAAAATGATATTGTCTCTTCCTCTACCGTGAAACCATGGATGATAATAAATTATTATAGAAGGAATTTTGTTGAATGGGTTGTACTTTGTCCCACTTGCGGTTTTGTTTGTGGAAACAGTGAACCATGAAAACCAGACACACATGGTCATATGCCCAACATCAAGGAGGAATTTCAGGAACTTGCAGTTAGCCCCACCTGCCCCCACAACAGCTGTGTTTATTATCTGAATGTTTTATATTCAATTTGAAAATTTTGTGAATGCGACATTCAAATTGCGAACAATGCTTCGGGCTTAATAAACACAATCTGGTTGCCACTACACCTTCAACGTGCTTATTCTAATATTTTAAAGTAGTAATAAATTTGTATTAATAAATGAGGAACAGACATGGCCATGTAAATTTATGCACTCAACAAATATAATATATAAATTATTAAAAATGTTGTATTCTAGCATTAAATACATATCTGACTAGTACAATATTATATGATTACTGTATGCAAACAATAATCTGTGTGGTGTGTGAACATGTGTGTGCATATCCATGTGCGGTGCTTCCTCGAGTGACGTCACCAACATCAGACAAGCTGGTTGTTTTGCGACATGCGAATGAGTTCACAATGAACAGATTTCACATTTAGCATATTATCTGACAAGAACATTACGTTTACGTATGCGATGTTTCAAAGAAATTGAAAAATTCATTTCACTAAAGTTAGCCTTTAAACATTTAATTTTAGACTTATGATTTGCGAATGATAAAACACGTTACTCGAAAACATGCCTTCGGCTTCGTCGGCTTCGTCTCGAGCAAAATCGCTTCTCGTGTATGGCAATCCGTGCTGATAATGTTTCCTGTTGTCTATCTGATCAGTAAGTTTCCTGGGGTGATCATTGTAAATAGTTACTTACATTTTATAATTAAAGCTAAGTTTTATAATGGTTATGGAAGACTTAAAGGTACTCAACCAATTCGATTGTCTTGCTCCTCGCGTTTCTTAGTAATTTCACAAAAAACAGAGGAATCAAGTACTCCCCAATGATATCCTAGTTCGTTTATGCATACGTATTAGTTCGTTTTTTATCAAATTAATACAAAAACTGCGAACTCTTTCGTTTTTAGTAAAAACCGGATCCGGTTGTTTGCTTCGATTTTAGCCGAGTTTGGACATTGAACTCGGCGTGGAATCGCGTTCTTGTCTTCTCGTGATCGCGAATTATGGGCGATATTGACCTTTGACCCTTACCCTTTGGCGCTGTTGGTGTTATGGAATTCCGAGTTTAGGCAATAAGTGGACGTCCACGAACATACACCGACACAACAAAATGGGCTAAATTAGATAGACAAAAACAGTACCCACGCATAAAGGTGTATTTCTATTTGGGAACGACTATGGAAGAAACAAAGCAAACAGAAGGAGTTGGCGACAGTGCCAGTGGACTGTGGCCGTGGGCCGTTGCCCGTGTCGTGGTGTCAGTCACAATATCAACAGGCGAGATGCAGCGTTCGCAAAGGTTCTTCCAGACAGGTTAGTAATTTCGATTTATTCAGCTATAATCACGTATATTTAGACGTATGAGTATATGTATTAATGTTGCTTGTACTAAATTTATTAGATTGTTTTCCTTTTAAAAGTTTAAGTCATTGGCAATGGCGGTATGGGCGGCCTGGCTGGGCCCTGTTTACTATAGACTAATATCAGCTAACAGTACGACGCTATGCCTATGGCATATACTTATGTCAATGATAGTGACTATATTATGTCTATGTCGTATATGGTAGTAGGCTAGTAGCCTAAGTAGGCTTGGGAAAATAGTAATAGTGTAAATGCATTATAAATGATCCGTAACGATTATAATTATTGAACCAATATGTACATTATTTACTAACAACAGTAATGTAATAGTAATTTAACAAATTTATTACTTTTATATTAAAAAATACTATTATGGGACATTAAAAAATTTAATTTGAATTCAATTGTATGTAGTCTTGGTATTTAATTATTTACAAGGAAAAGAATATTCCAGTAGTTTCACTAAGTTTTTTTATTGTCCATTCTGTGAGTTTTTGTTATGTTCAGAAAACCAGCGCCCTTCAATACCATGGACATTAATGCCCATAACATGTATATATTATATAGATAGCTTTTGACCATTGGCTGCATTTTGCAGGTGGTCATTCATTGCACTGCAACTTTTGCAAGTACATTAAAATTATTATTGTTAGAAACAATCAGTGCTGACTATTAATACATGTACTATATTTTCAGAACTCGAGGAGTGTCAACACCAAATGCAGATGTACGCTTCAAAGCTCTTCACCTTCAGGTAAACGAGTGTTGTCAAATGTGGTTACTCTGTCACCAAACCTGTTATCAAAATTATAAATACAAGCAATAAACAAGTATGTCATAGGCGGATCCAGGCGGGCCGGGTCTCCCCTAGACCTTAAGAATTTGGCGTGTCTGCAAATCTTTTATAATGGGCCCACGCGACTGTGTCCTCCCAGACCGTTTGAAATGTGCCGCAGTTTAGGTGATAATAATAAGCTGAAGTTGTGGCATCTTCCAATATCACCATTCCAATGGAGCGGGTGATGTTATGGCAGCGTGGGAGCGACAAAATTTAGACTACACCATTTGGTTTAGCCGCCAGTGGAGGTTTTTGTGCCTCCCATACTCGATTTCTGGATCCACCCCTGATAGTTTTGTTTGTCTGCACTGGGATTTTGCAGTAATGTGGTGTCCTCGTTAAATTGCATATTGTTGTTAGAAATGCATGTGAATTAAAGTAAAGACAATGTAAAGTAAAAACATTTTATTGAAACTATTTGATGAGATTGACTACAAAATAATGAAAAGTACAATACAACTAAAGGTACAATCACTGCACTTGATGTGTATAATGTAATACTTTTTAATATCACATGCACATAAAATGCAAAACAATAAAAAAAATTAGGAAGAGGTTGAAAAAATGTCAGGTATATATAAAAAACAAACATATACTTTTATAAAGATTCTTTGTTACAAAAAACAACACTAGTACACGTGATGGCAAATGCTAGTTGTAGTTTATACATGCCTTGTATGTTTACAACTCACAAAATTAGTTCCTAAACACATGTGTATTAAAAAAAAAAATTAATATCGCATGCCCATAAAATGTAAACCAATGAGAACAAATTACTTAGGAATATGTTTAGTTGAACAAATGTAATATGTACATATCAAATAAAAATAACTATTATGAATCATAATTGTTTTTTTTAACAAAGAATCATTATTTATGGTTCTTTGTTAAAAAACATCAATGATTAGAAAATTCGAAAATTTTGTAGTTTATGCAATGCTTGGTATGTATGTTTACAACTCGCAAATAATAGTGACTAGACTAGGGTCATCGCCATGTGACTGAGAATTACAATCACTACATGCTACATTGCTCAGGTTTATTCAGTTGAATGAAGAGTACCGGCTACAGACCGCAATATTTTGGTACAAATAGTCTTCGCATATTAATGTCAGTGTGGCTGAATGCTTCCCACATAAGTCGAGATGGTGTTAGAATTAACAGGTCTGCCAGGGAGTAAAGTTTAAAGCGTTTTGAGCAATCCCGAGGACTGGATATTACACCATATCAGTACAGGTGTATAATCATCATACAAAGTGAAAATGTAATGTAAATTATTTGTGAAAATATAAACCAGTGATAAAAAAGAATAATTTAGAAATATGAAATGTGGCATAAAAAGTATAACAGTCCTCATGATACATAGAGAATTTAAACAAGTAAAATGCTGAATGACAAACAAGTAAAATGACAAATGTTGTCAGTGTATCAACAGATTGTTGTTGCAAAATGTGAAAAGGCTTTCAATACCATTACTTCATCACAAACTTAACAAGTACCTGGTGTACGTTGCAAGAACTCAGCTGGCTGCCACTGACTATCAGCAACACAACGACAATGGAACCTTACCACTGTAACAATGCTGGATAATTTATGTATTTTGTCTTAGACACTGCTACAAGTTAAAGTTGAATTGAATACAAATACTGTGTATTATTGACTTTTGATAAATGTGTCATCACATATAAAATATAATACATGTCAGAGCCATGCTAATTGTCACTTCGTCTCCGGTATAGGTAGATGCGGATGTACAGCAAAATGTCAGGAGGCTGGTATGCAGTACCATCGAAGACAGCGAACACATACAGTGATGTCATCGATATCCAAACTGATGTAGTTCACCGAAGAATGCTCGACACTGAACCTGTCTCACAAGCTAGTCAGGCGTCACCATATTCGTATGTCGAGCAACCTGCATTCTACATTGGTTTTTAGTCAGTTAAGCTAACTGACTGACCTGGAAGCCAGTGTACACCCCATCGGCACTGGGGAATCTGTCACGGATGCAACACACGACACAATTGGGATCAGCCGGTGGACATTCACATGACAAACCATTAATATGCAGCATGCTGCATGGCTGTAGAATCTTGTCCGAGATCCTGGACAAATACAGCTGCCCAGTATGCCATATTAACTTGGAGAACTAGTGATACTAAGTACACTAGTCCAATCTCCTGTAAAGAAAAGCATATATTCAGTAAACAAAAACAGGTATTATTGTAGTGTTGGTAGTAAATAATTATGGAATGTTCATTCTCATAATCAGTAAATGTAAAATAATGTTTCATGTGTGACCTGCAGCATTTCACAAGAAAAACGGCAGCAAGAAATGTGCTACTACAGCTGCATCTATACATGCTGATATCTTAGGAACAGTCAGTGTTTACCGGGGTTGTTCCGGAGGAGGGAGAGGGTGTTCATTGTCATTAAATGAATTAAAAAAATTCAATTTCATTACAGTGATGTCTGATCTTAGTCAATATTATAGACTGATTTGAATTTTGCTAATCAGTAAAGCATCAGTAAAGAGCATTTATATATATATTTTTTTTTTCAGTATACAAATGCATGTTAGTGTCTGCCATGTGTAACTACTACACATATTCATGTTTGACATTTTAAGGTTCTGCCTGAAGTTGAATGGTCAAGGTGAATGTTGGAAATTACAAAATAAGGTGTTATTGTGATGCTAACAGTATATTTTCCTCGCCAAGTATTCAAAGGTTCATAACATGTATGTTTATCTTCTTCAAAAATGAACAATTTATTTTGTAAACTTATTTCTGAGTCATCGCCGTATGCTAAATACTTTTAAAGGAGTATTAATATGTCTGTGGGTATAATATAAGTGCAGAAGTCAACTTAGTTTTCCACGTCCAAGATGTTATTATTAAAATGTGTATGAAAACAAATATATATGTAAATATGCACATTATAATTTTTTGATAACTCATATGTGGTTGATTGTTATAAATTTGAAATTACCTGGATTGATCAAATGTGGGCCTCCCGCAGACTATGTATCCTCCCTGTGTCTGCTTGACCCAGGTGACCGCCTTAGCTCCTCTTCTGCCTCCTCTCATTCCCTTTCTTGGGTTGCAGTGTGTCCTCTAGCGACATCATAATTCAAGTTACGTATTATGCATTCATATATTGCTGTGGTGAGAATGTATACACATGTTGGTAAATACACAAGAATAGCTGGCATATGTCAGTTGAAAGGTATTACAGGATACCAATTACATAAACTATAGCCAGGCACCAAGGACCACAACGGAAACAAGTGCGAGCATTATCTTGTTTAATCCTTATATATGGTGTACTTTAACTGTATTTATATTTTATGTATTTACAAGTTTACATTTTTATATTTAATAAAATCATCATCACCATCATGGTCGTCAATATAACAAATCTCAATTATTTTGCATAAACTACAATGCAAATCAACAACATTCTGCAGTAATAGTATCAAAATGTGCGTCACAAAACACTGTTTTAATAATTATGTTCACCAATATAATACTCCCGTGTTTGACGTTCTGTTGCACGAAATTACGGATGCTCCCTGACTAAGTTACTTGCACGATCAACAGGGGCCTATTGCCAAACCAATGTAATGTTATTTGTCATTTCGCAGCCTCACGTCATCTATTCTCTACATGTATTGTTGCAGTAATATAGTTTATTACCAAGATCATACGTAACCAAATACAAATTACAATGCATATCAAATAGTATGCTTGTTGTCACAGCCTCTGACTGAATATCTGGCTGATATATGGTCATGGATCTGGTGTCAGTCACTGGTGACTGGCTTTAGACTTAGACTGCCTCGAGTCGAGTGTTGACGTTCGCAAGTTGCAATTCTCGTTGAATTAATACGCGGCTACGCGTTCTTGTTGCTAAATGCGACAGTGTAGTATACGTACCTTCGTACAACCACTTTGGAATCTTCATCTTGATACACCAAAGCACGTGTATGTTGTTATTGTTTTCGAATACGTGGGATGTCGATCTCGCGTAAAGCACGTGACCGAAATGGCGCAGGAGGTCGACAGCGCAATTGGCTTTCGCCAGCTAAACCCGGTGACGGTGTAACGACAGATCTTGTTTTTTGACGATTAAAAAAACAAGTATGCATTTTTTATTAAACTGACTGTGCACACTAGTTAAACTATTCACACATTACACATCTGGACCTAAAAGAACCGGATTGGCGATGGGCAAACGAATTGCATGGTTGAGGACCTTTAACATTAGTTTTGCCTGTTCCCCGCGTTTCAGACGACGGCACTCGCCAGATAGCGCTAGGAGTTACACATGCTAGCGGCCGTAAGTATGTACACACAGCTCGCAGTGTCAGTTGGATAAAAGGCATTCGACAGGTTCAAAAAGAAAATCTCCCGCCATGTTAGAGGAAAACAAAATGTTCGTACAGGGCCGTAGCTAGTGAGGGCGTGGAGCAGTTGCCCTCCCCCACCCAGAAAAATGCAAAGTGTCCTTTTAGTTTAGAAGTGCTCCTTTTTGTCTAGCTTATACTATTGATGTCATTGCTGTTTTTGTGCCCACTTATTAGCGAAAGAGCCTTATTTTCAGAAACTGGCCCACACTTATCTCCGTAAATCCCGGACCCGTGCCTGAAAACAATCGTGCCCGGGCTTGATGCGTGGATAAAGGACAGAACGAAGGATGCGGGTAGTTCCTTCGAGCACAGTAATACTACCATTGAGTGATACCCCGCACAGTAAGTGCTCTTCTTCCGATATGAACAAGGGCAAGTGTTCCGGCCAAATGGTTCGTGGCACAGAACAGAAGGTGCTCAGTTTTCTTGGGTATATGACCAAGAACATGCTAGCCAAACAGTGCACTCTGGGAGATGCATACGGGGACATTTCGTTGACGAGTAAATGCATCTGGGACTGCAGGACCATCCCATCAGGGTGGGATTAAATATGGCGCTGTGTTGGGCTGGTGGCCAACTCTACAGGTGTTGAGATTCGTAAACCCACGCTCTTCATGCAGCGCCATCGCGCCAATGCGGGAGACACGCGTCAATCAACATGTAGCTGACTACTATTGCATCAATATATTTTACCCATTTATTGATCACGTCTTTGACGAGTTGGCTGAACGATTTTCAAGTGATCACCATGGAATCACTACAACTCAAGACCTCCTGCCGTCCAACCTACAGAAACTAGATGACACAGGACTAACTGCATGAGCACTACAGTAGGTATCTCAGCTCGGCTTAATAAAACGAGCTTCCTGTGGAAATCGCAAAGTGGCGAAAGAGGTACGATGACCCTAAATAAGGGGTAGTACCGGTACTACATTTAAAAAAATGTCTGGGAGAGAACCCCCACGTGGAATGATATGCTTTACTGTAATTGTTACTGCCCCCCAGTTGTTTTAGGCTATAGCTACGGCTCTGTCGTATACCTGCCAACTCTCACGGAATTTCCGGGAGTCTCCCTGATTTTGAGTGAATCTCCCGGTCTCCCGGAATACAAGCAAATCTTCCAGATTTTAGCTTCAAATATCCAACAGCAACCCCCCTTCGTCTTTCGATGTCAAGACCCGAGAGACAGTGTGACATGGGAAACGTGCTGACCGAGCTGATGAATCTCCCAGAATTCAATAAAAACAAAACGTAATATTGGCAGGAATACGTTCGCATTTTGCAAACAAACGCGAATTCAATAAATGGATCCGAATTAGTCTTTTATGAAAACACCTTAATTATTTTTCAAAAACGTTTCTACATAGGGCCTGGCCCTAGATAGGTCTAACAATCCGACAGTTTATATTCTAAAGAGCTCTAATAAAATAGTTTTTGTTCAACGTGCAATAAAAAGTTGGTTATACACACATCTCAGACTGGTTAGGCCAATCATACATGCTACTCGACGGGATGCCGCCAGAACATTTCTGTAGATCGTAGGCTACAGTTTAATTGTGGTAGCCGGTAGCCCCCTACAGACCAATGAGCCAGGCCAGTGGGTGGGTGTGCGATGGGTGCCTGAGGTAAAAAAGCCGATAAAAAGAGTTACACTTGCATAGACCATTTTTAGTTGTTGTTGTTGTTGTTGTTTTCGAGCGGCAAGGGAACGGTGCAGTTGAATACTTTTTGTGAGCCTCCCGGGATGTAGTTGGATGTTTTTAGCGAGCCTCAAGGGGGTTCAGCTTGAAGTTTTCTATGAACATCAAAAGGATGCAGTTGGAGGCCTCATGGGGTGAAGTTGGAGGTTTTTGTGAACCTCAATGTGCGTGTAATTGGAATCGTGAAAGAAACCTCGTGCAGTTGGAGGTTTTTTGTGAGCTTGCAGTTGCAAGTCAAAAATCGCACCCACCCCCAGAAAAATCAACCATGCTACGGGCTTGTAAACTGTTGTAAACTAATGTAAAGAAAGCTACATTTGACAGATCTATAAAACGAGCGTCTGCGCTCACTCTCCAAAGGGAGCCTGGGTTGCGTTGCGCATCGATGTAGATGTTTTACAACGGTGGTGACGTTCGCGCGTTATATCACTTCATACTTGACAATATCGTGACAACCATGATGACGTAAGCTCTACGTGGATAGAACTGAGTAGTAAAGCCTAAAGGAGGTGGTGTTGCGTCGAGGGTTTGCGCGGACGGGAGCAAATCCCATGTTAATAGATAGGGATTTTCCCCCAGTTGACGGACGGGTTAAAGATAGGGATTTTTAACATGGAAAAGATAGGGGTTCCCCAAAAACTTGTTTTCGAAAAAGACCGATTTGACGGCCGGGTTAAACTTAAAGATAGGGATTTTTAACATGGAAAAGATAGGGGTTCCCCAAAACTTGTAAACGACAGCATCTCGTTTACAAGTTTGCTCAAGGGTTCCTCCGAAAATGGTTTTCGAGATTCGGCCGGGTTAAAGCATAGGGATTTTTTCGAAAATGGTTTTCGAGATTCGGCCGGGTTAAAGCATAGGGATTTTTCCGAAAATGGTTTTCGAGATTCGGCCGGGTTAAAGTATCTGCTAAAACATTCAAACTACCAGCTATCTGTGTAATATTTTGATCAAACTGCTTGTCATGTAACAGTATTTGTCATACAAGATTTGTACTTACCAACCGTCGATATCCTGTTTGTAAACTGTTTTGATGGTGTATTCCCTGTTCAAGTCTCATCTATTTAAATAAACACGCTATGTGCGATGCGCAATGTCGACTCGGCGGCCTTGACACCAAAGAACCTATATCAATGAAAGACGGCACAGTGCTCGCTATCTACATTGTTCGAGGAAAGTGAAGCGTCATGTTAGAACAGTACAGGCACATAATAACCTCCCAGATAAGATGTACCAGTATTTATATAGTTTACCGCATTAAGGGTCAAGTGTACAAATGTCCATTAGAACGTTTTTTTAAATCTTTTTTCGTACTATAGTATTTAAATTCGTGCTTCTTCGGTAAAACCTTCCAAACTTGCTACTGTCGTAAAACAACTAACCTGGCATGGGTAACCGAAAATGAACTCATAGATTCATACATAGATCACACGAGAATACGGACGAGACAAGATATATTCCACGAGACTACGGATGACACATCACACGAGACTACGGATGACACATCACACGAGAGTACGGACGAGACAAGAGACGAGACTACGGATGCCACATCACACGAGAGTACGGATGATACATCACACGAGACTTCGGATGACACATCACACGAGAGTACCGACGAGACAAGAGACGAGACTATGACCGAGATATGTCACGAGACTACGGATGACACGTCATACGAGAGTACGGACGAGACAAGAAACGAGACTATGACCGAGATATGTCACGAGACTACGGATGACACACCACACGAGACTACGGATGACACATCACACGAGAGTACAGACGAGACAAGAGACGAGACTATGGACGAGATACGCCACGAGACTACGGATGGCACATCAGAATAGACGTGTTACCGCGTAAGATTCCACCAAAAGGAAGCAAAGCAAAGCAAATAGACGTGTTATCGCGTGAGATTTGCTTCAAAAGGAATCGTGGCTGTTCACTCACTCACTCATTCACTCACTTACTCACCCTGCGTATCTGTTTACTCACTCACTCACCCTGCGTATCTGTTCAATCACTCACTCACTCACCCTGCGTATCTGTTCACTCACTCACTCACTCACTCACTCACTCACTCACTCACTCACTCACTCACTCACCCTGCGTATCTGTTCACTCACTCACTCACTCACTCACTCATCCTTCGTGTCTGTTCACTCACTCACTCACTCACTCACCCTTCTTGTCTGTTCACTCACTCACTCACTCACTCACTCACCCTTCGTGTCTGTTCACGCAGTCACTCACTCACGCACTCATTACACTATGCTTTGACCAACACGCTGCACAAACATCACACGAGAGTACCGACGAGACAAGAGACGAGACTATGACCGAGATATACCACGAGACTACGGATATCACACGAGACTACGGATGACACATCACACGAGAGTACCGACGAGACAATGTCCGATATATATCACGAGACTACGGATGATACATCACACGAGACAACGAGTGGTGTGTATAATGTTCACGAGACTTCGGATGACACATCACACGAGAGTACCGACGAGACAAGAGACGAGACTATGACCGAGATATGTCACGAGACTACGGATGACACGTCATACGAGAGTACGGACGAGACAAGAAACGAGACTATGACCGAGATATGTCACGAGACTACGGATGACACACCACACGAGACTACGGATGACACATCACACGAGAGTACCGACGAGACAAGAGACGAGACTATGGACGAGATACGCCACGAGACTACGGATGGCACATCAGAATAGACGTGTTACCGCGTAAGATTCCACCAAAAAGAAGCAAAGCAAAGCAAATAGACGTGTTATCGCGTGAGATTTGCTTCAAAAGGAAGCAAAGCAAAGCCACTCACTCAACCTTCGTGGCTGTTCACTCACTCACTCATTCACTCACTTACTCACCCTGCGTATCTGTTTACTCACTCACTCACCCTGCGTATCTGTTCAATCACTCACTCACTCACCCTGCGTATCTGTTCACTCACTCACTCACTCACTCACTCACTCACTCACTCACTCACTCACTCACTCACTCACTCACTCACTCACCCTTCGTGTCTGTTCACGCAGTCACTCACTCACGCACTCATTACACTATGCTTTGACCAACACGCTGCACAAACATCACACGAGAGTACCGACGAGACAAGAGACGAGACTATGACCGAGATATACCACGAGACTACGGATATCACACGAGACTACGGATGACACATCACACGAGAGTACCGACGAGACAATGTCCGATATATATCACGAGACTACGGATGATACATCACACGAGACAACGAGTGGTGTGTATAATGTTCACGAGACTTCGGATGACACATCACACGAGAGTACCGACGAGACAAGAGACGAGACTATGTCCGAGATATGTCACGAGACTATGGCCGAGATATGTCACGAGACTACGGATGACACATCACACGAGAGTACCGACGAGACAATGTCCGAGATATGTCACGAGACTACGGATGACACATCACACGAGACTACGAGTGGTGTGTCTAATGTTCACGAGACTTCGGATGACACATCACACGAGAGTACCGACGAGACAAGAGACGAGACTATGACCGAGATATGTCACGAGACTACGGATGACACATCACACGAGAGTACCGACGAGACAATATCCCAGATATGTCACGAGACTACGGATGACACATCACACGAGACTACGGATGACACATCACACGAGACTACGGATGACACATCACACGAGAGTACCGACGAGACAAGAGACGAGACTATGGATGACACATCACACGAGACTACGGATGTAACATCACACGAGAGTACGGACGAGACAAGAGACGAGACTATGACCGAGATATACCACGAGACTACGAATGACACATCACACGAGACTACGGATGTCACATCACACGAGACTACGGATGACACATCACTCGAGAGTACCGACGAGACAAGAGACGAGACTATGACCGAGATATACCACGAGACTACGGATGACACATCACACGAGAGTACCGACGAGACAAGAGACGAGACTATAACCGAGATATGTCATGAGACTATGGATGACACATCACACGAGAGTACCGACGAGACAAGAGACGAGACTATGGATGACACATCACACGAGACTACGGATGTAACATCACACGAGAGTACGGACGAAACAAGAGACGAGACTATGACCGAGATATACCACGAGACTACGGATGATACATCACACGAGACTACGGATGTCACATCACACGAGACTACGGATGACACATCACACGAGAGTACCGACGAGACAAGAGACGAGACTATGACCGAGATATGCCACGAGACTACGGATGACACATCACACGAGACTACGGATGACACATCACACGAGAGTACTGACGAGACAAGAGAGAAGACAACTTCACGAGAGATATTTTATGAGACTTCGGATGACACATCACACGAGAATACCGACGAGACAAGAGACGAGACTATAACCGAGATATGTCACGAGACTATGGATGACACATCACACGAGAGTACCGACGAGACACGAGACGAGACTATGGATGATACATCACACGAGACTACGGATGTAACATCACACGAGAGTACCGACGAGACAAGAGACGAGACTATGACCGAGATATACCACGAGACTACGGATGATACATCACACGAGAGTACCGACCAGACAATGTCCGAGATATGTCACGAGACTACGGATGTCACATCACACGAGACTATGGACGACATACACAACATACACAACACACACAACATACAACACATACACAATATACACAACATACACAACACACACAACACACAACACATACAACACACACACACAACATACACAACACACACAACATACAATACACACACAACATACTCAACACACAACATACACAACATACGCCCAAGACACAACATACACAACACACACAACATACAACACATATACAACATACACAACATACACAACACATACAACACGCACAACATACACAACATACACAACTTACACAACACACACACACACACACACACACACACACACACACACACACACACACACACACACACACACACACACACACACACACACACACACACAACATACACACACAACACACAACACACACACACACACACACAACATACACAACACACACAACATACAATACACACACAACATACTCAACACACAACATACACAATATACACAACACACGCCCAACACACAACATACACAACATACACACAACATACAACACATACACAACATACAGAACACACACAACACACAACACATACAACACACACAACATACACAACTTACACAACACACACACACACACAACATACACAACGCACACAACATACAACACATACACAATATACATTCTATAATTACAAAAAGTTGGGGTTAACATCGCGAAATTTTTTTCGCGAGGTTAACCCCAACTTTTTTTTTTCTCTAACTACCCTAATTATATATTTTTACCCGCTAGATGGCGCCATAATGTGACGTAGTACTCCGATTATTCACTAGGGGGCGTTACGCCGGAAGTGACGTCGGATCGGAAGTTACTTGACTGTCATGGCGGCCTCTACGCTTCCGCTACTCTCGGAAGTGTGTCGACGAATAGAGATCTATCATGGCCGGTAGATGGCAATACTCTGACTAATTACATTGGTGTCCGTTGAGTAGCGTCGGGAACCATGATGGTCACCTCTTTGAATGAAGTCCTGTCAGGTGATTGTCCTTACATGATATTGACATAGTCGTTTTCGATCATAGCAGTTTTCAAATTCGCTTGTTATGGCAGTCCCTACTAGGAACGTTAGGTCATAAGTGTCGTCGCACCGGAAGTTACTTGACTGTCATGGCGGTCTCTATGCTTCCGGTATTCCTGGAAGTGTGTCAACGAATAGAGATCTATCATGGTCGGTAGATGGCAATACTCTGACTAATTACATTGGTGCCCGTTGAGTGGCGTCGGATGTTGCCTCTCTCATGAACGTGCACTGTTTTTGTGTTAAGGGAAGTCACGTGATGTAGGTTCGGTCTGATTTATTATGCAAATGAGATGACGCCAAAAACTAGTGTATATATCATACTTCCGAAGATTCTGGTCTTTCCTTTTGCGACTCTCGAGAAGGTCGTATCGTGTCTGATCGCTCGCACTATTTGTAAATATAGAATGTATACTCCATGGTCACCTGAGATGGAGCCGAGAATGTCGAGCTTGTTGGTGGGATCAAAGACACAGATGTCGAAGTAAGCACCGAGGCAAGTGAATTGAACAATGTAGTACTTGTCGTCGTAGTGTTTATCTGTATGTTGTGTATGTTGTGTGTGTGTGTTGTATGTGTTGTGTGTGTGTGTGTGTTGTGTAAGTTGTGTATGTTGTGTATGTTGTGTGTGTGTTGTATGTGTTGTGTGTGTGTGTTGTGTATGTTGTGTATATTGTGTATGTGTTGTATGTTGTGTGTGTGTGTTGTGTATGTTGTGTGTGTGTGTGTGTGTGTGTGTTGTGTAAGTTGTGTATGTTGTGTGTGTTGTATGTGTTGTGTGTGTTCTGTATGTTGTGTATGTGTTGTATGTTGTGTGTGTTGTGTATGTGTTGTGTGTTGGGCGTGTGTTGTGTATATTGTGTATGTTGTGTGTTGAGTATGTTGTGTGTGTATTGTATGTTGTGTGTGTGTGTTGTGTATGTTGTATATGTTGTGTGTGTGTGTTCTATGTGTTGTGTGTTGTGTGTGTTGTGTATGTTGTGTATATTGTGTATGTGTTGTATGTTGTGTGTGTTGTGTATGTTGTGTATGTCGTCCATAGTCTCGTGTGATGTGACATCCGTAGTCTCGTGACATATCTCGGACATTGTCTGGTCGGTACTCTCGTGTGATGTATCATCTGTAGTCTCATGGTATATCTCGGTCATAGTCTCGTCTCTTGTCTCGTCGGTACTCTCGTGTGATGTTACATCTGTAGTCTCGTGTGATGTATCATCCATAGTCTCGTCTCTTGTCTCGTCGGTACTCTCGTGTGATGTGTCATCCATAGTTTCGTGACATATCTCGGTTATAGTCTCGTCTCTTGTCTCGTCGGTACTCTCGTGTGATGTGTCATCCGAAGTCTCATAACATATCTCTTGTATCGCCCGTACTCTCGTGAAGTTGTCTTGTCTCTTGTCTCGTCAGTACTCTCGTGTGATGTGTCATCCGTAGTCTCGTGTGATGTGTCATCCGTAGTCTCGTGGCATATCTCGGTCATAGTCTCGTCTCTTGTCTCGGTACTCTCGTGTGATGTGTCATCCGTAGTCTCGTGTGATGTGACATCCGTAGTCTCGTGTGATGTATCATCCGTAGTCTCGTAGTATATCTCGGTCATAGTCTCGTCTCTTGTCTCGTCCGTACTCTCGTGTGATGTTACATCCGTAGTCTCGTGTGATGTGTCATCCATAGTCTCGTCTCTTGTCTCGTCGGTACTCTCGTGTGATGTGTCATCCATAGTCTCGTGACATATCTCGGTTATAGTCTCGTCTCTTGTCTCGTCGGTACTCTCGTGTGATGTGTCATCCGAAGTCTCATAACATATCTCTTGTATCGTCCGTACTCTCGTGAAGTTGTCTTGTCTCTTGTCTCGTCAGTACTCTCGTGTGATGTGTCATCCGCAGTCTCGTGTGATATCTCGGTCATAGTCTCGTCTCTTGTCTCGTCGGTACTCTCGTGTGATGTGTCATCCGTAGTCTCGTGTGATGTGACATCCGTAGTCTCATGTGATGTGTCATCCGTAGTCTCGTGGTATATCTCGGTCATAGTCTCGTCTCTTGTCTCGTCCGTACTCTCGTGTGATGTGTCATCCGTAGTCTCGTGTGATGTGATATCCGTAGTCTCGTGGTATATCTCGGTCATAGTCTCGTCTCTTGTCTCGTCGGTACTCTCGTGTGATGTTTGTGCAGCGTGTTGGTCAAAGCATAGTGTAGTGAGTTCGTTAGTGAGTGACTGCGTGAACAGACACGAAGGGTGAGTGAGTGAGTGAGTGAGTGAGTGAGTGAACAGACACGAAGGGTGAGTGAACAGACACGAAGGGTGAGTGAGTGAGTGAGTGAGTGAGTGAGTGAGTGAACAGATACGCAGGGTGAGTGAGTGAGTGAGTGAGTGAACAGATATGCAGGGTGAGTGAGTGAGTGAGTGAACAGATACGCAGGGTGAGTGAGTGAGTGAGTGAGTGAGTGAATGAGTGAGTGAGTGAGTGAGTGAGTGAGTGAATGAGTGAACAGCCACGAAGGTTGAGTGAGTGGCTTTGCTTTGCTTCCTTTTGAAGCAAATCTCACGCGATAACACGTCTATTTGCTTTGCTTTGCTTCTTTTTGGTGGAATCTTACGCGGTAACACGTCTATTCTGATGTGCCATCCGTAGTCTCGTGGCGTATCTCGTCCATAGTCTCGTCTCTTGTCTCGTCCGTACTCTCGTGTGATGTGTCATCCGTAGTCTCGTGTGGTGTGTCATCCGTAGTCTCGTGACATATCTCGGTCATAGTCTCGTCTCTTGTCTCGTCCGTACTCTCGTATGACGTGTCATCCGTAGTCTCGTGACATATCTCGGTCATAGTCTCGTCTCTTGTCTCGTCGGTACTCTCGTGTGATGTGTCATCCGAAGTCTTGTGTGATGTATCATCCGTACTCTCGTGTGATGTGGCATCCGTAGTCTCGTCTCTTGTCTCGTCCGTACTCTCGTGTGATGTGTCATTCGTAGTCTCGTGTGATGTGTCATCCGTAGTCTCGTGGCATATCTCTTGTCTCGTCCGTATTCTCGTGTGATCTATGTATGAATCTATGATTTCATTTTCGGTTACCCATGCCAGGTTAGTTGTTTTACGACAGAAGCAAGTTTGGAAGGTTTTACCGAAGAAGCACGAATTTAAATACTATAGTACGAAAAAAGATTAAAAAAAACGTTCTAATGGACATTTGTACACTTGACCCTTAATGCGGTAAACTATATAAATACTGGTACATCTTATCTGGGACGTTATTATGTGCCTGTACTGTTCTAACATGACGCTTCACTTTCCTCGAACAATGTAGATAGCGAACACTGTGCCGTCTTGCATTGATATAGGATCTTTGGTGTCAATGCCGCCGAGTCGACATTGCGCATCGCACATAGCGTGTTTATTTAAATAGATGAGACTTGAACAGGGAATACACCATCAAAACAGTTTACAAACAGGATATCGACGGTTGGTAAGTACAAATCTCGTATGACAAATACTGTTACATGACAAACAGTTTGATCAAAATATTACACAGATAGCTGGTAGTTTGAATGTTTTAGCAGATACTTTAACCCGGCCGAATCTCGAAAACCATTTTCGGAGGAACCCTTGAGCAAACTTGTAAACGAGATGCTGTCGTTTACAAGTTTTGGGGGAACCCCTATCTTTTCCATGTTAAAAATCCCTATCTTTAACCCGGCCGTCAAATCCGTCTTTTTCGAAAACAAGTTTTGGGGGAACCCCTATCTTTTCCATGTTAAAAATCCCTATCTTTAACCCGTCCGTCAACTGGGGGAAAATCCCTATCTATTAACATGGGATTTGCTCCCGTCCGCACAAACCCTCGACGCAACACCACCTCCTTTACTACTGAACTGTTTCCACCAAAGACCGTATATCAAATAGAGGGTCTTTGGTTTCCACCGTGCTTCTTGTTTCTCCGTTCAGCGAACACGACGACTTCAAGATGCGGACTACATCGCCACCAACATAACATGGAATAGTGTCTGCGAACTTCTTCAACGGAAAACAGGGCGGTTTTATTCAATTTCAATTCCCACTTTCATTGGTAGATAGGCATAGGGTCTGCACGCACGAACTCGCACGCACGCACGCACGCACGCACGCACGCACGCACACACACACACACTGCCCGCCCGCCCCGCGGTTAATTAAGCATTTGGTAAATCACCACCACTTCCTTAGGTTTAATGATTTGTGGGTTGTCTAGCCGGCTTGCAGATTCCTTCCATGATTTAGACTCTATCCGCCATCTCCTGTGGTCAGTCATTTTGAAAGGTCGGTTCGGGACAACACAAATTACAGGCTGATTGCCTACGACCCGAAGGTGCATTTTTCATTGATGATTAATAAAACTAAAAACCACAAATGTGTTAAAATATTTGTTTCACGCGTGCACACTCGTGTTAGTCAATCGCTCATGCATCATATACAAAAGGCACACGCTCACTTGCACAACCGCACACCCGCACCAATTATCACTAATTGCAAACGTTAAGTGAGCCATATTAGCAATCCTCTCATAAGCAAATTAGTGCTTCCCGGACCGGCTAGTGAACGATGTCCTACCAAGAGAACAACACTAATTAAGCGGCTGTAAACATGGAACACGCTAATATCATGTAGGAATATATCAATTTATAATTAAAAAAATAGTTGATTATATAATTGACATTTATGCAAATGTGACATATCTCACCTTACAAATTTGAAGACGTGAACAATTATTTATCGGTCCGCACCTTCCTCTACTGATCTGGAGAAAAAGAGGAAGCGGCGACGACGAAAGCGGGACGGCAAAACGCACGCACGCACGCACGCACGCACGCACGCACGCACATACTATATGCGACATTGCATCCTTTTTTCTATATACTGCATGTGCCATTGTCAAAAATTAGTAGGGCTCAAGGAAATTACCATAGCTAAGGGAGAAGCGAGTGCAGTATACATTTGCTGTGCGATTAATAGGTGCTATAATCGCTAGACGGCGCTACTGTCTGACAGCGTAATGTAAGCATACAGGCATCTATTCCTGTGTAGCCAAGATACTGTTAAAATCTTAATTGACTTACTAAATGTGGCGAGTGCGCAATAAAGAATATAGTTTTTTCAATATAACTATGCAATGCCAATGGTCGTGTTGCCCCACTCCCCGCCTTCTGCGACAACGTTCAATATTCGATTTGTCCTTCTGTTTTTTGGGAAAGTCTATAGACCTTTAGGCAAATAGGAACCCCTAAATCAAGCCGAGGGTAATGTAGGAGCTACGCCACTGCGTACATCTCTGTGGCTGTGCATGGTGATATAATTGTCCTGTTCCTATTTATGCGCCCGGATTCTATGCCACTCCCTTGTCTGTGGACATACCGGATGTCCACAACTGTCACACCGGAACTGCGTCGGCCGGATGTCTTCGAGTAGGAATAACTACTGATCCTGTTGCTCAATTATTATTCTAATTTAATTTACGAAATTCGTGCGCCATTTACTGAAATTCTACAAGGTCGTAACTATTAATCATACGTCATCTATACTAATTATATTCTATTTACGGTCGATAGCTACTCCGGGTATAGGCCAAATTCTCTACTTTTATGTCACTGCATTTGTATGAAGTATATACCAATAAAACCGCACTAATTAAATATTTATGTTATTGTTAATAACTAGACGTCATTTAATAAAGTAGGCTACTTACAAACGACTAACATACTCAAGCACGTAGGCGTACTACGAGATCAGTTGTTCTATAATCAAGTAGTATAGGGTCTATCACTTGCCACAATCTATAGTTTCACACACAAACAAAAGCACGTTGGTGTCAATTCTGTTAATCGATCACCAAAACTAATAATTGCTGACCACAAGGCGAGAATATATTTCTAAACAAGCACTATATTGGGTGTATATTGGTGCCTCGCTTACTTAGAACAGTTTGTTGCGTCGTAATGAATACTGTGTGAATCGTTTTCAAATGTTGGTATTATCAAAATAACTAGTTGATTTTTTTTAATCGTTGTATTGCTCTTGCCAGTGACCGCATATTATACTGCATAACTGTGGTTGACGTTTGTACGTCAAGGTGCCGGAACAATTTCCTGTTAGACAATGACCCACAGTGAGAGGTAAAAAGCAGTCTTATGCAAAACTACCAATAAAGGTAACCCTGTGCCAGGGTGAATCAGCCAAGACGACCAGCATGGCGGTGCAGGAAGTAGTTTACCGTTTCTGGCATGCAATTATCTCCACATCTACATTACGGCGGGGGGAGGCCTGCTGAATATTTAACTTTATACAGGGTGTTTACGTGCATAAGAAATATGCTTCTGTAATGCATAGCCGTCGTTTATTCGTAACCTGGTGGCATTCGCCAGTTGTGGGTCCCTAATAGTCAACTTTGTTTTAATAGTCAACTCCACTGGTGTAGTAGCTGAAGGTGCATTGCTGTCGTACTAGAAATGATGTTCTCCAAAGCGTAGGTCATGTATATATATATATACATCTCAGAAGATTTTGAAAAAAAAACGTTTGAACGCCCTAGTCTGGAGCATGGCTCAGTATGTCAGTGAGTCATATGGGTATTCGAGAAGAAACGCACTCGAAATGTGGGCATGGCATAGACCGAATGATTCGGATAAGCTGAGCGCAGATAAAGACTATAGCGTAATCATTCAGAGACAAAGTAGGGATTAAAGATGATGGTTCTGCAGTGCTCCATTCCATCAAGAGAACAAAAAGTTTGGTACAAGGCCGCATATCGGAAGAATTACGATAATATCCAAAGAGGTAGAATACAATGGGATGCACTGAAAACATCAATCATTGGACATATGGTGGACGGAAAGTAGCTTGAGAGATTCCAATGAGATACCGACGGTTTAGTTAATAGAGAGTGTCTGCAAGAATACCGATCTCGATTCCCTCCCCTATCCCTAACGCCCTGTACGTACTATGTCATCGTATTTTTGTGTTTATGCGATCGGTTATGTGTTATATAGTCTGCCTATTTAAGTTTGTGATTAGGACTACGTATCCAGCTGAAAAGGGCATAAATGTACAATACGTTGACGCATGGCGTGATGCAGACACTCCTGACGGTTGCGTATCTCCAACAATCGACACCGATCGCGCACGCAACTTTTTGAGGATAGGGAAGGGAATCGAGATCGGTATGCTTGCAGACACTCTAATGTTACGGCCACACATCATCTGATCATCAATTATGCGTTGATATGGGCAAATCAGATAGCCATCGATATTACTTCGTAGATTTTGACATGGCATGTAAATCATATGATAGCGAGCGTATAGGGAGCATTTTGAACAATGTTAAGCACTGTGGAATCGTGAAAATTATTATGAAACTCGTCTACCTCTTCTACTGGAACTTCTGCAGTGTCGACCGGAAACGTCACAGCCAAGTTCGTGGTGAACGTTGGCATATGTCAAGGATGTGTCATATCAGCTTTTCTCTTCACCATAACCATTGACTGGACAACGAAGAAAATAAAAATGATCAATCACCACATAGCGGGCAGGCAATACAACCTTTTTCTCTTCACTCGAAATTTAATTTACGCAGATGATCTCGTCTTGCCATATCACGTTCAACCGTCAACACCAGATATAGAGGTAACTGACAACTTAAGCTACACGGTGGTTTCACTGGTATCGCCACTAATTCGAAGAAGACAATTTTGTTCTGAAAACAGCACCTCGATACAACCATTCGTCATGGTCACTATCCACAAACTTGAGTATGTCTATACCTTTTCATGCATTGGCAACGTCATCAGCTTTGAAGGAGGTGGATATAGTCAGTGTACTCGTGATAGAACAATATCAAAATGTATAAGAGCAGTTTCCTCCCCATGCTCCTGTGCGGCTCGCAATGTTGGTGCACGACACCGCTAGATGTACACACAGACTTGTCAATTTCAACGACACCTGTTTTAAAGGTGACATGAACATACATTTTCTATTTTAACCACGTAAATAACATACTAACATGATGCTATTTAGACAGGTGTAATACTTGACAGGTTCCTTAGTTGATATATACACTCAGTTTAATGTGTAAAAATCAGTATATACCTGACCGATTTCCGATTGAAATCAGGAAATTAAATAGTGTGCCTGATTGCCGCTTGGAAAAGTATTGAGACGTAATGTGCCATAGGCATAGCCCAGATCTGTCTCACCACTGGAAACATGGAAGATACGGCGAAAGAATCTTGTGATTCGGATTTGGAAAGTTGTCTTAGGTGATTTACTCCAAACAGCCCAAACTTGAGCTAACGCAGGAGTTGTATGGTGCTTGTTTGTGCGCATGCGTTGTGGGTAGTTTGTTTGTTTTATAGGCACTTTAGATGATTGGGTTTGGTGAAAGGGAGGTTCATGATCGCTGTTTGAAACGCTATGGGGCTTTCTAGTTCAGTAATCGGTGGTGGAATCATATTCCAGATTCGAACTGCTCGAGGGTAGAAAGAGAACACTGCTGCATAGATGCGGCACCTGGGGGCTACGTAGTGACCACGGTTTGTTTTACTGTGTTAGTAGACCTGGTGGGGGTGTGATGTTGATTATGTTATTTAATATTTTGTAAAATGTCATGGCTTGTTTGATAATGCGTCGTCGTTCAAGAGTTGACCATCGAAGGGTGGCTATTAGGTCTGCTACGTTTGTTTGGCGTCTGTGGTCATTTCTGACAAATCTGGCAGCACAGTGTTGTACTGTTGTGTCGTAAATGTGAGGACTTGTAAGACTGTTGCCGCATAGAGCGATGAACCATTAGCAATAGACGTTACTCAGGAAAGTTTATAACATGTACGATGATGATGACGATATAAAAAATGAACATGTTGAGATTGTCGTTGTCGCCGGTGACAAACGACAATTTCAGATTCACGGACCAAACGGACCAGTTTTATTGAAAGCAGACAATACATTCATGACATTATACAGAATCACACGGATTTTTGTCAGCATCAAATACAACGTCTATACGTATAACGGTATCATATTGTAATAGTATTAATATGATGCGCGCAACCAACAGAATTGTGCAATCCAGCCATTCACTGATTCAGTGATTTCACTGACAGCGACACTGTCGCTGTCAGTTGAATGATTCAGATATTTCAATTACTTCCGACGACAAGGCGGCTCGATTTTGGAAAACACTAAATCATTTGGTTGATGATGTCATCCACAGATGATAAGGCGACTCGATGGCTGTGTTCTGTAACAGAAACCTGTATTCGTCACAATAGCCGCAATGCAACCGACATGTATTGACAAGTGGAACCGACACGCTCGAGTCGACATTTCGCCGCCGACAGCTTCGGGAGCAGGCATTGCTTTTGTCCGACTGTTATCTGTGTATATATATGTTCATAATCCGTAGTACACTTGTGAAATATCAAATATCTGTGTAATTAGTCACACCAGTATGCTCATCAATGGCTACATATATCAAAATAGGTTCGTAAATGTGCTAGGTTGTTTACATATCATATTTTAATGTGATGATTTACGTAAAAAATCCAAAATATACATGATGTCGGTGCAGTTACAATTGTTCAAGAACATTTCTCATAATGGCCCACACCTCGATTTTGCATACCAGCTAAACATCATGATAATGTATGATGGAACAGCATTAGAGGTAATTTAAAATGTTTGTTGACTTAACTTAACAAAAATATTATTCATAGAATTGTGTAAACACAACAGCTTTTTTACTATACAATATATATATATATACATATATATATATACATGGTATTTTGCAATATAGTAATTCTCCTAACTAAACAAAACATTTTTTTAACAAAAAGGTGAACATCCTGCATCAACAGAAAGATAATTACAAAAATAGTAGCATCACTTGCTACTTTTATTTTTGACAGTTGATTTTTATTGTAAACGAGTTTCTTTCAAAATTAGACGTTGGGTATATCTTCACAGGAGAATAGTTATAGTATATATATATATGAATATTCATGATTGTCACTAGTACTGTATAATATTTAGAAAATGTGATATGTTTCTAACGAATGAGCTTAAACTAGTATTGAGAAACAAAATTTTATTTATTATTATTGCAGTCCAATAAAGCATGCAATATTATTAGGCATGTTATCATTTTCCATTTCATGTTCTTGTTGATACATAATCATGTATGCTTGACTGCTCTCTCACAGCAAGTGTCTCCAAATTCCTATTCAGCACCATCTGATGCATATAGTTCTATGCACAGTGGAGAATGTGAAAGGGACGGTGGTGTTTCCTCATCCCTTGATTTGTCAGCAATAGCAACACTGAAATACAAAATAACTATACATCAATATAATAAAAACAAATAACCTTGTTTGTTTGTTGGCATTACTAAAATCTGAGCATACAGAGGTATACTACATAATAATTGTTGTTGGATTGAAAGTACCCCCTTACCGTACTATGTTGCAGTCAAGAAATGCATAATTAAAATAAATTTATCTTAATATGATTTGATAGTGTAATTGCAGTGCATAAAGTAACTATTCAGTGTACAGTTCAGTTGCACCTTGTTATTTATGTAATTACGATGGTGTAGTGAATATAATTAAAACATAATTATATTCCCACAACACTTTTACACTGAATGGTGACATGCCAACCAGGTTTATTAAGAATGGTAGCTGCCAGTTCAACATAGACATTTACCGAAGGAGTCAAACGGAAGAAAAAACGACGCAATACAAAGGTGTCAAGGAATTATAAGCATTGCCTTTACTTTAGACGCGATCTTATGACACGCACAGTTCTACACATTTGTAATAAACCCACACTCCAAATATCAAACAAAACAAGAATTAACAGTCCAGGTTATAGAACATATAAATATCCAACAACATGGCCAAATGTTATAGTGAATACACGCTAGAAAGACATGTTCGCGAATTGTCAAGCAAGTAATTAACAACAATCGAGCCGAGGGGTTGACAGCTTTCTTAGAAGCGAAGGCGAAGTGCTCAGCTTCAGTTAATGAACGGTCCATTTCCATTCACAGATAACTTCATTGCTGGTATTGAAATATTCTGAGTAAATTGGTATTCGGTTAACAACGTATACTATATCTATCAAGTACAACTGATAAATACAAATGAGGAGTAGCAAATAAATTGCAGCTACGCCTTCTTGGATTCGGCTTACCTCGACTCAAAACTAGACAAAACCAAGTTGCTTCGCCTGTAACAGTCTAAGACTAAGTTGTAACTTGTAAGTACTTAGCCGTGGGACGTAGCTCTCTTCGTTGTTTTGAGGACGTCAAACTTCGTCTCTTTTTGGTGGTTCTCTTTACAATAGTCAGGATGATGGGTAATGTCACTGGTACTTGTATTATTCGAATTCACAAACTGCTGCATCCTTAACGAAACAACTACTGTCAACATGATCACACTGACAAGTTAAAGGCGTAGCAGATGCGAGTCCAACTTTCAAGTTGCGATAACGATGGCGATGAGGTGGTCATCAAATTCAATCGATTTATCTGTTTGTAATCCACTCGTTTCTTGTCTCTGGCATTCGATCGAAAACAAATAACTCTTCGCCGAAGCATTTCCATAGCTATCATCCAATATACAATAACTGGCTGCCATTAATCGAACGCAACAGTGCGATAACCGCTGAATAACTTGGCCAACTTCTAACAGCTGCCTGTCACAGTCACTGAAACTCCCGAAGGCAAAATTTCAGAGGCTATGTGTGAAGATGCATTCTTATTTGCGTGATTTTATGAAAACAATTTGTTTTGGACTACATATATATATATATGTATATATATATTCTATTTACTATACCATTTATTTCAACCTGTTAATGTCACCCTTAAGGAAGATATTGAATGTGTACTGGCCTTGCGTCATTCCAAACATCAGACTACATCAAACAACAAAACACAAGAATACTTCCATCATCAAAAAAACAAAGATTATGTAAACTGATCGGGGCATACTTTTACAATGACCAATGGTCTACCAGCGAACACAGCCTTGAACCACAGAAGGGAAGAGAAAATTGGCCAGGACAAAATCAACTCGTAGAAGAAGAATGGGCGAGGAAATGGAAGCTGTCCGTCTCGGATGGGACACAAGCAAGAATGGCCCAAGATAGAGGGAATTGGTGAGATTGTGCGTACATAATCACGAACAATAAACTATTTTTATATAATTGACATTTATGCAAACGTGACATACCTATATCAGGTTACAAATTTCAAGACGTGAGAAATGGCTCATCGGTCCTCACCGTCACCTACTGATCTAAAAAAGAGGAGCCGGCGACGACGAAAGCGGGGCGGCAACAATTGCACGCACGCACGCACGCACGCACGCACGCACATACTAGTTGCGACACTGCATACTTTTATCTCTATACTGTGTGTCATCGTCCAAAATTAGCAGTGATCAAGGACGTTGTTAGGTGACGCCATGCAAGGCGTCACCTAACACCGTCCTTGATCACTGCGATACGAGCGAGCATTTACATAAAAAGGGCTAAATGGCACAACAGCTACATGCATTCGACGACAGCCCCCTTCGGCTTCGAGGAAAGTGGGGGCGGGGCATAGTGGTAGATGTAGCCGCAAAGTATGTCAAATCTAACTGTTTATATTGAAGAACGCGAAGCACGACAGTGGCTGCATAGCCATGGCATAAGTGTGGAATCACTGGATACAGTAGTCTGATTTGGCTACGCGCGAAGCAATACTATAGTTTAGCGAAACGTGTAGAATCATTGATTATCGCTCGTGTGCCCCCCTTGGCGGGGAAATCCCCGTAGGAATGGCGCATGAGGCGTTGCTGACCAGCCGAGCCAATCCTCAAAATTAGCAACGGATGTTGGCTGAATGGAGTTGTCTAACTTAGTCTAAGGCTTAAGCTGTGACGACACACCGGTAATTGGGTGACAATGTGGAAAGATCGTACGCGTGTTTTAGTAGCTTATAGTTCGAGTCTTCCCGATACGACTTGAGTCGTTGAGACGGGTTGTGTTGAATGAGCAGTATGGCAACAACACTCGACAACGGCGGTCATAGCCACGGCAGCTGACCTCGTCTAAACTGAATCGGTGCTTCACCAACGACACCACGGGCACGGCACCGGCGGTTGAACACCGTCTTAGCCTTAGGAACGCCGTTAAACCAAGATTGTTCAATCGGTTACTGAGTATACAGTATTGTTACGGAATAGTACTAGGCTATCGTGGATGCAGACATTGTAGTATTATGAACAATACAGCTCGCTCGGCAAGTTGACGACATGAGCCAAGTAGGTTAGTTTAGGGGTGATTCCGTATAGTTATAAACATCGGCAACATGGATCGACAGATATCCATTTACCATTCAGAAGTCGACGTTCACGAAGTGTCGCCAATCTTGGAAGGCCAATTGAACGACCTACCTCAGATATCTTCTCGGATTGTTCGTGTCTTCATTAGTTCAACGTTCTCAGGTATGTAATTTGTTAGAATGTTACTAGTTTAGTAGTTATTACAAACATAATTAACTACTCACTGTATTGATCACTGTTGAACTTCCACAAACTAGCACGTGCACTGTACTTGTTTACGCTTGACAGTTCACTAAAAGACACTGCAGTGGTTATATTTTATGTATAATGCGTATTAAAAAGCTTTAAATTTTTGCAATGATCACTTAATCGTGAGACATAAATAAACTAAATTAAACTAAATTTTAACCTGTACATAAAACTTTGTAATCATTGTTTAACTAGTACATTATTTTATAATTTTTAAATTGCTTAGACTAGAAATGGGAACTTCCAAACTACAAACAATATCATCAAAATGTCCAAATTAACCATTTTGGTTGGTGCTGTTGAGACTAATAATTAATCTAGTTCAAGACGTCACCTTATTACACTGTGCTGATGTACGTAATTCGAGTACATGCAAGTTTAAAAAACTCCACTGCAGTGACACAAAAACACCACACATGTAATGTTGACCCATTATTACTAATAATCCGTACATACTTTGTTTTTGTTAACACCGTCATGTATATCCATAGATCCTTATAGTATATTTAGTGTATTGCGATCCAAGTCACCAGATGCTTCAGTGTTGAATGACTAATGGCAATCTCTAGTTCTGTACCAAATCAATGATTTATGTCACAGGAAGTAAAAATGTGCTAATGGTCCATTCAGGAATCATCATCATTAATAAACTGTACAGTGAGATATGTGGTTATTAATGGACAATCCAGTGTGGACATTTGTCTAGGCTTTGCCATTGTTAATGAGCTAGTTACAGTAGGTTATTGCTGTCAGTAGATAGCCGTAGTGAAGTAAACATACACTTGACCTAGAATATGACCAGAGTGACAGGAATCAGGTGGAACGAATCCACCAGAAAGTGTCCTTTTGCTATTCCCTCACTCCAAGTCCATTACTTAAAGGTGACCATTTCATGCAGGTGCCCCAAAGACAAAGGTTGTATTTGTTGTAGCTAGTTTGGGCATTGGATGATTGCCAATTGAACTCTATTGTAGAAATTTCCTGTTGTGGCTAGGCAAATATTCACCTGTATCACAGATAGTAGGAGGTACGGGGGCAATCTTTGTGATATACACACCTAACATACACTTGTAACAAGTATAAACTGGACTGCAGTACGTTTGCATATATACAGGTTATACCCGGTTATTTAGTTTGAAGTTCACAAAATCTGAGCCGTGCATGATGCGTCTGTTCAGGCGACAATATAGGTTATTGTGGGACCATTGCAGTGAAAACAATGTTGTAGCGCTAAAATAGCTGAATATCCTTTTGGTTATGTAATGACATTAGCATTTAGTGCCATTTCTGTAAGACTCAGTCCAACTGGTTCTAGTCCATCCCATAATATATGCCATTGTACACACTTTTTGCCATTCTACAACATCTGTTAAGTTTTACAAGGTATTCCACTTCAAATTCCGTATTAATAAAAAAATGGCCAATGCACATTGTAGATATGCCAATGCTGTAGTGTTTTAGCAAGTCTAATTGCATTCCAGTCAGTTCTATGACTGTTGTGTGATAACAAAAACAACTACAGTGTATACATGTCAGTCAGCAATATGTTATGTCATCAGATTTCTTTAGTGGGACGGACCAGTTCCACCCAATTCTCTGACTAACAGTCTTCCTTGTGCAGTAGTGTGGTATGTGTGTGGTCACAACAGGTAGTGGCAAAAACAGTTTGTGTTTTGTATCCAGAAACTAAGTACTGTGTTTACAGTCACACACAAAAGAACTACATATCTGTGGTCAGAAAAGAATGTGTATGGTTATGTGGTAAGAGCTCTGGACTCTCGACTGAGAGAACGTGGGTTCGAATCCTGTGCGGCGTTGTTGAACTTTGGGCAAGTTCGTTTACTCTACATTGCTTCAGTTCACTCAGCTGTATGAATGAGCACCTGGCTACAGGCAGTGGTGGTTCTTTTGTATGAATAGTCTTCGCACATTAATTGCAGCATGGCTGGATGCTTCCCAGAGAAGTCGAGATGGTGTTCGATTGAACAAGTCTTCCAGGGAGTAAAGTGTAAAGCGCCTTGAACAGTCCTGAGGACTGGATACTGCGCTATATAAGAACTTACCTTTACCTTTTTTATGGTTAAACACAATGTGCAATAACTAATTGATGTACTTGACAACTCTATATTATGAATACATAATAATTTTAAGAACTAATTAAGATGGTTTATTGATTTTTTTTAAAAAGGTACCCAGTACGTAACAATACCGAGGTCTTCATTCAGGCTGCAAATAAATGAATGTATCATTAATTGATTTACATTTTTCACTTCACTGGAATGCTGACTAATTATCATGGCAACTGATTACATGTTAATTGTAGTCATTACTAAATTTATTTGACTAATTTGAGACAAGGTAATGTCGTCTACATGGATAATATTACATTTGAAATTTGGTATTCACAGTATTGACTCATTCTACGTGTACACAGTAATTAATCTGATATATTAATTAGGCCATAATATACATGTACACATATATTTTTAATTAAATACTGGAATATGGTATCCAATAAATTATAAATATGTAAGTTACATTACTATATCAACTGAAGATTATCTGAATACAGTCGTGTACTGTAATAGTAGTTGGCACATCAGTGCAGTCAGCAAGGAATTCAGCATTAAATAATCTCTGGCATTTGATACCTTTGAAGCAGGTTTATCATCGGGGAAAGTGATAGAAATAACACCTATGTGTCATTGTGTAATAAATAACATATCAATACTGAGTTGCGGATAGATTCCTGTATAAATAGTATCAATTTATTAACTCACTTAAAAATAATGTAAGTAGCAATTGAGTGATCATTATTGAGTAACCACTCTTGAAAAGCATAGTGAATCAATTATTTGCAGGGCCTGTGATTCTTGTCTTCTAACTCTGTTAATTGGCAGGTCAGGCCGCTCCAGTAACTGGCAGCCAGCACAGTTCAACAGATGGTTCCAAATACACACAACAAGTTGGCCACAGGCAGTCTTTGCTGTGCTCTAATTTAGGTCACTGGCATTGGCCAGACACCAAACCAAAACAGAAACCTGCAACATCCTTGTTTACAAAACATGTCAGTGAAATAACTCAAAATGTTGTAAGTATACACACATGGAAACAAATGAGATAGCAAACCTGTTCCAAGGTATGCATGATGTGTTAGTGTTTAGAGTATTTAAAATAAAAATATAATCATTAGTTATAAGATAAACAATGTGATGAATTATTGAATACATATTTTTTAATATGCAGTTTAACAATCCCATTTATTAAATAGGTGATTAGGACTGCATCTGTACTAAATTAATTAACAATCCAGCTGAATCCACCCTGCCCCTGCACACCCCAAAACAATGAATGTCTCTGCCTGACCCAACCATTGCACATGGCAACATGTCACTTAGTAGAACAAATCTAATTACTTAGATCAATGTTGGCAATTATCATCAATTAACAAATGTTATGTTTATGTTGTGCCTAGATCAGACCTCACATAGATTGATATACTTGTGTATGTCAGGCCTACTGTCTCTCAGTCAGAACAATATTTGTGCTCCCTGTACGTTTTATGTTGGGTAGGTAGGACAAAGTTTACTTTCTATTATTATTTTATTCGGGTGGCATTTTAGAGTAGCCACGCATTTGAGTAGATTCTTGGTAATTGTTTTGCGAAAATGTCAGACACGTTTCATTTCAGACCAATGTAGGAGAAAAACATAGTTTGACAGCAAGAATCATGATTGGACAGCTAAGATCTGTAGATCTGTTTTCGATGAGCTTGAGTTTATAAAGGATTACACATACACTATGTTTTTCTTGTCATGTTGCGTGGACTACATTCTAGAGCTGCTAACATTTAACAGAATCAGTCAAGTAACCAGAAACAAGTAGTATTGATAAGTAGTCTGAACATCCAGGCAATATCTACCTGTGTGGTTATATATTTTATTAGTTTCTTCCACCTCCTACATGACAATGCAGGAATTCCAGGTTTAATGTCTTGAGCCAGATGGTATATGTGTTTACTAAAGCGTTGCTTCCTGCTTAAGAACATCTATCTGTCCTCACACCTCCCCAATCAGATATCATTAATCATGACAATATTCACTGCACTTCAGCTCAGGAGACAATATTCTGTCACAAAATGTAAACTAACAGGACATAACCCAATGTAAAGACATGGTTTTCCTTCTGCACGTTTATGCCTCATTTTTGGGCCTTACAATAGACTGCCAACTGAACATTGTGATTCATATCAAACAAAACTTGATAAACTTTGCCATTTACATTCAAAATAGATACATATAATGTAGGTCAAATTGTATTGTTTAACATAAATGTTGCTGGTAAGGCAGCTTTTGTTTAACCTAACATAGCAGAGCCGCAGTATAAAGTTTGAACAGTGACCATAAACAGCTTTCTGCTGTCACATTTCATGTTAATAATTCTGCGTCAAGATTCCGTTGCCCTTTTCCATTGCCACCAGTAATTGGGAAATCAACAGACATTCATTCAGTTTTCCTTTTAACAAAACGACTTTTCATTTTTCTCAAGCTGACTTGACACTTGTAATTATTGCATTCTTGTGCTCTAGTTGAACATGTGTGTTCACCTTGGTCCAGAAGCCAGCTGTAGGACCATGGGCAGTCAGATTGCACCCAGTCCCTCCCACCATGACCCCCCCTCCGACCCTCCACCACAAGGTCACCCTGCCTTAGCAAGGTCGCCCTGCCTTAGCAAATAAAAACTACTTTACTCACAAACACTACTCACTCCAACGGTTCATGCGTTTCTTCTTTGTAGGTGCAGTTTCCTGTTCATCAGTAACCACTGTATTTACAGGTTAAGGTTATTTTACACTTGGTTTATGATGCAGCGTTAATAAGTTGACAGATTCCCTAAATAGACTGAACGGATCATTAACCAGCCACCAGCTGGTTAGTGAAGTGTGAACGCTGACTCCATGACAGGTTCAGTTAGTTAATGCCTTGATCAGAGTTGTTTACGTCAACGTATTCCATCTCACATAATCCTGTTGCAGACTACCTTTTTTATCATGTCAAATTCTGGCAGTGGACAAACTGATTTGGACTTGTTAGACTCTGTTGGTGCAACAAACATTGCAAGGCCGTTGTGTGCATACCACCATTGTGCTTTGCAGAGATTATATTGTACAGATTGTCTCTATGTATAAGTGCTAATAATAAGCAAAAACTGCAATATTGCGACATCACAAACAAGACAGCATTCCTCAATTAATTTTTTGTTTTTTGTAGAACTACACAAATTGCAAAATCGCAAACTTTGATTGCTCGCAAACAATTCCTGATGTACAGTAAATATATTTGTTGACATGTGGTCATAAAGTATCATTAATGTTATTAAATGCAAAGATGCCAGGATTTACTAAGCAGTTTATCACGACAACACTTCAGATTGTGAAGGTCAATCTTGTGATTAGTTCTTGTGACTGTCTTATGACATATCATGATGAAGAAACTTTCCAATGACAAATGCGGGAAATGACAGACATATTTGTTTCTCTTCATTGACCTAGAAGTCGTCATTAGATGTGTTATCGAGTAGGTGACACTGTACGCTCTGGCAAACAACTTGCAAACGCAAGACCTTATCACATGTGCTACTTATCTTGTATGGATGTTTCGCAATGTGAACTATCTGTGTCTCGCTTCAAGCAGGGCTACTTGATGTGTATAGCACACCATTTCTGTGATGGTGGTCTAGGCCAATTGGTCATTCCATATTATCAACTTGTATAAAGTAAGACATTGGACGTGTGTTAGATAAAATAGTTGCAGTTTTTATTGACCCCAGTCAGAATTGTTGTACATAGTTTATAAAAGTAGTTACAAATCTCACTTGTATGAAGTGCTCTGTGAATTGTCTGTCTTTCTGTCTGTCTCTTTACCTCTGACTCTGTTCAAGTTTACATCCATCAAAGGCATCGATGAGCCAAGCTACTGTATATCAACAACTAACTGATCCACCTACTCACCCATCCATCTCCACACAACCAATATCCTCTCCCTCCACCATATCTGACCAACTCTTGTCCTGATGCATTGCTGAGCTTGATTTCCAAGGATTTAGGTGCAATAGAAGTTACCTTATTATTATCATCACTTTGTCTCAGCACCTACCATGTCCTGTGTGATATACTCTCCTGCATCAACCATGCCCCTCTGTGGTTTACAGTCTCAACCCTATGTCTAACTTGTCCTTTCATCCCTACATCTGCCGACTACCACGTCCTCCTATCCATGCATCAATGATATCTCAGGTATGCACTGTCCATCCCAGGTTCCTACTATGTTCCTCTGAATGCAGTGTCCATCCCAGGTTCCTACCATGTTCCTCTGATTGCAGTGTCCATCCCAGGTTCCTGCTATGTTCCTCTGAATGCAGTGTCCTTCCCAGGTTCCTATCATGTTCCTCTGAATGCAGTGTCCATCCCAGGTTCCTACCATGTTCCTCTGATTGCACTGTCCATCCCAGGTTCCTGCTATGTTCCTCTGAATGCAGTGTCCTTCCCAGGTTCCTATCATGTTCTGTCCTTCCCAGGTTCCTATCATGTTCCTCTGAATGCAGTGTCCATCCCAGGTTCCTACCATGTTCCTCTGAATGCAGTGTTCACTGACTGCCATCATGTTGTATGCCTTCAGACACTCTAGAGGAGCGCAATGCCTTGATGGAAAATGTCTACCCAAAGCTAAAGGACTTTTGCCGGGACCAACATGGACTGGAGTTTCAGGTAAACAACTTTATACTGTTTTTAGGCAGAACTTTATGCATCAACAATTTCAACATATAAATTTGTTAACATTATTATAAATCTCAAACAAACAGAACAGGATTTCTTAGTTGGCAATTTGTATCTATAAAAACTCTAATGAAACCCAGATTGTGAGCACCATAAGTATGACGGTAGTTAGAGTGATGTGTGGGTGGTAGTTGACAGGGTCAGGGGACGGGCCATAGGTTGCACTCTCTCACTCCACATGTAAGACAATACGCTGCAGAGAATTTGAGATGACACTGGCATGTCTGTTCACAAACTGCCTGCCTTGCAGTTTTGTTCTCTAACACAGTAAACCTGGGTTACTGCTCATAAATAATATTATTGTTATTGGACAATCTTTACTGTGAAATCGAGCTGCTTAGTCCGTAACATGTAGAGTCCGATCTCTTAAGTACATTACGTCATGTCGCTTGAAATATACCAACATCCGTTATAGAGCAATGCTGCTTTGAAGTTACGAAACATTGCAATGCATATCCAGGATTGACAATCATTAACAAAAAAACTAAACTGACTGAGCTCTGCATAATTATAGTTACTTGTAATATATCCACATCCGTGATGTGGCAATGCCTTGTTAACGTTACGAAACATGATGGTTGTTGGTTTACATTAGCACCTGTGTCTTCAATAATGAGTATGCCTAATAATAGATTGCTTACAGGGATGATAAATTCCATGTACCCTGGTATATTGTATAAGATGAGTTTAAATGTTATTTAAAAACTTACTGTTATAACGTTGACATTAGCTCCCTGACATATTAGCAATATTAAAGTTGTCAACAGATGGTTGGATGGTGTATGTATCCATCCATCCATCCATCGATTGACAACTGAATTATGCTTATATTGATTTAGAGATTAACTAACCCTTTTTTTGGTGCTGATATATCTCTGAGCTTGGTTTCTGAGGATGTAGGTGCAAAAGAAGTTACCTTATTATTATTGATTGTATGTATCTTGGCAGGTTGATAAAAACTGTGTAAGAATGTGAAGACATTTCTAGCAAGAATGTCTGGTTGTTTTAACTGTATAGATACAAAGTATTTTCATTACTTTTCAAAGTAAAGTATGACTTTGTTACCAAGCTGAAGCCTTGCTTTATTGGGTTCAAGAACTAATTGGGAATGTTTATTAACTTATAGAAAATCAGTTTGAATTTTTTTGACAGTTAAAACCCCCGCTGATTTCAACATGTACAGTAACAAGTTAAGTTTCATTTAAAATTGATGGTCCTGTGGCTTGATGCTCTTTTGATGGTACTACATGTATAAATAACACAGCGTCATCGAAGGACATCCCACATATATTGGGTTGGCTTTGGGCGAATGCTTAGCACTTTAAACATTGTCCACCCGGCAGGTGAAGCTTGAAGTGCTAAGGTTCAGGTAATATACTCCATAAAAACATCCCTTTTGTGTGCCTCTTCGCCCTCTCACACCTTCACTGACTCAAGATGAAAGTGTATCAGAGAGATTGGTTAGCGTCTCATGTTACCGAATGACATAAATTGTTGCGATGTCATCCATTACAAGCATTTGTGAATCTTTGGCACCTGTTCTGTCTTATAATGCCAACTATCCAGGCTTGCAAAATGCATCATTGACTTTATGACGTAAGTGTGTGGTGACCAATGCTCGTGTGCATGCATAGGAGACATACATCACGCACAACTAGCACTAGGGCTGTTGCAGTACCTCATCTACAACAGCTTCCCAAGCTGTAGGTCACACTATGATTAATCCAGTCAGATGTTAGTATTTTTCTATATGCCAAAAACATTTTACATTGCATTTTGCAGTCATACTTTGCATGAAGTGTTAGGAGAGGTTTTCGACTAAAAAAGGTGAGATCTTGCAACTGCTGTTATTAAAAGGTTTGATCAGTGCTAAGTAATAACTGGTGTAAAATCTAAGTATGTGTAAATCCTAATTAAAAATTATGCAAATAAACTGAAGTAGCAATGTAAATAATGGATGTAAACAAAGAATCCAGTATATAATCCAAATTAAAACCTACTAAGTTAGATGTCAATGTATTAGACTTCACTATATATATACTGAATGTGAAAATATTAAAATTTACAGTGGTAGAAAGTAAACAGTGAAAATTAAGTCTTTGTAAATCCTGAGTAAAACATGTTAAGCCTGGAGCATAAAATGATTTTAGTAAACATGGAGAATAATGCCACTGTAAATCTTGAATGATAATGAAGTCACATTGTAAAGTGGTAAACACTGAATGACAAAACAGTGTACAAAAAACTGTACATATACATACATGGAACGTGAAGTCGTTGTAAATCCTCAGTAAGGAAATAAAAAACATAAACATCGACTGTGACATGTAAATCGTGAATGAGAGTTTATTGTAGACATGGAATGTGAAGTCAATGTAAATAATACGTGACAGGATGGATTCTTGTGAATCAAGCATGGATAGAGTTGTGTTTCTGGTCTGTTGGCCGAGGCACACTTGGGCTGAGGTGTATAATTGAGTGGTTGGTGTGTATCTATAAATCACGCGCCTGGGTCTAGTAGACACCTGCTCCCCTCCCTAGACAAGGTCACCCATTCTAGCACATCACATTGACCTGAAGTAGCATGTGAATCAAAGCACGCTCATAGTCTACTTGCAGTCAATGATCATCATCATTTGGTCATTATCTCACATATGACGTAGGTGTTGGAATATTGCAAACTTATTGTGCAACCGTTTGTGGGCAATATCTCACGTATGGCGTAGATGTAGGAATATTGCAAACTCACTGTGCAACCGTTTGTGGGCAATATCTCACGTATGGCGTAGATGTAGGAATATTGCAAACTTATTGTGCAACCGTTTGTGGGCAATATCTCACGTATGGCATAGATGTAGGAATATTGCAAACTTATTGTGCAACCGTTTGTGGGCAATATCTCACGTATGGCGTAGATGTAGGAATATTGCAAACTTATTGTGCAACCGTTTGTGGGCAATATCTCACGTATGGCATAGATGTAGGAATATTGCAAACTCACTGTGCAACCGTTTGTGGGCAATATCTCACGTATGGCATAGATGTAGGAATATTGCAAACTCACTGTGCAACCGTTTGTGGGCAATATCTCACGTATGGCGTAGATGTAGGAATATTGCAAACTCACTGTGCAACCGTTTGTGGGCAATATCTCACGTATGGCGTAGATGTTGGAATATTGCAAACTTATTGTGCAACCGTTTGTGGGCTGTCAGAAGATCTATGTTATTGTATGCGGCAGACAGATATCTGTTTCTGAATTTTAAGATGAAAGGCTGTGGACTTGTGGTGGCATTTTGGTTTTACACAGTTGTATTTATAATATACATGTATAGGGCACTGCTGTGTTAAGCCAGGCTTGATGAAAGCAGGAAATTGTGATAATGTAACAAAGTACAGCTGTCATCTGAAGCCAGCTGATAACACAGCGCGAAGGAATAGCATAAGGTTGGGGTGAAGGCCCTGACACACATTTCTAGCAAGTATGCAGCATTTATGCACATGGGTACAGTTAACTTGTGTTTTATAAACAGAAACACGGTGATGCAGAAGCCGACTGGTATAAAACTGTTCCAGAATGGATTGCAATTGATGGGAAGAAAGAGGGTCCTTGCTGGCTCATGAAACATTTTGTCAAAATGAACATATTTATTCCTTCATCAATGCATGCTTTTGCATAAGGGAGAAAATATGGTTTCTCTTCCATTATATCATCAGGCTCCATGTAAAATTACCACTATTTATATTCTGTCCTGTTCTTCGATTAGCAGTATCCCCAATCCATTCAGATTCTGTCCTGTTTGTAGTCACAATAAAGAATGAATATGTGAAGACTTCTAGAGCAGTTGAGACATTTTGGCATGCACAACATGTTGTTTCATTACACAATCACGTCATGTAGCGTCTGGTTGCTTGGTTCATGAAAATACTGCACTGGCAGTGTACCTTAGAGGTCTGGCCTTGGATCTTGTGGAACTTGGCAGAGAGCAGACCCAGACTTTGAAGACAGACAGCCTGGTCAATTAGAGGCAAATACAACATACGTCATTGTCATCATGCCACTTTAAACATTGTAATCCACCTCATCCTTCTTTCTTTTTATCCTCATTCTTCATCTTTTTAATCCTTCAGCAGTCATCCTTAGTTTTATTCATCTTCAATCTACTCCTTCATCATAAGAGTGGTTCTTGCAAAAACTTCCAGTAGTTTCAGAAAATCTCCATGTTACACATGATATATATATATATGACGAGTTGACCTTTATAATTATGTACATTATACATATGTGTAACTAAATAACATTATAAATTGTACTGTATCTTTATTTCCTATCATCCTTATCCTCATTAGTCATCATTCTTCACTACACTAGTGTCACTTTTCACCATCTTCATTCCTCACCTTCATTTCTCATCATGAATGTTAATGATGGTTGAAGTGACAGATCGAGACAATCGTATAACTGACAGAAAACATAATTAGTTCAGGATTACAGAAGTGACAATGTTTGAAATGCTCAGTACATAGTAATCATGTTAATTACTGTAATTTTGCATTTCTCCGATGAAGACAAGTCAGTTTTAATTATTTTCTCTGTCTTACAATTGGACCTACTTCTTGGCCGTACCAATCAATATCATGCAACAATGGATTTGTTGTATATAAGCATGCAACCAATGTCACTAGAGGCCATAATGACTCATGACTGTGACTTAATAAACCGTTTAATAGAGATTAATAGACCTTCTGCAGCTGCTGCTGTTGCTGCAAGGCAAGATTTTAAAGCCTCCTTCAGTCCCTTGTCTTGGTTGTCTCTTTTGTCCTCACTCAGACTCATTTTGCAAAAATCTAACTCCACTCAGATATCAACTGCGACAGTTTAGCTTGATTATGCAAATTTGTTTTTGGGGGGTCAAATCAGTGCATAATTTAATTAATATTTTTTAGTAGGCCTACATCAAATGTGGTAAAAAATATTGCAAAAGCGGTTTTGCTTCTGTAAGCCATCTATATTGTTGCATTATCATAAATTCTTTTGATGGTATTAACAAAAGTATGCATCATTTATTAAAATTTACAGAAGATATTACTTAAAGTTATCCACACACTATGAGGAGTTGAATCAATTGGGAAGGGTGTCAGTTTTAAGTGCTCTCATCTGATGGCAGCGTCGTAGTTTTTGTCTTTCTAGTACCTTGTTGATTTCAGCGTGATACAAGCGTACTATTTCTGACAAGATAAAAAGAAAAAAAAAGGGATACCGGAGCCAAATACCAACCTGCATGAATCTGTTTTTATTGCCACTATCGCGTCCACTTGTGAGAAACAGCTGAACGCCTACAGTACAGGTCCAGAAGCACATGGAAACGTGTTCTTTTAAATGACAAGTTGATATAAGTGTCTGGGCTGTTTACTTAAAGTAGCAGTACACTCACTAGTGTGTAGAATTGCAATAAGAAATTATTTATAGAAACAACTAATTTTTTTTAAAGCCAAGTGGTTGATATTTCCAAAATAGCTCGCATATGTGATAACAGTACAATATACTCTTTAAAGTAACCTTGAGTATATGTGATAACAGTACAATATACTCTTTAAAGTAACCTTGAGTATATGTGATAACAGTACAATATACTCTTTAAAGTAACCTTGAGTATGTATCAGTTAACAAATAAATGTGGCATATTTTATTTAAAATAAAAAAGTTAAAACAATAGATTGAATATTATAAGTACGCACCAAAAAGCTAAATTAAAAATATTTGATAAGAAATAAATGAATATTGCTGTGGGATATATTATTACAGTTTGAACAAGGTGTCTTTTACACGATTTGTTAATTATATTATGCAAACGAGTAGCGTAATTGGTCACCAATTATTTTCCTCTTTTGTATAATTTGGTGTTTCAGAAAGTTGTTACCATGTTGCAGCAACTTTAAAGTAAAGACAAGGAAAGAGTATTATTTTATAAGCTATGGTTACATTTTGTGTTTCTGCCTGCTTCAAATGGTTAGTACAGGCCAAGTCTCTGCCATTCGTTGTGATGGTTCAGTACAAGTTGTGTGGATATTTCCTCTGATGTCTGCGCTGGTATGTCTCAACCAGCCATCAAAGAGTTCCCTTTTTGCACCTTGTGCATGACAGACATTTTTGAATAGGCATTCACAGTTACAACAAGACGGATGATTTATGCGAACATTCCAGAACTTGTATTGCCAACATGCATGTGTCGTGTAATATCAGAATAATTGAAGACGACATGGAATTTAAGGTGAATGTTGTATTACAATGCATAAATGAAGACTGACCTTCTCTGTGTTAGGCTGTCCAACAAATGAAGACTGCAATAGTTGTAAGTCAATAGACTCGGTGCATGTACTGCATATGCTTCCAGGATTGCCGTAAAATAAATCTACCTTTCTGCCAAATTTCTATGCGGATTACATTCAACCTTCCGGCATTTTGAAGGACATTTACAGTGTAATAGGGACGTATATAAACACAGTCGTCTGAACTTGACCCGTGTAACCTGTGATATTTCGGTTACCGATATTTCAGCAATCATTTCCACGATATTTCAGCATTCATTTCCACGGGATGTCATTGCGCTCTTTTGTTGCACGAGAAACTAAGCACCAGTCATGCAATGAAGATTGGCTTGTTTTGATTTAACCTTACAAAGAAACTCGATATGTTGTGGGAAGTACAGTGAGGAATAACGCAATGATAACAGAGACAGAGCTCTACACAGATGATGACAAATGGCAATAGAAGTGCAGCTAGGTGGCATGCTCTGTGCCTGTCTCTAATGATACATGTCTCCCATCTAGGATCCACTAAAAATATCTTCTTCTTTCTAGTATGTCCAGGAAAACAACCACTGTGATGGTGAAATCAATGGCTCTGACAGGAGGCAGGTGACAGTGTGACAGGGAGTGGGTCGTTAGGCTGCAGGCTCCCTATGACAGCCACTGACTCCTGTGACTGTCTCATGGTGCAACATGGATCCCTCCTTGTTTATACAGCCACACCTTCTGACACACCAATTAGCTGGTGAACACTCTTGGGCTGACAATATTTGTACTGGAACCTGAGGCAGGTTATGGTTTGTCTGTGTATGAATGGACTGGTCAGTCTTGCCCAAGAATCAGGACACTGGTCATGGGGGTTCACGAAAGATCACTGGGTCATGGACCCTCACTGGCATGTTGCTGGCTAAGTAAATGGGTGGGCAGATTTATGGCTACGAAGTCCATCTTCTCTTCACAAACGGCAGTCTGGTTCTTTCTTGGTGTGTCTGCCAAATAACTTCATTTTACGCATGTTCATTCTTAAATTCCCTCTGGATGTGATTGCAATCTAAAATATTATAAATAGTTTTAAACAGATTGAACATTCTTCAGGATAGTTCATTTCTAAGCAAATGAGTTCTTTTAGACATATCCAATATGTGAATTTTTACCTTGCACAAGGTAGAAATTCACGTATTGGATATGTCTAAAAAGAGCTCATTTGCCTAGTTTTAAACTGTTTGTAACTGGGCAATACAAGATATCATAATATACATGTTTCAATATTCTTTTATGTTTCAGTTTTGTAATAGGTGATTTGTTTTCCTACAGAATGCTTATAAAGTCTGACGTCTACAACAACACCAAAAATGGGAAAGGGATAAACCGACATGGATCCATTATGGTCCAAATGCTAAAAGGTCACTAGAGTTGTGCTTATTGTGTTATTGTGTTAGTGTGTTAGTGTGTTAGTGTGTTAGTGTGCTGTGCACATGTAAGTACTGTGAAGTACTGTACAGCTACTAGAACAGGCTTAGTCCATTCCAAGCCGGTTGTACCAGAGCAGGTTTGTCATTGCCATGTCTAGAATCTCATGCCAGAGGCAGTGGAACATAGTCAACAGAAATAATATTATAAACATTATTGTTATTTCGTATTAATTATATTATGCAAATGAGTAGTGTGACCATCAAACTTGCATCAGTGTAGTCTGAGTCATTTACATACACAGAGAAATGTAGCATGACTTTGTTGTAATCATTTATTTGATCAAGTATCACTTGATTGATGCCTGTAGTGGCCCCAGTGGTGGTGTCATGGCTGACTATGGTTACATTCCACTTTTAATGACTTTATTTATGTTGAGTACCCATAGCAGTGGCGATTAATAGAGCGTTTTACTGGTGACAAGTATAGGGGTTGTCAGGAGAATACACCCCATTAACAACTGGTCTCTCGGGCCAGACAGCTCTGTTGGATTGTAATTGGGAGAGCCAAAATGCCCATTACTATCAGCCTTATGCAGCATTAATAATAATTTATATTGCAGCTTGTTGTTCACCTGTGGCTTCTGATAGTATTGAGTTGATAAGATGCAGACATTTATATTACTGATAACAGCAACATTTGTTTTTCTTATTGAAAAGAGTTTATATATTATGTCTTCATATAGTATTATTAATAAATTATACCTTTGAAGTCACCTGAGGGTTGGGGTACATACAAATGTGGGTCCCACACAAAATATCTTGCCCTACTGACCAGAGGGACTTTGAACGCAATAAGTAGTGGAAGAGATAAGCATATGATAATGCAGTTAAAATCAACAACATTACTTATTGTGAAGATCATGAAAAGACAACACTACCAGATTACTACCTCTCTATCTGTTGTCAACAAGGAATATGTAGTTTTATATCACATTTGTAGGTGTCTGTTCGGTGTAAGTCCTGCCTCAGTTCTAATTCAGTTACAGTGCAAGGACATTCCTATTAATCCACAACTGTCACATCTTCAGATTTCAGTCATAGAAAGATGTGACAGAAATTAAGCCAGGGCTTGCATGTCTGTCATGGCCAACAGTGTAGAGAATCCTTTTATTACGTGTCTCGGTCAATCAGTCAGCCAGCCCGCCTGTCTTCCTGTCTGTCTTCCTGTTCGCCTGTCCATCTGTCTGTATGCTAATGCTATGGGTATAATTAGAATACAGCCACAGTTTTACACACATTTCATCTTGTATGACCATCCTAAGCAAACTGTTGGTAAAGCCCGAGGACTATTTAGGATGTGGTGGAAATGACTTTTCTGCTACCCATCCCCTTTCAGTAGTATGTACCAGGAAGTGCACCTTGCTTTAATTACCAACCAATGCCATGTCTTACAGGTTCACCGCAGACTGGCGGCTTTATTCAGTGTCAGAACTAAGATTAACAAGTCAGCATTCCAATGGAATGTTAAGAAAAAAAAGAAAAAATCTGCCCATGTGTCAGTAGGGCGGGGGAAACAGCAAAAAAAAATGTGCACAGGTTTTTTGCAGTACATTTGTAGGTAGAGAGAAGTGCTGAGTGCCAGTTATGTGTCAGTCTGTGTGTGATTGCTGTCATGGTGGTGTAGTGAGATTTTGTTACCTTGTATCTTCTTACTAGGTTTATCCAACCTCTTGATCTCAGCAAGGTTGCTATATCTGTATTCGTCATATAATTACAGCTGCCACGAATGCATAGTAGTCTAGTCATTTTCAGATAGCATGTACTTCAAAACGCCTGGGAAGATTTGTTTTTTCATCCTATCAATCAATAGGCAAAGTAAAAGAGGTGAAAGTGGATGCCAAGACTGCGACAACCTTTTGGACACAATTATATAATATGCATTGAGCACAGTTTCAAAACTTTCATGTAAAAAAAGACGAACTTTTTGCACAGCTGGCAAACACTGCCTCGGGCCGTGGGAATGAAACAATTTATGAGTTTTATGAGTTCTCATGTGACCTGGTGGAGCAGTGCTGTCTAGTTGGAGATCTTCACTCCTGGTCAGGCGTTGGATGTGGTGTTATATTGTAGGCAAGACTTCACTCTCTTCATTTGCCCATAATGTGGGTTATTTTCACTGACATACATGTTATGTTGTAAAATAGATAACTGAACATTTATTTCGTTTTTTCCAATACTGCTGAGTTATGGATAGGATTTGGTACATGGTAGGAGATAGTGCAATGGTTACCTAGACTTGGAGGGGATTGGTAGCAAGAGACAGGGAACACCAGTTGTTTGTACAAAACACAGCTTTACATTGGGTAAGCAGAATTCATACTTTCAGTGGATGGATTTATTCTTAAAATAGAACATTTGAACTTTGGCCTGCTATTCATGAGAACTGCATAATCTTTGTGGTCATCATGGCGTGACCTGACATCATCCAAGTTTCAATATATTTCAAAAAGTAAAAAACTAGGGCCACATAAATATGTCCATTTTATGTACACAGGGTCAACAAGCCATTGACATGGACATTTATAATCTGTGGCTTGTGTTCACTGAATGGATGGCCATGTATGCAACCCCTGTCTAACCACAAAAAAACACCCTTGGGTGGGTGTATTCTTAGTTCATCTCTGCAAGAAAGGTGAACCAGGCCCTGAATAAAAGACTTCTAACAAGACTGCACCAACAGACTGTCAGAATACGCTCCGCCCTACTGTGAGGTGGCAGGCACTACAACTTTACAACTCACAGGGCAGTTATTTTAGAGTTGCTAAAAAGATGACAGTCATAGATCTATCATTTTTTATTAATATCATACTGACTCAGTGTTTCCCCTGGTATATGACGTGCGAGGCGGGCCGCCTCGCCGTTTGTCTATGCCGCCTCACCCAAAATATGTCAAAATTGCTCCCTCATAGCTATTTTGTACACCCATTTTTTTGTTCTTTTGCGATGTATTCAGCATCGGCTAGCGGCGTGAAATGAAATCACACCTCAACTGAATACCAGTGGTCAAGTGGAAACCATACCTCAACATGATGAAACAATCAAGATTACTGACTTTTATTAATCATGATTACCAAGGTACATCTACAAGTTGTGTAAACATGTTTACATGCTATCTTGTTTCATATCTTCCCCTCTATAATCAAGAGTAAAAGTTAAAACATACCTCAGAATACACCAGTTTAAGCTAGTTTAAAAAAAATCTCTGGGGTGACCATGCCCCGGGCCCCCTAGCAATGCTTCATGCCTGCTGGGATTGCGTAGCCCACCACTGCCACCTCACCCATCATTTTAGCAAGGGGAAACACTGAATGACTGTACATATATGCAGACACCGTATGTTTTCAGACACCCTAAGAATATTCAAAAACAACTTTATGTACTCTATGTTTCCGTATACCTATTATTTGTATGTGACTGAATACCAACAGTACATAATGACTGTGTTTTGCACACCAAAAGTAATTCTTCTTTTTTTTACCGTATGTTCTCGGGCAGAACAGTATGTCCTCGGACAGAGCTGTATGTTCTCGGACAGAGCAGTATGTTCTCGGTCAGACCTGTATGTTCTCAGACAGAGCAGTATGTTCTCGGTCAGACCTGTATGTTCTCAGACAGAGCAGTATGTTCTCGGTCAGACCTGTATGTTCTCAGACAGAGCAGTATGTTCTCGGACAGAGCAGTATGTTCTCAGACAGAGCAGTATGTTCTCGGTCAGACCTGTATGTTCTCAGACAGAGCAGTATGTTCTCGGTCAGACCTGTATGTTCTCAGACAGAGCAGTATGTTCTCGGACAGAGCAATATGTTCTCAGACAGAGCAGTATGTTCTCGGTCAGAGCAGTATGTTCTCGGTCAGACCTGTATGTTCTCAGACAGAGCAGTATGTTCTCGGTCAGACCTGTATGTTCTCAGACAGAGCTGTATGTTCTCAGTCAGACCTGTATGTTCTCAGACAGAGCAGTATGTTCTCGGACAGAGCAGTATGTTCTCAGACAGAGCAGTATGTTCTCGGTCAGACCTGTATGTTCTCAGACAGAGCTGTATGTTCGCGGACAGAGCTGTATGTTCTCGGACAGACCTGTATGTTCTCAGACAGAGCAGTATGTTCTCGGACAGAGCAGTATGTTCTCAGTCAGACCTGTATGTTCTCGGTCAGACCTGTATGTTCTCAGACAGAGCAGTACGTTCTCAGACAGAGCAGTACGTTCTTGGACAGAGCTGTATGTTCTCAGACAGAGCTGTATGTTCTCAGACAGAGCAGTATGTTCTCGGTCAGACCTGTATGTTCTCAGACAGAGCAGTATGTTCTCAGACAGAGCAGTATGTTCTCGGACAGAGCTGTATGTTCTCAGACAGAGCTGTATGTTCTCAGACAGAGCAGTATGTTCTCAGACAGAGCAGTCTGTTCTCGGTCAGAGCTGTATGTTCTCGGACAGAGCTGTATGTTCTCAGACAAAGCAGTATGTTCTCGGACAGAGCTGTATGTTCTCGGACAGAGCAGTATGTTCTCGGTCAGAGCAGTATGTTCTCGGTCAGAGCAGTATGTTCTCGGTCAGAGCTGTATGTTCTCGGTCAGAGCTGTATGTTCTCAGACAGAGCAGTATGTTCTCGGTCAGAGCAATATGTTCTCGGTCAGAGCAGTATGTTCTCGGTCAGAGCTGTATGTTCTCAGACAGAGCAGTATGTTCTCGGTCAGAGCTGTATGTTCTCAGACAGAGCAGTATGTTCTCGGACAGAGCTGTATGTTCTCGGACAGACCTGTATGTTCTCGGACAGACCTGTATGTTCTCAGACAGAGCAGTATGTTCTCGGTCAGACCTGTATGTTCTCAGACAGAGCAGTATGTTCTCAGATAGTGCAGTATGTTCTCAGACAGAGCAGTATGTTCTCGGACAGAGCTGCATGTTCTCAGACAGAGCAGTATGTTCTCGGTCAGACCTGTATGTTCTCAGACAGAGCAGTATGTTCTCGGTCAGACCTGTATGTTCTCAGACAGAGCAGTATGTTCTCGGTCAGACCTGTATGTTCTCAGACAGAGCAGTATGTTCTCAGACAGAGCAGTATGTTCTCAGACAGAGCAGTATGTTCTCGGTCAGAGCTGTATGTTCTCGGACAGAGCTGTATGTTCTCAGACAGAGCAGTATGTTCTCGGACAGAGCTGTATGTTCTCAGTCAGACCTGTATGTTCTCAGACAGAGCAGTATGTTCTCGGTCAGAGCAGTATGTTCTCGGACAGAGCTGTTTGTTCTCGGACAGAGCTGTATGTTCTCGGTCAGAGCAGTATGTTCTCGGACAGAGCAGTATGTTCTCGGACAGAGCTGTATGTTCTCGGACAGAGCTGTATGTTCACGGACAGAGCTGTATGTTCTCAGACAGAGCAGTATGTTCTCGGTCAGACCTGTATGTTCTCAGACAGAGCAGTATGTTCTCAGATAGTGCAGTATGTTCTCAGACAGAGCAGTATGTTCTCGGACAGAGCTGTATGTTCTCAGACAGAGCAGTATGTTCTCGGTCAGACCTGTATGTTCTCAGACAGAGCAGTATGTTCTCGTTCAGACCTGTATGTTCTCAGACAGAGCAGTATGTTCTCAGACAGAGCAGTATGTTCTCGGTCAGAGCTGTATGTTCTCGGACAGAGCTGTATGTTCTCAGACAGAGCAGTATGTTCTCGGACAGAGCTGTATGTTCTCGGACAGAGCTGTATGTTCTCGGTCAGACCTGTATGTTCTCAGACAGAGCAGTATGTTCTCGTTCAGACCTGTATGTTCTCAGACAGAGCAGTATGTTCTCAGACAGAGCAGTATGTTCTCGGTCAGAGCTGTATGTTCTCGGACAGAGCTGTATGTTCTCAGACAGAGCAGTATGTTCTCGGACAGAGCTGTATGTTCTCGGACAGAGCTGTATGTTCTCGGTCAGAGCAGTATGTTCTCGGACAGAGCTGTATGTTCTCGGACAGACCTGTATGTTCTCAGACAGAGCAGTATGTTCTCGGTCAGACCTGTATGTTCTCAGACAGAGCAGTATGTTCTCGGTCAGAGCAGTATGTTCTCGGACAGAGCAGTATGTTCTCGGTCTGAGCTGTATGTTCTCAGACAGAGCAGTATGTTCTCGGTCAGAGCTGTATGTTCTCAGACAGAGCAGTATGTTCTCGGACAGAGCTGTATGTTCTCGGACAGAGCAGTATGTTCTCGGTCAGACCTGTATGTTCTCGGACAGAGCATTATGTTCTCGGTCAGACCTGTATGTTCTCGGACAGAGCTGTATGTTCTCGGACAGACCTGTATGTTCTCAGACAGAGCAGTATGTTCTCGGTCAGACCTGTATGTTCTCAGACAGAGCAGTATGTTCTCAGATAGTGCAGTATGTTCTCAGACAGAGCAGTATGTTCTCGGACAGAGCTGTATGTTCTCGGACAGAGCTGTATGTTCTCAGTCAGACCTGTATGTTCTCAGACAGAGCAGTATGTTCTCGGTCAGAGCAGTATGTTCTCGGACAGAGCTGTATGTTCTCGGACAGAGCTGTATGTTCTCGGTCAGAGCTGTATGTTCTCGGACAGAGCTGTATGTTCTCGGACAGAGCTGTATGTTCTCGGACAGAGCTGTATGTTCTCGGTCAGAGCAGTATGTTCTCGGTCAGAGCAGTATGTTCTCGGTCAGAGCAGTATGTTCTCGGTCAGAGCTGTATGTTCTCAGACAGAGCAGTATGTTCTCGGACAGAGCTGTATGTTCTCGGACAGAGCTGTATGTTCACGGACAGAGCTGTATGTTCTCGGACAGACCTGTATGTTCTCAGACAGAGCAGTATGTTCTCGGTCAGACCTGTATGTTCTCAGACAGAGCAGTATGTTCTCAGATAGTGCAGTATGTTCTCAGACAGAGCAGTATGTTCTCGGACAGAGCTGTATGTTCTCAGACAGAGCAGTATGTTCTCGGTCAGACCTGTATGTTCTCAGACAGAGCAGTATGTTCTCGGTCAGACCTGTATGTTCTCAGACAGAGCAGTATGTTCTCGGTCAGAGCAGTATGTTCTCAGACAGAGCAGTATGTTCTCAGACAGAGCAGTATGTTCTCAGACAGAGCAGTATGTTCTCAGACAGAGCAGTATGTTCTCGGTCAGAGCTGTATGTTCTCGGACAGAGCTGTATGTTCTCAGACAGAGCAGTATGTTCTCGGACAGAGCTGTATGTTCTCGGACAGAGCTGTATGTTCTCGGTCAGACCTGTATGTTCTCAGACAGAGCAGTATGTTCTCGTTCAGACCTGTATGTTCTCAGACAGAGCAGTATGTTCTCAGACAGAGCAGTATGTTCTCGGTCAGAGCTGTATGTTCTCGGACAGAGCTGTATGTTCTCAGACAGAGCAGTATGTTCTCGGACAGAGCTGTATGTTCTCGGACAGAGCTGTATGTTCTCGGTCAGAGCAGTATGTTCTCGGACAGAGCTGTATGTTCTCGGACAGACCTGTATGTTCTCAGACAGAGCAGTATGTTCTCGGTCAGACCTGTATGTTCTCAGACAGAGCAGTATGTTCTCGGTCAGAGCAGTATGTTCTCGGACAGAGCAGTATGTTCTCGGTCTGAGCTGTATGTTCTCAGACAGAGCAGTATGTTCTCGGTCAGAGCTGTATGTTCTCGGACAGAGCAGTATGTTCTCGGACAGAGCTGTATGTTCTCGGACAGAGCAGTATGTTCTCGGTCAGACCTGTATGTTCTCGGACAGAGCAGTATGTTCTCGGTCAGACCTGTATGTTCTCGGACAGAGCTGTATGTTCTCGGACAGACCTGTATGTTCTCAGACAGAGCAGTATGTTCTCGGTCAGACCTGTATGTTCTCAGACAGAGCAGTATGTTCTCAGATAGTGCAGTATGTTCTCAGACAGAGCAGTATGTTCTCGGACAGAGCTGTATGTTCTCGGACAGAGCTGTATGTTCTCAGTCAGACCTGTATGTTCTCAGACAGAGCAGTATGTTCTCGGTCAGAGCAGTATGTTCTCGGACAGAGCTGTATGTTCTCGGACAGAGCTGTATGTTCTCGGTCAGAGCTGTATGTTCTCGGACAGAGCTGTATGTTCTCGGACAGAGCTGTATGTTCTCGGACAGAGCTGTATGTTCTCGGTCAGAGCAGTATGTTCTCGGTCAGAACAGTATGTTCTCGGTCAGAGCAGTATGTTCTCGGTCAGAGCTGTATGTTCTCAGACAGAGCAGTATGTTCTCGGACAGAGCTGTATGTTCTCGGACAGAGCTGTATGTTCACGGACAGAGCTGTATGTTCTCGGACAGACCTGTATGTTCTCAGACAGAGCAGTATGTTCTCGGTCAGACCTGTATGTTCTCAGACAGAGCAATATGTTCTCAGATAGTGCAGTATGTTCTCAGACAGAGCAGTATGTTCTCGGACAGAGCTGTATGTTCTCAGACAGAGCAGTATGTTCTCGGTCAGACCTGTATGTTCTCAGACAGAGCAGTATGTTCTCGGTCAGACCTGTATGTTCTCAGACAGAGCAGTATGTTCTCGGTCAGAGCAGTATGTTCTCAGACAGAGCAGTATGTTCTCAGACAGAGCAGTATGTTCTCAGACAGAGCAGTATGTTCTCAGACAGAGCAGTATGTTCTCAGACAGAGCAGTATGTTCTCGGTCAGAGCTGTATGTTCTCGGACAGAGCTGTATGTTCTCGGACAGACCTGTATGTTCTCAGACAGAGCAGTATGTTCTCGGTCAGACCTGTATGTTCTCAGACAGAGCAGTATGTTCTCGGTCAGAGCAGTATGTTCTCGGACAGAGCAGTATGTTCTCGGTCTGAGCTGTATGTTCTCAGACAGAGCAGTATGTTCTCGGTCAGAGCTGTATGTTCTCAGACAGAGCAGTATGTTCTCGGACAGAGCTGTATGTTCTCGGACAGAGCTGCATGTTCTCGGTCAGAGCTGTATGTTCTCAGACAGAGCAGTATGTTCTCGGTCAGAGCTGTATGTTCTCAGACAGAGCAGTATGTTCTCGGACAGAGCTGTATGTTCTCGGACAGAGCTGTATGTTCTCAGACAGAGCAGTATGTTCTCGGTCAGACCTGTATGTTCTCAGACAGAGCAGTATGTTCTCGGTCAGAGCAGTATGTTCTCGGACAGAGCAGTATGTTCTCGGTCTGAGCTGTATGTTCTCAGACAGAGCAGTATGTTCTCGGTCAGAGCTGTATGTTCTCAGACAGAGCAGTATGTTCTCGGACAGAGCTGTATGTTCTCGGACAGAGCTGTATGTTCTCGGTCAGAGCTGTATGTTCTCAGACAGAGCAGTATGTTCTCGGTCAGAGCTGTATGTTCTCGGACAGACCTGTATGTTCTCAGACAGAGCAGTATGTTCTCGGTCAGACCTGTATGTTCTCAGACAGAGCAGTATGTTCTCGGTCAGAGCAGTATGTTCTCGGACAGAGCAGTATGTTCTCGGTCTGAGCTGTATGTTCTCAGACAGAGCAGTATGTTCTCGGTCAGAGCTGTATGTTCTCAGACAGAGCAGTATGTTCTCGGACAGAGCTGTATGTTCTCGGACAGAGCTGTATGTTCTCGGTCAGAGCTGTATGTTCTCAGACAGAGCAGTATGTTCTCGGTCAGAGCTGTATGTTCTCGGACAGAGCAGTATGTTCTCGGTCTGAGCTGTATGTTCTCAGACAGAGCTGTATGTTCTCAGACAGAGCAGTATGTTCTCGGACAGAGCAGTATGTTCTCAGACAGACCTGTATGTTCTCAGACAGAGCAGTATGTTCTTGGTCAGAGCTGTATGTTCTCGGACAGAGCTGTATGTTCTCGGACAGAGCAGTATGTTCTCGGACAGAGCAGTATGTTCTCGGACAGAGCAGTATGTTCTCGGACAGAGCTGTATGTTTTCGGACAGAGCAGTATGTTCTCGGTCAGACCTGTATGTTCTCAGACAGAGCAGTATGTTCTCAGACAGAGCTGTATGTTCTCGGACAGAGCAGTATGTTCTCGGTCAGAGCAGTATGTTCTCAGACAGAGCAGTATGTTCTCAGACAGACCTGTATGTTCTCGGTCAGAGCTGTATGTTCTTGGACAGAGCAGTATGTTCTCAGACAGAGCAGTATGTTCTCGGTCTGAGCTGTATGTTCTCAGACAGAGCTGTATGTTCTCAGACAGAGCAGTATGTTCTCGGACAGAGCAGTATGTTCTCAGACAGACCTGTATGTTCTCAGACAGAGCAGTATGTTCTTGGTCAGAGCTGTATGTTCTCGGACAGAGCTGTATGTTCTCGGACAGAGCAGTATGTTCTCGGACAGAGCAGTATGTTCTCGGACAGAGCAGTATGTTCTCGGACAGAGCTGTATGTTCTCGGACAGAGCAGTATGTTCTCGGTCAGACCTGTATGTTCTCAGACAGAGCAGTATGTTCTCAGACAGAGCTGTATGTTCTCGGACAGAGCAGTATGTTCTCGGTCAGAGCAGTATGTTCTCAGACAGAGCAGTATGTTCTCAGACAGACCTGTATGTTCTCGGTCAGAGCTGTATGTTCTCGGACAGAGCAGTATGTTCTCGGTCAGAGCTGTATGTTCTTGGACAGAGCAGTATGTTCTCGGTCAGAGCTGTATGTTCTTGGACAGAGCAGTATGTTCTCGGTCAGAGCAGTATGTTCTCGGTCAGAGCAGTATGTTCTCGGTCAGAGCAGTATGTTTTCGGACAGAGCTGTATGTTCTCGGTCAGAGCTCTGAGAATTTAATTATTTTTAGATGTTCTTGCACATATTGTCATTACATTAGCAGTATTTTATGAAACTATAATAATTCTTTATTTCCTTATCAGATTATGGACGTGTGAAAACATGAATTATTATTGCACAAAAGCTATTGTATAGCACACCTAACCATGTCTAAACAGACTTGCCAGTAGCTGTTGTTCCCAACCAGTCAACCGTTGCACTTTATAACAGACATTGCCATTATTTATTACAATTACCCTGTTGCTTTGTGCAAGCCTTTCGTCATTCCGTAAAATCTACAGCTTTGTTTACTAATGTTTATCCAGAATGCACTCACTTGAACTGGGTGTAGATGAGTTTTTGTAGCCCTGAGAAAGTTCTGTGGAAGCAAAGTCATCAAGTGGCTGATGTCGGTTCCTTGTATTTCTAGAAAGTGTCGTAAGTTTGCAGTGTCAAGTCAGCAGTGTAAGCTTACACTTTTCAGGAAAAAAATGTTTTATAAAATTTGTAGATAGTCGGCTACTGTGTAAATGTTCATTGTGATTGATACAAAATTACTAATTCTATGTGGATACAGTAAACCCAGAAATTTGACATATTTTAAAAGTTGTATGCCACCTCAAAAGAAAATAATGAAAAATAATAGTTGTGTGAGAAATAGCTCTACAATGTCTCATTTGAATGAGTAGGGCACAGTGGTCAAGCGGTCAAAATGCCGGACTGTTGATCAGGGGAACTGGTTTCGAATCCTGATGCCAATCTAACAGTGGTTCAGTACAGGTATTGGCCGTCGTGTCGAAACTTGGGCAATTTTGTTCACCCTACGTTGCCAGTGTCTTTTGGAAGAGACACTGTAAGCCTTTGGTTCCTTCTGCCTGGTGTCTGTGCCAGGGGAAGTAAAAGATCCCATACAGGGAAATGGGAAAAACCTGTCATGGACTCACTGAGCTGAGATCTCATTCATTAAACTACTATTGGTTTTAATGTCCAAAAATGGACCCTGCTAATTAATAGTTGAAGACGAAGATGGAACGTTGCTTATGACACTGTTTGTTCTACTCATCTCACATTGCTGACATACAGAGACCAGACTATGGAATGAAAGCCCCGCTGTGCAGCTGGCAGTGAAGGCCTGGTTAGTCCCACTGCAAGTGCATAGGCAGACATAATTCATCTGTAATGTGCAGTGGGGGACACCAGATATGGAGACACACTGTTCTCCAGTGCTCAGTGGCAGGGTGGGAGTGGTCGTTAGGCATCACTTACATCAGACCGTTCAACAGGCTCTTGTGCAGGTGCCTGTGTATGGCAGGCGTACATGCATGTACATGTTGGTGCATGAGTGGGGGGGTGGAGAGGGATTAAGACATTGTGATGACAACATCTACAATGGTATTAGTGTATCTGTAGATCTTGTGATTACCAATTACCAGGTGATTGTTGGCACTGTGGATATTATTAGTTTCATTTCTTGGCCACTGACTTTGTCCCATGGCCATGTACACATGTGCATGCGTGCGTGCGTGCGTGCGTGTGTGCGTGCAATACTGTGCACACATGAATGTGTTATGTATTGAGAGACCAAATAGGATATCAAGTGTGTGTGTTTATTGAGATGTGTGTACATTGAGGGGGTGTACATTATGTGTACAATGTATACATTGTACATTATGTGTACAATGTATACATGTACATGGAGAGGGTACATGTTCATTGAAGGGATGTGTGTGTGTGTGCATTGAGGGGGCATGCACATTGGACTGGGGTAATAGTAATATGTAATAGTCACGATTGCAAATATTGAAGTAATAGTAATAGGTTGAGCAAAAACTCAATGTAATAGTAATAGGAAGCAATGTAATAGTAGTTGACCTATTACTTTCATGTTACTATTGAACATTTAAATCAAATTTCAACTACATAGCAATTCCATTTGATTAGGTTGTAGATTCCGCTAGTTTCTCCAGGTTTTATGGTTGCTCCCCCCTTGTCAACTTCAGCATGGCCCTGGTGAAGTTTTACCCTAGAGTTTTATGAGCGTTTACATAGCAGGAGACACTGGTACAGTGACTGCTGCACTGACTGAATGGATTAAACTGGGTCTTTCACTGCTTTAAAGCCAGTTCTGCCAAGTGCCACTTTGCCAACTACCCTTTTTAAGTAAGCCTATACGGGTTTTTAATAACTGCCTCTAGGGTGCACACAATTCAGCCTGAACTACAATGGGTGTGAAAAAGATCCTGATGTATTTGTACTTGAGCCAACCAGGCACCAAGCAGCAGTAGAGCAATGTGTGGTTTACTTAGACTGTAATATAATCTACCAAGTTATGTGGCATTGACTGTTGCTTTTGTCTTTCATTCCAATATGGTATTTAAATATAAAATATAAATATATATGTTCTATCCTTAGTCAGTGTAGTTAGTAGATTGTAATAAATGTGGTATGTACGATATAGATATATATGTTGTAAAAATTTATGATTTTTTATACTTTATAATACTTCCCTAATGATGATGATGATGAAAGTACTTGACATTCTCAAATATTATTTCATACTTTGGGCATGGGTATCAATAAATGGCAAGTTAGATTTTTATTCACCTGTCTTGTTTAACTTCTTGAAACTGTGAGTCAAATAAAATGTTCCGATGAAAAATGTAATATAGTAATTGTTTCATATATAGTGGTAATAATAATAGGAAGAATTCAGTATGTGATAGTAATAGGAAGGAGACAAAGTAATAGTAATAGATTGCATTGCAATGTAATTGACCCCAGGCCTCCAGCAGAGGATGTGAACGTAGAGGGGGCAAACAATATATACTTTGATCATTGTCGATCATATGTGGGTCTTCTGTATCTCTTGTGTCCTTTTAGCCCTACCATTATAATTATGCTTTGTGGTCATACGAATAGTGTATTGGCTTTAGCTTGACCACATCCACTTATTAGAATGCCCGCCCGGTTGGTTTTATGAATCATACTTGTTCTATTGACTGAGGACTGCATTGCTGGTACTGTTGACACTGTGTAGGAGTGTGTGGGTGGCTCGTTAGTTTCATTCTACCCATTGTAGTAGAATTTGTTTGTTCATCTTAAACGGGGATTGAAGTATTTTCTGTAAACAGGCAGACACTTTGTCACATCACTTTAGAGATGGCTGAAGGTTATTCAAACTAGCCAGCCGTCAGTGTTTGTTGTCGTCAGTACACCATGCATGACAGCTGAAATAAAATTAGCAAAATTGAAAACCTGGGCATCATTGACACTGTTAGGAGAGAGGGAGAGATGGAAAAGGATGGGAGGAGGGATAAATGAACAGGAAACAATTTGAGAATGTCGTATATGATAATACATGTATTTATATTTATGAATGGTAATTGCAAAATGTTCAAGATAAACTGATGTTGAAGACAATACTTGGAGAGTTGCTATCAATGGCATTCTAAACACGCACTGCAGCATCACATTATATTGATCCTGAGGCATCATCATACCTTAGTCCACATGTTGAATCAATACATACCGTATTTCACCACATGGCGATTAGGTCGAGATATTCTATAAGTGAGGGTGGGCGGTTATGCAGACATGGGCACTTACGTAGATCCGCATTATTGCTCCCCCCGTTGTAAAAATGATCGAAACAATACAAACTTAAAGTGGGTGAACGAGACAACAAGTGCACATTGATCAGTGCTGGCTTCATAAAGCATTTATAACATATCAAGTGATAGTTGAAATATGAAACACTGTCATTGATGGACATCTGATGAAAATTATGTTACTCTAAACAATCTTACAACATAAAATGTATAGCTTTGCGGATATTTGCATACAGTGCACTCCCGATAACTCAAACTCGCATTAGCCAATTTTCGCTTACTTACGACATTAAAGTTAAAGTCGACCTTTTTCCTCGGTCCCAGGACTATATCTATAACTTAGTCTAAGGCGCTAAAACATAGGCCCTGCTAAGTGGTACTTCTGATAAGAAGTATTACCTTAGGACACTGGAGGTTTGATTTATCCTGAGTGGACTTTAGCTGGGAGATAGTGTAGTAACAAGACAAGTTTCATGAAACGATTTAAGTGAAAAAATCATTTATAGTTTTCCAAGAATTTCTTATATCGTTTTTGTACCGATTAAAACATGATTCACAATAGATTTGTTTTGCTGCACGAATGCTCTTCAACAACTTTCTGGCCATTTTGTGGCCTATCTGCATGTGTTATTACGTGATATATTACGTGGAAAGAGTTACGTCGTATAGTAAAGTAGAAAAACTGGACAGTTATTCAAAATGCAGTGCTTGCTGGCTGAAGTGCTAATAAATGCCAAACCAGCGACAGAAACATCGGAGCAGACCAAGTTAAGTCTGAAGAATATTCAACAACTTTCTGCTAATTTTCTGGTATTTCTGAATTTTGTATCATCTATATTTTGATAACAAATGTATATATATATGTATGTGGCTGAGATGGCGATGGGCAGTAATGCGAGTAGGTGGGCGGTTAACCCAAATTTCGAAGAAATAGTGGGTGGGCAATAATGCGGGTATGGGCAGCAACACGGTCAAATACAGTAGAGAGTAAAGAGACTGGACACCTGTGCACAATTATTCTCCACCTGTACAATGGAATGCTTTCAAGTGGTTTCAGGTAGGTGTGGCTTGTCAACTGCATGGGTGGATATCTGTGTCACTAATAAATATATCTGTCCCCATTTCGACCCATACTCCCACCCATGCTATGTACCCTTAATAGTTCTTCTGTTTCTTATCGTTCCTGATAGATTTTAATGCTTGTGATATTGCACAATATCAGCTTTGTATGGTCTCCAAGCTCTGTATAGGTATGTTTTCTGAGATATGACCATAACAAAGAGCAAGATATCCGGACTGGAAATGAGTAATGTAACTTCATATACAAATCCAGATGTTAGGCACACATTTTCTGCAGAGCTTTAGAAGTGAAGGAGCCACCAGAACAATGTTTTTAATTAATTAATTAATTTTCATCTGAACAAAATGTCAACTACCGGGTACTCTGGTGTGCATATATTCTTATCTAGATTGAATGTAAGTATCAGCCTTGAAATTTGAAGAACATGATTGCTTTTGTGCTCGTATTATTTTAATATATTTTATATATATTTATATATAGATATATTTTAATATCCTTTTCGATTTGTAAGTCGTGCTTGATACAGAGATCTGCAGTCACATCTGCACATAGTCCCATAGACTCGAACAACCAGACAAGTGTCATGAGTTACAATACATAGATACAGTGTAGTTATCTATTTTGAAAATAAATAAAAGTTGCCAAAGTATAATGGTGTTTAGCTTCATTAATATATAACGATTTCAGTAACTACATCCACCATTGTAGTGTTTGGGATCACATTCCTGACACATCGTTCCATCTAGTAGTCAGGATGATCATTTTCACTATTACAAAGACATCATTCTTGCCAAGTTTAGACGATTATTTCTGTATTACTTTTTGGCATTCACCTACCTGGTAGGTGGTAAACATTCTCTGTATACATTCACCTACCTGGTAGGTGGTAAACGTTCTCTGTATACATTCACCTACCTGGTAGGTGGTAAACATTCTCTGTATACATTCACCTACCTGGTAGGTGGTAAACATTCTCTGTATACATTCACCTACCTGGTAGGTGGTAAACATTCTCTGTATACATTCACCTACCTGGTAGGTGGTAAACGTTCTCTGTATACATTCACCTACCTGGTAGGTGGTAAACATTCTCTGTATACATTCACCTACCTGGTAGGTGGTAAACATTCTCTGTATACATTCACCTACCTGGTAGGTGGTAAACGTTCTCTGTATACATTCACCTACCTGGTAGGTGGTAAACGTTCTCTGTATACATTCACCTACCTGGTAGGTGGTAAACGTTCTCTGTATACATTCACCTACCTGGTAGGTGGTAAACGTTCTCTGTATACATTCACCTACCTGGTAGGTGGTAAACGTTCTCTGTATACATTCACCTACCTGGTAGGTGGTAAACGTTCTCTGTATACATTCACCTACCTGGTAGGTGGTAAACGTTCTCTGTATACATTCACCTACCTGGTAGGTGGTAAACGTTCTCTGTATACATTCACCTACCTGGTAGGTGGTAAACGTTCTCTGTATACATTCACCTACCTGGTAGGTGGTAAACGTTCTCTGTATACATTCACCTACCTGGTAGGTGGTAAACGTTCTCTGTATACATTCACCTACCTGGTAGGTGGTAAACGTTCTCTGTATACATTCACCTACCTGGTAGGTGGTAAACATTCTCTGTATACATTCACCTACCTGGTAGGTGGTAAACGTTCTCTGTATACATTCACCTACCTGGTAGGTGGTAAACGTTCTCTGTATACATTCACCTACCTGGTAGGTGGTAAACGTTCTCTGTATACATTCACCTACCTGGTAGGTGGTAAACGTTCTCTGTATACATTCACCTACCTGGTAGGTGGTAAACATTCTCTGTATACATTCACCTACCTGGTAGGTGGTAAACGTTCTCTGTATACATTCACCTACCTGGTAGGTGGTAAACGTTCTCTGTATACATTCACCTACCTGGTAGGTGGTAAACGTTCTCTGTATACATTCACCTACCTGGTAGGTGGTAAACGTTCTCTGTATACATTCACCTACCTGGTAGGTGGTAAACGTTCTCTGTATACATTCACCTACCTGGTAGGTGGTAAACGTTCTCTGTATACATTCACCTACCTGGTAGGTGGTAAACGTTCTCTGTATACATTCACCTACCTGGTAGGTGGTAAACATTCTCTGTATACATTCACCTACCTGGTAGGTGGTAAACGTTCTCTGTATACATTCACCTACTTGGTAGGTGGTAAACATTCTCTGTATACATTCACCTACCTGGTAGGTGGTAAACATTCTCTGTATACATTCACCTACCTGGTAGGTGGTAAACGTTCTCTGTATACATTCACCTACCTGGTAGGTGGTAAACATTCTCTGTATACATTCACCTACTTGGTAGGTGGTAAACGTTCTCTGTATACATTCACCTACCTGGTAGGTGGTAAACGTTCTCTGTATACAAATGAATACTCAATAGTTGGGTGCATTCGGGTGTCAACTTATTGACGTTTACTTGGTGTTGGTATGGAAATCAGACCTCGCAAATCGATGACCATTTCAATACCATGAAAGCTGGCTGGGATCTAGCTGAACACTGCTCCAAAATGAGCTTCATAGGCATTATTTCAATTTGCACCAATACATTATATAAATATTGTTATCTGGATTAAAATGTATAAACTTGTAATATTTTATATGTTTTTGTGACAGTTCAGTCACAACCACGTGTGCACACACACGGTGTATATTGTGTATACAGGGATTAAGTTCCATGGTTTTAAAGCTTGGTAGCATGCAATTATAAACTATTACCAAAGATATACATAATATTTAACATGGTACTTACCTCTCAAAGAAATTGTTTTTGTATTCTTTCCAGGTATTTTGAGTAAGTAATTTGAAATATTCAAAAAATGTCTGAATGGAAGGAACTAGACTATGTGTAGGAAGCTGTCATGAAAGAAGAACTAGACTATGTGTAGGGAGCTGTCATTAAAGAGGAACTAGACTGTGTGTAGGGAGCTGTCATGAAAGAGGAAATAGATTATGTGTAGGGAGCTGTCATGAAAGAGGAACTAGACTATGTATAGGGAGCTGTCATGAAAGAGGAACTAGACTGTGTGTAGGGAGCTGTCATGAAAGAGGAACTAGACTATGTGTAGGGAGGTGTCATGAAAGAGGAACTAGACTGTGTGTAGGGAGCTGTCATGAAAGAGGAACTAGATTATGTGTAGGGAGCTGTCATGAAAGAGGAACTAGACTGTGTGTAGGGAGCTGTCATGAAAGAGGAACTAGACTGTGTGTAGGGAGCTGTCATGAAAGAGGAACTAGACTGTGTGTAGGGAGCTGTCATGAAAGAGGAACTAGACTGTGTGTAGGGAGCTGTCATGAAAGAGGAACTAGACTATGTGTAGGGAGCTGTCATGAAAGAGGAACTAGACTGTGTGTAGGGAGCTGTCATGAAAGAGGAACTAGACTGTGTGTAGGGAGCTGTCATGAAAGAGGAACTTGAATTTGTGTAGGGAGCTGTCATGAAAGAGGAACTAGACTGTGTGTAGGGAGCTGTCATGAAAGAGGAACTTGAATTTGTGTAGGGAGCTGTCATGAAAGAGGAACTAGACTGTGTGTAGGGAGCTGTCATGAAAGAGGAACTTGAATTTGTGTAGGGAGCTGTCATGAAAGAGGAACTAGACTGTGTGTAGGGAGCTGTCATGAAAGAGGAACTTGAATTTGTGTAGGGAGCTGTCATGAAAGAGGAACTAGACTGTGTGTAGGGAGCTGTCATGAAAGAGGAACTTGAATTTGTGTAGGGAGCTGTCATGAAAGAGGAACTAGACTGTGTGTAGGGAGCTGTCATGAAAGAGGAACTTGAATTTGTGTAGGGAGCTGTCATGAAAGAGGAACTAGACTGTGTGTAGGGAGTTGTCATGAACACACTATTAATATGATTGACACCAAAAAGCCAAAGTTCATAATAATAATGAATCATTGTTTGCACTTAAACCCTCCAAAAGTAAGGTCATAGGTTATTAGGTACTCAAAAAAGTTACAGTTGAACATCGGTTTATGGTCACCTTGGTAATACAGCTACCTTGCCATTAAGGTCGCTCTAAGACAGTCTGAATTATTTCTGTAGCAGTAGTGGATAGGGAATTAGTCCCGCTAATACGGTCACCTTGCTATTCAGGTCACTTTGGTCCTGTCCCAAGGGTAACCTTAATAGTGAGGTTCCATGTCCCAAGGGTGACCTTAATAGTGAGGTTCCATGTCCCAAGGGTGACCTTAATAGTGAGGTTCCATGTCCCAAGGGTGACCTTAATAGTGAGGTTCCATGTCCCAAGGGTGACCTTAATAGTGAGGTTCCATGTCCCAAGGGTGACCTTAATAGTGAGGTTCCATGTCCCAAGGGTGACCTTAATAGTGAGGTTCCATGTCCCAAGGGTTACCTTAATACTGAGGTTCCATGTTCCAAGGGTGACCTTAATATTGAGGTTCCATGTTCCAAGGGTGACCTTAATACTGAGGTTCCATGTTTCAATGGTGACCTTAATACTGAGGTTCCATGTCTCAAGCGTGACCTTAATAGTGAGGTTCCATGTCTCAAGGGTGACCTTAATACTGAGGTTCCATGTTCCAAGGGTGACCTTAATAGTGAGGTTCCATGTCCCAATTGTGACCTTAATAGTGAGCTTCCATGTCCCAATTGTGACCTTAATATTGAGGTTCCATGTCCTAAAGGTGACCTTAATAGTGAAGTTCCACTGTATAACATAACAAAATCGGTAAACTTTATTAAAATGTTTGACATGTGGATGGATACACCAGGCAGCTCTAACGAGGGTTATCACAGTTGAAAGGATAAGCCATCAAATGACAGCAATTGTATTTCCAACTGACCAAACACTAAGACCAAGTGAATTCCAAAGCTTGGCCTCAGCAATCAATACATCCCTAGTTGCTATGTTTGCTTTAATATTTGGAATACAAAGTAGACCAGAACTACACGATCAAAGCGGTCTAGATTTTGTTCATTGATGTAGTAAGTACTGAACATAAATATGATGGTTGCTTAGATGAAAATGTCTGTTAGTAGTGCAGACCTTAAGTATAACACGATATAGGACAGGAAGTAGTGAGTGAAAACAATTAACAGATTGAGTGAACACCATCACCAAATAAAGGCTATTCAAAAAATGTATAGTTTAGTAGTAGCCAAAATCTGTTTGATGTTCCCGAATACAAAACAGACTCACAGATGCAGTCACCGACTTGTGTGATATAATGTGTGGCATCTAAGAACACCCAACTAACAATCACACAAGAAACTATTTCTCTATCTCCCGACCTCACCACAACTTCTTGGCAACTTGCAATAAATCTGGGCCTTAACTGCCTAAAACGATTTCGCGTTCTATCGTTTAGTTGTGCATGAATGGTGGGTGCGTGACTGTGCACAGTAAAGTCATAACAAGCCATATGATGGCCCGGAGTATTTGTGGACTCGACAGTGAGCCAGTGTCTAGACGTCTTTAGTGTAACCTACTCAATTATTCAGGCCTTCTTCCATGTGCAAAAGCGGTGCATTTTGTCAGGAGAATTGCCTGTGATTAACCTGTGTTTAGTTGTGCATAAATGAAGAGGTTTTGCCAGTTTATGTATGGAGGGATCACCATACGACATGTGATCATGGTAGAGATCAAGCGGGGATCGTGGTGCAGTTATTGGTGTTAATTAGTTGTTTACCCTACGCGCTCATTTAAATGTTTGTACACTCATTGTTTGAATAGAATATTCAATTTTTTAAAGTAATTTTTGTCCACTAGCATGAGTATATTAAATAAGATTAACGTAAGTTGGTCCACAGTGTGCCATCATGCTAGGGTCATCTTCAGATCAACCGATGTCAAATAAAATAGAAGCTAATCGCACCAGTCACATCAGTTAGCCAGTGAGCATTTTATTTTGGTCCTTCCAGACATTCATGTAGATGTATTAAGGTTAATTATAATGTATGGTTATGCGGATTAATTGTTAGGATATGATCAATTATGATGTCAATCCATGCATATTTGAAATATCCAGCTAGTACGCCCCGGGTCTGAGCTTTGAGGGCTTAATAGTGTAAGCATGTCAGTACCACAAGAAGTATAACTACATTGTAATTACCGGTACTTCGAACCAAGTGCAACCGTGCAATTAGTGGTTCACCAAGTAATTAGTCGGTTCACAAAACTAGTCAGTAGTAGAGGTTGGAGAACGGAATGTGCAACATTGCCAAATATACAGGTTCTTTGACTGCTAAACTTGGATAGGTGTCACCCATGAGAACAACGCAAATACCCACCCCAATTTGAAGACGGATAAACGACTTCTGGGAATCCCAATATATAATGACCCGTTCGCCCATTAGCACGAGCAGCTGAGCAGTATTGTGTATTCGAATAATTGCTTCTACGTCCTAAACATTGCATGTAACACAAGCCACGGTTGGTTGAAATTAGTTTTATTATGACCACCTGACCTGCCGACATCCATTGATCTAGTGAGTGATTTCATAGGCCGAGCTTAAATTCAGAGTTTCACAAAGCGATCAGCCAGGGGGTACTGCTGGCTGGCACTGACGTAATCAGCAGCAGCGACCCCTGGCGCGCGAGGATGGTTGGATCTCACTATTACTGTTACCCTGGGGACAGGAAAAGAGTCACCTGAAAGGCAAGGTGACTGTATTAGCAGATTCTCTACTCGGCTGTGACAGAAATTATTTGTGATTGCCCTGGGATGATCTTAATTGTGAGGTGGCTATAAAGCGAGGTTTGACTGTACTTGGTTTTCTGATGTAATTGTTCCCCTATTGTCATAGCATTCAGACACAGCATTATCCTTAGTCTACTTGCTGAAGATTTGCAGAGACAATTGTGAGTGAGGATTGCCAACCAACAAGGACTGTCATTTAACTGTCTTAGAAGATGATTCACAATCGGGAGATAAGACGATGAATCAATAGAAATGTAATTTCTTGGATGGATTTATTAATCCCTGTGTGAAGACAGCTCAATACTGACAACGTTCCATTTCTGGTTGTCTTCGAGTCTGACATCCGGGATAAAGCTACTGAAATGATATTTCCTAGAATTGCCATTCCTGGATCGTTTGCGTCACATCTTGCAACTGTTTTATTTGGGAATGCAGCTGATGAACGTGGTAGATTGCTGGTGGCTCATCGTGTACACAACTGTTGTGTGACATCACTACCTGCGCGCCAGTACATGCTCACAAAAATAGATATATGCCGACTGCCTGTATGCCCATGTATGTGTTACGACGCTACGATCTATAAAGACGCCAGGCGGTTGGTGCTGCAGACAAGTGTCAGGCTTCTGTTGGTGCATCAGATGAGTGTCAGGCTTCTGTTGGTGCATCAGATGAGTGTCAGGCTTCTGTTGGTGCACCAGATGCGTGTCAGGCTTCTGTTGGTGCATCAGATGAGTGTCAGGCTTCTGTTGGTGCACCAGATGCGTGTCAGGCTTCTGTTGGTGCACCAGATGCGTGCCAGGCTTCTGTTGGTGCATCAGATGAGTGTGCACACTTTAGACTGGTTCGTCAGACCCTGACAGTCATCAGGACTGATACACCAACCCAACTGATTAACAAATTATTCATCTCTCAAGTTTTTCATTGTTAGTATAAACGAGGTACTTTCAGTTACATCCGGTGGAGTATTTGCAACCCTCAAAGATTGATTACTACATGTGGGTTAAGCTTGATTTGTTTATCGCTGGCTAAATTACACTGTCGGCTGGCTTTTTTTAGGAACATCAATTTGGTGAAATTTTTTATTTTGCACATCTGAAATTAGACTAATCTTGGGTGAGACTCATCCATTGTTAGAGTGATCGAGAATTAAACCTTTCCATGGTTAGACTCATCTGACTCATCCATTATTAGAGTGACCAGGGATTAAACCTATCCATGGTTAGACTCATCCGACTCATCCATTGTTAAGGTGACCAGGGATTATACCTATCCATGGTTAGACTCATCCGACTCATCCATTGTTAGAATGACCAGGGATTAAACCTATCCATGGTTAGACTCATCCGACTCATCCGACATTAAACCGTGGCTAGACCTATCCTTGGTTAGACTTACCCAAGGCTAGACTCATCAGTGGTTAACATATAAATACTTTATTTATTATTTACAATAATGTTTTAATTGTCATAAATATATTATATGCATGTACATCCATCCAAAGTTAGTACACTACGTTACAGCTATCCACATTTACAGTCATTCAAAGTCAGAGCCAATAACAATATCTGATGGGCAATCCCGTGTAACTGTCGCATTTCCATTTTTATTACAGAAAGGTTTCGTGATTGTGTGACTGTGAACACGACGATAGCCTTGCAGCCACACTTACTGGTTTTATCTGCTTGGGAATTCTGTCTGGCAATGTGACAATTCATGTTGTGTTAATGGATCGTGTAGGGAACGTACGCTATAAAAGTTTATAGTCAAAGTCAGGCAGGATATGCTAATTTGATTGGTTGCCCTTCTGAGAAATGTAAACTAGCCAGGAGATATGTTCCAGAGAGTGGCTTATACTAAAGTTGTTCTTATGATAGGGTGCAGCCATCCAGGAACTTGCAAATATAGCATTCCTGTTTACTTGCACCTGCCCGGCGCGGGCAGGTGCAAGTAAATGTTTCACATCTCATGTCTGAATGGAAAATTTGTGTTACTAAAATAATATATTAAGTTGTGAACGTTAAGATATGTTATTACTATCGTTATTACTCTCTCGATTGACAAGATTGGTTGTTGCTGCTGATACAGCTGATTTGTGTCATCTCTCATACAATGTGAAGACTAGCGGAGAGTTTCAGAGTTCCCATTCCCCCACTTCTCAACAATTCAGAGTATCGTCTCGCTATTGATCTCCGCCACATTCATTCTCCACGTGACGCTTATCGATGCCCACCGTGTACCCTTGTGCTACTGTATACCTTCATTCATCACGTGACACCTATCAATGCTCACCGTATACCGTCATACTGCGTATATGTTTGTTCATTACGTGTCGCTATCAACACCCACCGTTTACCGTCGTGCTGCTGTATATGTTCGTTCATCACGTGATGCCTATCGACGCCCACCGTATAACGTTATACTGCATATTGCCGTATACGTTCGTTCATTACGTGTCGCTATCGACACCCACCGTTTACCGTCGTGCTGCCGTATATGTCCGGTTTCTTCACGTGACGACCCTCGGCGACCGTCGTGCCGAGATACGGCTGTATCTTCCTCGTGTAGTCATAGTAGGCAGCTACGCCTCGACATTTATATTCTTCAGAATTGACAGGGTTTAGTGTTGCATTTACGCACCCCTGCAATCGGGGTGCTTGTGATACATTACTTTGTAACGAGGAAATCCTTTAATAGTTGGTCAACTTATATTTGTATCGTTTATCTGGTTTATTGTACTTACTAAATGGGTATTCCACTTGGATTCCCACATTAGCCTCCCTGTGTTGTGTCATATTCCTGCTCTACCCATCCTTGTCAGTCACATTTGGTGCAGCCAATCCATGAGCCAAATTTGTGACATTGTGTCAAGTTTGTGAAGCTGTGATGAAAACATTCTGACCAGGAAGAAGACTAACTGAGCAGCAGCAGTCCATCTTTGTGAACATTTATACCTGGGACTGAATTTTAAAATGATGCAAAAATTATAAATCTAGCACCGACAGATTTAGAGAAGACATTGGAAAATCTTTGGTGGAAAATATCTGAGCATGATGTGTAGAATGCCAACTGTTGATGACTGTTTCTACCAGAATATCAACAGTTGTCTCTGTGAATGTCCATGGTTGTGTACACGCAACATCATCTGCCATTCAACCACAAGCTGTTGACTTATTTACACAATGTCAATCTGGTTTATATAACCTCGGGACCATTTTATTTGCTTGTGTCTGGTTTATGACCTCATGGTCCATAGTATTTGCTTGTGTCTTTTGGAAGTGACACTGAAAGCTGTTGGTCCCTTCATCCTGGTTTCTATATCAGGGGAAGTAAAAGATCCCCCACTCATGGAAATGAAAAATATATTTAGGATTTACTAACTCTAATGCAGGGCAATTTTGTAAATAAATCACTCTTATGTTAGCCTTTATCTCGGTTTTGTTTGTCTTATAATGGTCGTTTTTATTTGTGACATTGTGTTCTATGTTATATACTATGTGTCAGTGTAACTTGTAATGTTTGTTAGATGTGATATTAAGGGCCTAAGTTGTCTCCAGCATATATATATATATATATATATATATATATATATATATATATAGATCATTATATTAAATAAAGATTTGGAAGGATTGGGAGAGGAATAGAGAATGAGAGTGAAAGAGAGAGGGGAATGGCAACAGCTGGTGGAGACAGCAGTGCAAGTACAGGGAGAGGGAAAGAAAAAGAAAACAGAAGTTGAGGACGAGTATTGAGGCCAGTCTCACCCCAGACATAGAGGGAAAGAAGAGTACAATGACAACATTATGGTCTACCACGTGGGCCTGTGGTCTCTGTGGTGTTATCATCCTATGACCTCATGATGTTAGTGTCTGCAGACTCACTATTGTCACTCATCTGTGAGTATTAATTGTGTTAGAGAACATAGAGGGTCGTGATGATGTGTATTAATCATGCTGCATCTGTTTCAGGCAATAGACCTGCGCTGGGGCATTAGAGACGAGTCCCAGGATGACCACACAACCATTGACTTCTGTCTGAGGGAGATTGAGAACTGTCAGAAGGCAACCATTGGACCAAGCTTTGTTGTGAGTCTCAAACCTGGTTTACAGATACTGCATTTGTTACCTGCTTCTTACTAACACTGACAAGCAAAAGAACCCACTAAGCAATAATGATGTGTTTAACAGCACATAACAGCAACACATTGTTCCAATGTAGTAAAAAAGAAAACCATCACACAAACATGTCATGAACAAAGCATAGTTTCATTATGCCTTCATGAAAAGTAAATCAGTTTATTCTAACGAAACATGAGACATTCATAAAATATAGCAAGTGAATTTCTCTAATCAAACAAGTGGACATTTTTATTTCATTTATTTTTTTAAAGTGTTAGCAACCTCACAGAGTCTAGATGATGTGCTCTGTGGAGTTTCCAGGGTTTCTTTGTTCCTTCATTAGCGCTAGTGTGAGCTGCTAACTGGTGTCATGTGACCGTGTTGATTGATGTCACATGACCGCAATTCCATGAAAATCGAATGTAACAGAATTTGGTGTCAGTTTATACATCAAGACATCTTCACTGTTCTGTTGTTTGTAGACATTCCTTGGCCAGAAGTATGGCTACCGGCCATTCCCGCCCATCATCAATGCGAGTGAGTTTGAGGCAATGCGACAGGCCCTGTTGAATGATGGGAAGGAAGTATTGATGCTCGACATATGGTTCAAGAAGGACGAGAATGTGCTGCCACCTGTCTACAACCTGGTGCCTGTCAGCTCGAACCTCATCCATTACAGCGACAAGGTATAGATGTCTAACCTCAAGGTGTATGCTTCATAGTGTATGCTTCATATTGTCTAACCTCAAGGTGTATACTTCATCTTGTCTTACCTTAAGGTGTATGCTTCATATTGTCTTACCTCAAGGTGTATGCTTCATATTGTCTAACTTCAAGGTGTATGCTTCATCTTGTCTTACCTCAAGGTGTATGCTTCATATTGTCTTACCTCAAGGTGTATGCTTCATATTGTCTAACCTTAAGGTTTATGCTTCATATTGTCTTACCTCAAAGTGTATGCTTCATATTGTCTAACCACAAGGTGTATGCTTCATATTGTCTTACCTCAAAGTGTATGCTTCATATTGTCTAACCTCAAGGTGTATGCTTCATATTGTCTTACCTCAAGGTGTGTGCTTCATATTGTCTTACATCAATGTGTATGCTTCATATTGTCTTACCTCAAGGTGTATGCTTCATATTTTCTAACCTCAAGGTGTATGCTTCATATTGTCTTACCTCAATGTGTATGCTTCATATTGTCTTTCCTCAAGGTGTATGCTTCATATTGTCTAACCTCTACTTGTATGCTTCATCTTGTCTTACCTCAAGGTGTATGCTTCATGTTGTCTAACCTCAAAGTGTATGCTTCATATTGTATTACCTCAAGGTGTATGCTTCATATTGTCTAACCTCAAGGTTTATGCTTCATATTGTCTAACCTCAAGGTGTATGCTTCATATTGTCTTACCTCAAGGTGTATGCTTTGTATTGTCTAACCTCAAGGTGTATGCTTCATATTGTCTGACCTCAAGGTGTATGCTTCATATTGTTTAACCTCAAGGTGTATGCTTCAAATTGTCTAACCTCAAGATGTATGCTTCATATTGTCTAACCTCAAGGTGTATGCTTCATATTGTCTAACCTCAAGGTGTATGCTTCATATTGTCTTACCTCAAGGTGTGTGCTTCATATTGTCTTACCTCAATGTGTATGCTTCATATTGTCTTACCTCAAGGTGTATGCTTCATATTTTCTAACCTCAAGGTGTATGCTTCATATTGTCTTACCTCAATGTGTATGCTTCATATTGTCTTTCCTCAAGGTGTATGCTTCATATTGTCTAACCTCTACTTGTATGCTTCATCTTGTCTTACCTCAAGGTGTATGCTTCATGTTGTCTAACCTCAAAGTGTATGCTTCATATTGTCTTACCTCAAGGTGTATGCTTCATATTGACTAACCTCAAGGTTTATGCTTCATATTGTCTTACCTCAAGGTGTATGCTTCATATTGTCTAACCTCAAGGTGTATACTTCATCTTGTCTTACCTTAAGGTGTATGCTTCATATTGTCTTACCTCAAGGTGTATGCTTCATATTGTCTAACCTCAAGGTGTATGCTTCATATTGTCTAACCTTAAGGTTTATGCTTCATATTGTCTTACCTCAAAGTGTATGCTTCATATTGTCTAACCACAAGGTGTATGCTTCATATTGTCTAACCTCAAGGTGTATGCTTCATATTGTCTAACCTCAAGGTTTATGCTTCATATTGTCTTACCTCAAAGTGTATGCTTCATATTGTCTAACCTCAAGGTGTATGCTTCATATTGCCTTACCTCAAGGTGTGTGCTTCATATTGTCTTACCTCAATGTGTATGCTTCATATTGTCTTACCTCAAGGTGTATGCTTCATATTGTCTAACCTCTACTTGTATGCTTCATCTTGTCTTACCTCAAGGTGTATGCTTCATGTTGTCTAACCTCAAAGTGTATGCTTCATATTGTCTTACCTCAAGGTGTATGCTTCATATTGTCTAACCTCAAGGTTTATGCTTCATATTGTCTTACCTCAAGGTATATGCTTCATATTGTCTTACCTCAAGGTGTATGCTTCGTATTGTCTAACCTCAAGGTGTATGCTTCATATTGTCTTACCTCAAGGTGTATGCTTCGTATTGTCTAACCTCAAGGTGTATGCTTCATATTGTCTTACCTCAAGGTGTATGCTTTGTATTGTCTAACCTCAAGGTGTATGCTTCATATTGTCTAACCTCAAGGTGTATGCTTCATATTGTTTAACCTCAAGGTGTATGCTTCAAATTGTCTAACCTCAAGATGTATGCTTCATATTGTCTAACCTCAAGGTGTATGCTTCAAATTGTCTAACCTCAAGGTGTATGCTTCAAATTGTCTAACCTCAAGGTGTATGCTTCAAATTGTCTAACCTCAAGGTGTATGCTTCATATTGTCTAACCTCAAGGTGTATGCTTCATATTGTCTAACCTCAAGGTGTATGCTTCATATTGTCTAACCTCAAGGTGTATGCTTCATATTGTCTAACCTCATTGTGTATGCTTCATATTGTATTACCTCAAGGTGTATGCTTCATATTGTCTAACCTCAAGGTGTATGCTTCATATTGTCTAACCTCAAGGTGTATGCTTCATATTGTCTAACCTCAAGGTGTATGCTTCATATTGTCTAACCTCAAGGTGTATGCTTCATATTGTCTTACCTCAAGGTGTATGCTTCATCTTGTCTTACCTCAATATGTATGCTTCACATTGTCTAACCTCAAGGTGTATGCTTCATATTATCTAACCTCAAGGTGTATGCTTCATATTGTCTAACCTCAAGATGTATGCTTCATATTATCTAACCTCAAGGTGTATGCTTTATATTGTCTAACCTCAAGGTGTATGCTTCATATTGTCTTACCTCAAGGTGTATGCTTCATATTGTCTTACCTCAAGGTGTATGCTTCATATTGTCTTACCTCAAGGTGTATGCTTCATATTGTCTAACCTCAAGGTGTATGCTTCATATTGTCTTACCTCAAGGTGTATGCTTCATCTTGTCTTACCTCAATATGTATGCTTCACATTGTCTAACCTCAAGGTGTATGCTTCATATTATCTAACCTCAAGGTGTATGCTTCATATTGTCTAACCTCAAGATGTATGCTTCATATTATCTAACCTCAAGGTGTATGCTTTATATTGTCTAACCTCAAGGTGTATGCTTCATATTGTCTTACCTCAAGGTGTATGCTTCATATTGTCTTACCTCAAGGTGTATGCTTCATATTGTCTAACCTCAAGGTGTATGCTTCATATTGTCTTACCTCAAGGTGTATGCTTCATATTGTCTTACCTCAAGGTGTATGCTTCATATTGTTTAACCTCAAGGTTTATCCTTCAAATTGTCTTACCTCAAGGTGTATTCTTCAAATTGTCTTACCTCAAGGTGTATGCTTCATATTGTCTTACCTCAAGGTGTATGCTTCATATTGTCTTACCTCAAGGTGTATGCTTCATATTGTCTAACCTCAAGGTGTATGCTTCATATTGTCTTACCTCAAGGTGTATGCTTCATATTGTCTAACCTCAAGATGTATGCTTCATATTGTCTAACCTCAAGGTGTATGCTTCATATTGTCTTACCTCAAGGTGTATGCTTCATATTGTCTTACCTCAAGGTGTATGCTTCATATTGTCTTACCTCAAGGTGTATGCTTCATATTGTTTAACCATAAGGTTTATGCTTCAAATTGTCTTACCTCAAAGTGTATTCATGAAAATGTTTCTTCCCTGAAGGTGTATGTTTTACATTATTTTACGTCAAGGTGTATGTTTTACATTATTTTACGTCAAGGTGTATGTTGTGTGTACAGATGTTTAGTTTCATGGTTTCTAGGGTCATACATCAGTGACAGCCTTAGATCAACCCCACACTCCAGTCAGGTGTATAGGAACTTAGCATAAGATCTGGCATCTCATTTCTAGAGGAAAGGGGGTCTTGTACAGGGGCAGCTCCAGACGATAATGTAGAGGGGGCCCAAAACCTCCAATCTTTGGTTGAGGCTCGCAAAAAGCCATTGGTGGCCAAACCAAATTCATATTGGGTGGGGTTAGCTGGAACTTTGGCACGACTCCGGCATCCCCACTCCACAGTCACGCTGTCGGATCGGATCGAATGATGGGGGGTGCTGTTGGAAAATATTTGCAGCAACATTCATCATTTCAGAACATCAAGGGAGAGCCACGTAAGGGGGGGGGGGTACAGTCAAAAGGCCTGGGGGCAAGCCACTTTATCACAGGCATAGCACAGCCAAATTCCAAAGGTCTAGGGGGGCATGTGCCCCAGGCCCCCTGGATCCACCTATGCTTATATCAGGGTATATGTGGATCACACACTAGGATTCTTGGGTATTCCAGAGCAAGATGTAATGTCAATCCTACATCAGGGTATATGAGAGTTCTAATTCAGTGCAGTATATCTGATGATCTGTATCACAGGATAGGTTTTATATTTACTGTCGGGAAGATTCAGTGCATTTAAAAAAACGATGTGTCTGTAGACGAACTCTCCAATGAAGGAGGCAGACCAGCAGCGATGGGCGACCATCTTCCAGGACATCTTACTACTGCTGCGGGATGGAGTGATGCTTGCCATCAAGGAAAGCAAACTGAATGCAAGGGAAAAGGAGAAGTACTTTGTCTCAGGTAACACAATCACAGCAATTCTATACTTGTGTATATGTCACCCGCCACAGCGAACCGGGGATTAAGTCGCACAGACATATTTTGCACACGAGACAAAAATAGCTGTCCCAGTCTTGTCCCATCAATGTTGTGATTTTGGCAGAAATACACACCATATAATCTCAACTTTCAATATCCAGTTATGTTACTCGACTAATAATCCAAAAGTAATCAAATACAGGCATTTACGACTAGCCACTATGCCTTGGAAACTAAAACATTTTCGTCGCCACATTGGTTGTGTCTGATAATGGAATCCCCAAAACACTAACAATGTGTCCTTGCCAGCAAGGATGCCAGATTTTAGGTGTGTACACATACATACATGCGTACATGCACATATCCACATTCAACATGGGTGAAATTCACTACATGTGAATGTACACAAAAACAACATGTACATAAACATATATCTGTATTGCATCTTGCAAATGTCGCCTATCAGCAAAAGTTGTGGAATTCCTGAGGCAATCACAGATATGTACATGTCATTGGTTGTGCATGTACTAATATGTACAGATATGTACATGTCATTGGTTGTGCATTTACTAATATGTACAGATATGTACATGTCATTGGTTGTGCATGTACTAATTTTCAAAACAAAAGATATCATACTGCAGAATTTTTTTTTTTTTAATACCCAGGATTATGCAGATCTAGACTAATCAGCTGCCTTAATGTTGATAATTGTCCAATGCTTTTTAACCGACTTCCTACTAAAATTAATGTGGGTGGCAGTTTTATTAGAACCATACGCCCAGTTGTAAGGTGTTGATTGACTGAAGTAGGTTGGTGAGTTGACGGGTAATTAACGAGGTAGTGGCTCTGGATGTGAGAGCTGCCAACCTGTATATCAGGAAGGAAACACAGATACACACTGCTAATTATGGAGGTATGTTGCCTTCAATGTGCTGGGGTTTACATCTACTTTTTATTAACATATGAACACAATGTACTGAAACGTGAGCTTGCAGTTTGAGTTTACATTAAAAAATATATGTGGTATGATAAAGCCGCTGTGTTATGTCATGAACATGTAGTGGATTAAACCATGATGTTACTTTGCTATTAAACATGACAATGCAGTGTGTTAAATCATACAAATGCAGTGTTTTAAATTGTACAGTTTATTCTGTGTTAATGAAAAATTAACTTGAAGTGTGTTAATTAATAAAAATTCAGTATTTGAGATCAGACATATTTAGTATTTCTTAAAACATGATCTATCAGTTTGTTAAATATTTGAGTAGTTTCTAAACTATGTTAATTAAACGACCCGTACATGTGTGCATGTGCGTGCTTGCGAGTTGTGTGCATGCGTGTGTGTGCATGTGTGCATACATATAGTTTGGCTTGTTTACTGCAATTGTTTCCGTAGAAAAATATGGAATAGTAAAAGTCTGTGAGGCAGTATGAGGTCATGCAGAGTCCTTAGTGGGAGGTCTGGGGGTTTCCTTCAGGGCTCTACATGGGAGGTCCACGGGTTTGTCTGGGGGCTAATCTTTGGAAGTTACAAGTTGTTAAATGTGAATGTTTAACAACAAGTTATAGGCCTCGGTGCACATGTCTGCGGATGCAATAATTTCAACCAGCCTCCTTAGGACCAATAGGTAATTATAGCATGTAATTTTGCAATCATAATTGGCAGTAATAAGTCGACTGGGTGCATTGCAGTCATTACTGAGGTTATTTGCTGATAAAAATGTAGATATAGATAAACTGGTTGAAAAAGTTGTTACAGTGGTAGATGTTTTTTTGTTGAAGTTTTAATGGCATAATAACCCTTGTCAGTTCAGTGAGTTTCCATTGTTGCTTTCTGTTATGAAGCAAACTTGATCAACAATCACAAACTCAGCCAACCACATGCTGATATGTGGCAAAACGTGCCAGCGGAATTTTTAAGGGCTCAGTAGTACATTTTATTAGATTAGTAGCTGTATGTTATTTCTACACTGAGTACTTCGTGGGCAGCAATACCATAGGAATTAAAATAGACTCTCAACCGAGAGCATAGAGGTTCAAATTCTCTTGTTTGGGCAATTTTGTTCATTGCCTGTTGCTTCAGTTCACTCTCACTCAGCTGTTTTAATTTAATGAGTACCTGCTTATAGACAGTAGTGGATGTAGGTTAATAAATAGTCTTTGCTGAGTTATTGTGGCATGGCTGAATGGTTCCCAGAGAAGTTGAGTTGGTGCAGAAATTAACAGATTCGCTGGAGGTAAAGGGTAAAGTGTTTTGAATGGTCCTAGGAACAGGATATATATAAGAACCTACTTTTATACGTAATTGTACAATTTTAGGGCTAAATGAAAATTTGAGGAGTTCTGAAATAATAAACCGTGATCAACACTCGGTATTTTTAGTAGCTCTGAATACGTCTGTGTTTCAGTAACGGAGTATGAGATCGAGAAAGGTCTGCTGCACTTGAAGAACCCGGCAAAACACTGCCTGTGTTTCTCGCGGACCATCACGAATCTGGAGGACTATCTGAGCAGCCCCCTGGCCCCCAAGTTCATCGACATAGAGCCAGGAACGACAACCATAGCCCGCCAGCCCCAGACCCTGCTGAGGCGTCTCAAGCTCATGAAGATCCCTCATGCCATCCAAGAGAAGGAGAATATGGGCTCATTCCACATCCGCTGGGAGGACCCAGAGAGGTGTAAGCCTAACGAGGACAAGGTGTATCTGAAGCAGTTCTGTGATATGTTTTATGAGAAGATGAAACATCTGATAGAGCAGTCGGTAGCGGATGTGTCGCACGCAATCAATGACCAGTACGTTGTGGAGATCCTGCAGCACTTGAACCTGTGTAAGACAAGGCAGGAAGTGTTCCAGGGAAGGTTTGATATCATCAAGCGCATACGCCATTACGTGTCACATGACTCGCCGCAGCCAATGGTAGTGTACGGGGAGTCAGGAAGAAGAGGAAAAGGGAGAGAGAAGGAGAGGGAGAGGGGAAGGAGGAAGGTGAGAGAGGGAGAGGGACAGGGGAGAGGGAGAGGGAGAGAGAGGGAGAGAGAGGAGGGAGATGAGGGAGAGAGAGGGAGAGGGAGGGAGGGTGGGAGGGAGAGAGAGCGGGAGAGAGGGAGAGAGGGAGAGAGGGCGAGAGGGAGAGAGAGCGGGAGAGAGAGAGCGGGAGAGAGGAAGAGAGGGAAAGGGAGAGAGGGAGAGAGAGAGGGGGAGGGAGAAAGCGAGCGAACGAGCGAGAGGAGTGTGTGTGCGTGCATTGTTCTTGAGTTGCTTTACGACATCACATCATTATATGGATGGTCTCTGGATAGCAAATATGATTGTCATAATGTCAGTGTCATCTCAACTCTTTTTATACGTTAATGCACGTTATTCTTCTTTCTCTTCTTTCCTTTGATGCCTTGTTTGGCTGGGACCACATCACATAGTTTGTTCCGCTGTTTTGCCGATTTTTCTGTATATCTACACGGATTGCGACCATCTGACATTCTCGTCAACTTTCGGCTATTCATTCCTGCCCTTTCGAGAAATCTCTTAACATTATTCATCTTAATTTAGATATTCCTTTTCTCCTTCCTTCAACAGTTTACTAAATTAAACATAGCTACGGCCATGATCACTAACACTCTTGCAATAAGCAATACACGCACGCACACACATACCTGATGCGGAGTGATGGTAGTATCCTGAAAATGGGCTGCTGACATGCTGAATCTTCTACAGACTTCGCGGTCGATTGTGTCTTGCAACCTAAGACGGAACGAGTCAGCTCAATATTTCCACAGTAAGTGCGCGTCTGTGGTTGTTATAGGTGCGTAAATAAATAAGCGATTCTTGACCCCTGGATCGCGACCCACAATTGGGTGGTCAAACCATTTTGAATGGGTCGCCAAGAGTTTCGAATGACTATCTAAACTGTCCTTTATTGACCTGCTCGCCTGTGCCAGATGCATGCGAGACAAATAAGGTATGCTAAATGTTGCATGAATTTGCAAAGTCGTGTTTTATAATAGCGCACGGTGTGTCAAATTCGTGCGACATTTCGCAAAATTGTTTCGTCCCGCATGCGTGTGGTATGGGCAAGTCACATTCTATTTGATACCGCGCACTGGGCAAAAAACGTTTTCGGTTCATTCTATCAAAGCCTTAGTACGATCAGTATGAAGTAGATTAGTGTAATATCGTTCAAAGTCGAACATTGTTGAAATCGTACGATCTTTCCGACACCGTCCGCCACTTTTGCTTTCGATTTGTAACCAGTGCAAGTCCTATCTCTGTTTCTGCCTGGGTTGGTGAATCCTCCGTGTTGAGCAAGTAAATTAAATAGATGGTCTCATATATCGTTTTTACGTTATGCATATTTATTTTATCCTTATTGATTTTATCATGTTATCAATAATTTTTGTCTAAAAAGTTTAAGATCCGCTGCTCTAGTGTGTCCCGAGACAATGTGTCTGTGCAGTGTCCGTTGTTTATGCAATTATTTTGCTAAAAGGAATATGTTAAACTCGTTACAACACTGAAGACGAAAAACAGCCTAACTCAAGTACTACATATTTATACAACGACATCACCGTAAAGGATGCATTGTCTAAATAGTACCGGCGAATTCTGCAGAGTCTACCAAATCAGCCGTCCGCTGACTTTCAGGTGTCCTTCCTACGTCACGACAATGAAAGATTACCCTATGGATGTACTTGGGATATCTCCTACCCCGGCTACGCAGATATGTGTTGCGTAACAGACAGAAGCGTGGGTTACGTCATTGCTTCTAACAACATGTAATGACGTAATCGTGAAAGAGCGTTTTAATTAAGCTTGCTTTATTAAAAAAACCTATCCGATCAGATCAAACACCGCATCTGTATTTATTTCCCAACCAAATACAAACACATAGGAAGCAGAAACGCCGTTAATTTTGTACCGTGGAACTGCTTTAGACAACAATGCAACACTACGTAATACGACGTCAACACAGAAGCGGCCATTTATAATAGGGGTATCCAGTTTCACCATTGCATAAACCCCTGTTTGCCCTTGAGCTTTTACTAACAAAGCGGCATAAGACAGTGAAATTATATAATACACTATAATCGCTGATGTAACATTTATTAGCCCAACGACACTGGGTTGGCTGTGTAAAACATAATGCCATCCAAAGCCCCTTGCTCGGACCGGTCGATGTTGTGCGCCGAGTACGCTTCTCCTGCTCCGAGGATCAAGAGTCCTACTTCTCTGACGATCAGCGCGTCCGTGGACTCAACTAGAGAGCAGCCGCGGGGCGATCTTTCATTGAAGTCACGTAGGTGAGACATTGGAGAGACAGCCGATAGTTGACCATGCAGTATGACAGGACTGCTGCAGAATTCGCTGGCTTTTCAATTTGAAAGAGAACGATACGCTTATGTTTATATTAACATTTAGAGTGGCCAGTGTATTGCAAATTCGCATGTTTCTTATTAGATTATTTAAACAAAGTGGGACAATTTTGTTTTTGTGTGTATATATTTATAGCCAGTTGCCTGATTTGTCAAAGATGACACATTGCTTAGTGTTATTGCCCGAATACATGGTATTGACATTGTGATTGTTTTTAGGATTTGTTGCACGTTTACATTTAACAAACACCTCATGACAGCGCCTAGTGGGATATTAACCGGAAGTAGGGGCTACCACATTAGCCAGAAGAAGAGAGGTCACTAAATATAGGCGGATCCAGGGGGGCTGGGGGGCGCGAAAAATGTTCACCAGCACCCCTCTCCCCACCCCCGTCGCAGGGGCGGATCCAGAAATTGAGTCTGGGGAGGGGGCGCAAAAACCTCCAATGGCGGCCGAACCAAATGGTGTAGTCGAAATGTTGTTGCTACCGCGCCGTCATAACTTCAGCCGCTCTGCTGTCTCGGCTTGGACTGGTGAACGTCCGCAGGGGTCTACCCAGAAATGCTGCCATCATCTGCATGAGCAGCGGGACTGTCAGGCTCCGTGAAACATTCGCCTTAGTCAATGACAGTGACTCCAGCTGAATCCGTGCTGGACTCGGACAGTGACTCAGTGTCCGAGTCCAGCTCGGATTTGAAGTTGGGCATACTAGCGCCGGATGTATGCCACCGGTGAACAGCTGGTGTGGGTTTGAATGTCGTGTGAATGCAGCTGGATGGTGATGATAGCTGACACTGTGGATGGCTTCACGCGGTTTCAAAACTCAGTCTTGAACCCTTCACTCGTTTCACTGTGCTGATCGAAGCCTCTTTCACTTTCAACGTAACTCGCTGGAAGCGCAAGCACCATGGAACTAAACTCAATCGATCTATCAGCATTGATCAGCTCGACATTTTATTGTTTTTCCAACTTGTTTTTTGACCACGCTTACAATTTCCCGTTCGGAAGGATACAAATAAAATGTTACCATAATTGGCACTTGTCATAATATCTGGGCTCACCTCGACTTCGTCGTTATAACAAAATGTTTGCCTAATTTTGATACCTCATGTGTTATTGGCATCAATCAACATCATCCCATGCATATCTACGTTACAAAAATATATCGTCTTAGCACACTTTTGAAGCCCAAAGAGCGACCCAGTTCGCAACAGCATACGCTGCTATAATTATCGTTCACTGCGTTAACGCGCGGCCGCATACTGGCGCAAACCGGGTTGCTCTTTGTGTCTAAAAAGTGTGCTAAGACGCAATATTTGCGTAATATAGATGCGTCCGGGATGATGTTGAATGATAGAACTAAACCACTGAGGTATCAAATTTAGGCAAACGTGTAGTTATGTATAATAACGAAATCGAGGTTGGTCCTGATACTAGACAAGCGTTTCATTATTTTCTTTAAAAAAATCTGCGGGCCGGCACTTTTTTAAAGTTACCGGTCCGACAAAACTTTTGACCTTCTTGAGCCTCTTGGTCGGCAGTAATTTAGAACACTGGGAGAGTGCTGTTGAATTTTTTTTTCGTCGCTTTACTTCAGTGACGGGGGCACATTAAAAAGGATCTAGGAGGCACGGTCACGGGGTTCATAAAAAAGGTCTACGGGCACGCCAAATTCCAAAGGTTTAGGAGGGCACGTGCCCATAGGCCCGCCACACACGCCTATATGTTTATTAATGTGCACACTGGAGAGGCTGTCCCGTGTTAGGCAAGTCATTAAGCTAAATACGGTTGTCCGATGCTTTGTTGTGTCACAGGTTGGACGGCTAACTACACTTTTGGCCGAGGCGTTCGTTGAAGTCGGCATGTCGGCATACAACCAGCAATACATCCCTACGGCGCAGCAGGTGTGTGTGTGTCTACGTGCGTGCGTGCCTGTGTGTGTGCGCGCGCGCGCGCGTTTGTGTGTGGTATTTGTGTGTGCGTGTTTGCGTGTGCGTGCGTGTGTCTGCGCGCGCGTATGCATGTTAGTGTGTGGTGCGTGCGTACGTGTGTGGTGAGTATTCGTTCGGGTGTTCGTACGGGTGTATGTACACGTATAGCATAGCGGGTGTCAATCATAGTTGTTCCTGAAAATCTTGTTTTTCGAAGTTTTATTATTAATTGTTTATGGTGTAGTGATATTATAACCGTAGCTTGATTCGGGTCGAGTTTAACAGAACGTTACGATTGCAGATGCTATGGCAAGCGTTGCAACAAGAGAGCGACAGTCAGAATTGTAACGCTGACTCCATGTCTCCATCAATACATGCAATTGCCTACTAACATCATCATCATCAACGATCCCTAATAACGAGAATAATCTTTCATTTGTTGTGTGTTCGTAAACGGCTATTCGGTGCAATATTTGCACGTCACAGCTTCCCACAGAACGCTTCTAACTACATTAAGGTGACGGTCGTTTTTGTCTATTTTCAATGGTTGTAATCTTCCTTGCCTCACGCTTTTGGCTACGTTTGCTGGTCGTTTTGAATGAGTGATTGCAAGTTAGTAAGTGCTAGAACCATCGTCGTTTCAAGGTGTGTTTGAGGACATCGTCACAGCATTTACGCTCCCTCCTTGAGACCATTTTCCATAATACAATTCGAAGTAGAAACGATCCATCTCAATTGTTATTGCATGATGACAGGCAGAAAACATCAATGCTTAACATGTGTGCCCCATCTAGGACACCACTGTTTGTCCTTCTATCTTGCAATATATCTTTCGTAGGTAGTGTTGGTGATATTGCTCTAAGGCCTTTAGATTTAGATTAGTTTTGTATCTGGTCTGATGTGTCCATTATCAAAGGCACGGGTTCGTAGGCGCCCAGAAGCTGAGCTTGCACATTGTAGTCGGTGTTGTATTTCGTCATCAATATCAGCCTTCTGAGAGAGGTGACTTCCCAGATATGAGAAATGACATGCATTTTCCAGAACTGTGCCATGTATTTGTACCGAAGACATCGGACTAGTTTGTATTGCTGCTAGTTCGAAGAGTATTTCAGTTTTCTTTATGTTCAAAATTAGCCCCTCATAAGCGTCTGGGAAAGTGTCCACTATCTTTATGTCACTAACTGTATGTCTTCTTCTGAATGAACGCACTTGGGCGTCATCTGCGTACTTGAAGTTCAATCACACTGATAGTTGTAGTCTTGTTTGACCTTCGGTCTGTTGAGATTGAATAGCTTGCTACTAGGGCGATAACGTATTTGTACACCGACAGAAGTTTTCCAGCCGTAGATTGTAGGTTTAACATTGCAACAAGAAAGGTGGTGAAGAGCGTCGGTGCACTGACGCATCCCTATTTAACACCTGTTTTGACTGTGAAAGGATCCGTGGTAGACCCATTGTTTAGAATACGTGTCATCGTGTAGGATTCTACCTACAAAACATTCATCAATGCACGATGTAGCTCATTAATTCAAAATCAACTGCACATTGCGAGTGCATATAATTATGCGTTTACATTGTTAGCTCAGGACCACCTGTAATTCGCGAGATCATTATAAATGTAACTATAAATTAATCCATTTAGACTTTAACTTGTCGGACACGACCTACTAAAAGTTGCCACAGCACAGCAGAATAACCTGGTAAACTCACTGATTACGCTTTGCAGCATTCCCGGATGTATTACGGGGACGACCCGGTGTCACAGACCATGCTTCTCTTGCCTCAGATCTTCATGTGCATCAACTCCGCCATCCAGGCACGTATAGAGTCTAGGCACGTAGTCAATAAGTGAAAGACATCTCTCCTTTGGGGTTTTTCGCACCCTGATTTTGTAAGCGCAGATATATGTACCAACTACGGCTCAGATTTGACAGGTAAAAACGTAAATACGTCCGTTTAAAAAAAGTAAATAAGTTTAAAATATATAAAGAGGTTAACAACTTATAAAATTATTTTAAAAAGTATATAAAATACGATATATAATCACCATTTTACAATATACATTGCTTGCTTTTGTTCAATGTGTCCACGTGGGTCTTTTAACAATATATGTACAAAGGCACATACATTATTATCAAGACTTTGTCAATGTTATATACACGTTTTCTAAAAACGATAAATATTCCTTCGCAATAGTGCGTCAAAGGTGTCGACAACATTTTTGACAAACATGCTACTCGCACAATCCTGTCGGTGGCATCATGTCTTCCAACTACGCGTGTTAATAATGTATTGCTACTTCAGCTCAGTCGCAAGGGAAAAAGCAATAATTGTTTTGTAATGTTCGTTAGTTTAATTGCGAAGGGTGTGGAATTGCATATGATTCGTTTTTACTATTGGTTCATAAATGGAAACGACTGCCACCATATGTCATTGATGTTTTACAATCACTATACATGGGTACTCCTGAACGTACTATGTGAAAGGCAACGTTTCCCAACATCCGCGTGAATCGTTACGTTAGGATATCAGTCGAATTGGGCCATCTTTGTTTGTAAACAATATTTAACAAACCTGATTATGTGGTAGAATATATATATATATATATATATATATATATAAAATAAACATAACACTCTTACATAAGATAATACTTGAGTTAGCCGGTACCTGATAGATACTTTGATTAGGTAGCATTGTTATTAAAATTAAGCAAGTTTGGTCTCGGATCATTGTTGACACTGGTGCAGAAATTTCAGTTTACCGTAAAGCAACTGATTGTATTTAAATTAGGTCACTACCGGCTAACGTTAGCATTTGTGATAGGCTAGATAGTGTAATTAAAATCTGCTGTAACATAAAGTGTTCTGAAGTTCAGGGGAAACAGCCTTTCTAAAGACTATCTTAGTTTCAATATCTTCATTTCTATCTTTGATAAACTGTAAAATTACACAAAACCATGGTGCCTTGCAAAAGGCAAATAAATGCTGACATGTTCAAAATGTGATAATAGGGAAGACTTTGCAAAGTCGGGGTGTGAGCATTCATGGAAGGAGGTGCAGATGGAGGGTTTTCACTTTGAATGTCAAGGTTGTAAGAGGTTGGAGTGTTTACTGGCGGAAGTAGACTAGCTGAAGAAGTTGACTATGATGATGAAAGGAAAGTGTGACTTGGTTAATGTCCACCCAGTTGGTGAGACTAGAGAGATCAGTGAGAACAGAGACAAGGAGGCTGGTGGTAAGGAGAGAAAACCAAGGAGACTGTTAAAGGGGAAAGACAGCATTGACAGGACGGAAGAAGACAGACGGAAAAGGGACAAAGAAGCAGGTGACAGAAAGAAAAGCGACAAAGAAGAAGGTGACAAGAGGGAAAGTGATCAAATGGTCTGAAAAATGGCAGATGTTGTTCAATTTTGGGAAATGTGATTCTCTGTGGCAATCTTGCTGAAGTTCGGTATCCATTTTTTTTAAAGAATATTATAATTAACAATCACATAAGCATGCTGCCGTGGAAAGAATAAAAAAGAAAGAGAAGAAAATTAGCCAGTACCTGTGAATACCACTTCCAGCCGGAACGTCCCGGAATTCCTCTCCCTACTATCCTACGGTACGCAGCTCAAGCTCTAGCGCTAAACCAGAACCGCGATCGACCATTGACGTATCCGGTTGTAGAGAGTTTATATTTGCGTCTAATTTTTGTATCACTGTTACGTTCGGTTATAACACGCTGCCGATCTGTTTTGGGGTTTTTCATTGTGCTATGTATTCCCGTTTTGCCTTTCCAGGAGCTGTCGGTCGTCGCAATCGTCCTGTGGCTGGCGCACTGGTTCTACGCCGAGACGATCGGCAAGACACAAGCTGCCGTGGCACCCGGCGTAGACATCGTCAACATGGCCGTGGACAGCTCCGAAGACCAACAAATGTCCGACAGCTTCAGGGGCGCCGGCGAGTCACACAGGCGTTATGTGCGCATGCCCACTGGCGCCAATTGACACCATTAACGGAAATGGCGATAACCGGAATACAAGGACTTTCGTACTAAATGTTAAATAGTTCTTCTAAAAATTGATTATGCTGCTGTAATACTTTCAAACAATAAATAAACCTTGCACCGTGTTCCGACAACTGCCATCTTTGTTACGAGTAAAAGTACCGCTAGACGGGATTAATATGTGTAGACTCTTTCAGTGTAAATTCTAATGGCATGATGTTATCACACTTTATTTCACCTCATTCACACGGGCTGTGAGTCTGTGACGTAACGTAATGTGCCCGGTCGGGTAATGCGCTGACTTGATTCCATCTTAAAATACATTAATTATTTTAGACAGAAATATTACAAAATATTTATACTGTTCATAGTTTTTATGAAAAAGTTAACCTAGCGTACATATATATATATTATCCATTCAAAACATAATTTATCCACCGGTACCGAAAGCGAAAAAGAATAGCAAAGGAAACGTACGCCACAAAAATATAGAAAGAAGATCATTGAAATGTTGAAGATTGAGCTTGAAATCGAGACATCATTTGGTCATTTTAAAATTCGTAATTTTTTTGCAAATCAGAAATACAATGGAGTTATGCTACGTCCCGTCAAACAAAACAGCATATGAAGTGCCAATATCCCTTAATATTAAACCACTATTGACCCGTACTACGAAAGAACACGGCCATATTCAGTTTTGAATTTTATTGACCAGTGATCAATTGACATCTTCTTTCATTCTTGTATATGTTACGATATGTTGGGTAGTTGCGACACTGACGACAAACAATGTCGTGGTTTTGCAATCACGTGTGACACCCGCGATGACATCGCGTAATTTGGCATTCGGCAAAGTCACAAGATTTTCAACTTATAGCGTACGAAGGAGATACGCAAATACGAGACCGGACACGAAGCGTCGTATGAGAAAATGAGTGAGAACGACTTAAACGGTTCATGCGCGTATACGCTCTCGGGAGCAAGGAACTGTCAGACTCGACGACACGGATGATGTCAGAATACATTCAAACCCTGGTTGCGATGGACTCTCAAGTCCGCCACATTGCGACAAAGTCGTCCGTTCTGAAACCAAACCAAACACTGTACACTTATCTGGTTCACACATTTCTCGTTTATATTTAGGCGCGCTGCGTACACAAGTTATAGCGTGGTCCGCTTCGTCACCACTAGGCGAGTTTCCAGCGACTTATCACCTAAATGGCCGCGCTCCATTCAACACAAGATAGATGGCGTCTTCGGACTGTGTAGAGTCTCTAGACCTATCCTTGTAGTTATGTAGGCTGGTGGTGCGATAGCTTTAAAGGCACGGGTCCCCGCCGAGGCAAGAGTTCCGCTCGAGGTTTTAAGTAAGAGTGATGCAGGTGGTTTTGGAAGTGCAGTTTGTGTAGTTTGAGGTCTCAACATTGGAAACGTTGGAGCTTTGGAGAACGACGCTGAAAACAACTCGGAAACGCATACCACAATGCAAATTAAATACCACTACGACCTAGTTTGTTTGTTTGTTTGTTTGTTTATATTACCTTGAATGAAACTTTGGAAAATCTCCCGGATTTCTTCCGCGTATGTCCACAGTGGCACATGTGACACCTGGCGATGCCCACCCTATTATCGTCCACCGCTCTAGTGCGGCGCCATTTTGTCATCTGTGCAATGTCTCGGTCACCCGCATCTTCATCCTCCTGCCGCGTGAGAGACAACGTTGATGATCACCAACAACACTACCACATGATTTCGTTTTATGTTCTTATCCTCGTGGCAGGCAACACGCATACGGATGTATTGTCCCACTAATGCGCCTCGTGTTAACTACAGATATGTGCTAGCCATAGCCCGTGAACTGAGGTAAGACCACATTTAAATTTTACATAGGCGGCCATTATAACGTTTCCTTCATTTCCTGCTAAATTTGACGAACAATTTTCTTGAAAATTTCACAGCATATTTAACCTCCATTGACACAAATGTTGGGGAAAACTCGTAAAATTCTCATACCTCAGTTTTCAGAAAAATCCACCCAAACCTGACACCCCTCAATTTCGCCCCAATCTGGTGACGGATTTTGAAATATTGGTGCGTTCTGCAAAATAGCCACTGTGCGAATATGCGAGCGACTAGCGTATGTTTATTGCTACCTCGTAAAAGATATAATGTAGTAGTACATTCAGTATTCATTGGACTGACATGTGCCATGCCAAAGTGCTCGAACAAAATTCACACATGACACCAAAACGGTATTTTCAAGGGCACTCTTTCGGTCGGTAATGGCGGACGAATCCTTAATGTGGTCTTACCCCAACTCCTACAGCGGGCAGGCAGAAAAGCACTTTGTTCATCGGTAGTTTAATGGACACGCATGTGACAAATAAAGATCCACCTCACGGAATAGACTAGGACGTTCACACTAAATGGTAGCATCCGACGCCTTGCAAGTTATCTTAAATAGAAGGCAAAAACAGTGACGTAGACCTATCTCGGAAATGGGACTAAAATTAGTCACCTATTAGTTTCCCTGCTAAAATGTAGAGGACAAATAATTGGCTTAGTTCTCTACCAGTAAACAGATCTATGTCACTGAGCAACATTAAGTAATATAGGCCTATACATCCACTTATATCACTGCGCGTTTCACTCAGTTAGTTGACAAGAACCTCTGCAGGGATAATGAATGCTATAGACCCTAAAAATAAAAAAAATAAAACTAGCGCGTAGACCTATAACAATAACACAAAACAACTAAAAACGACCACGATGTCCCTATAACCTATGTGATGACGCGCTATGTTAAGTTTAATTAGTAAACATCGTGAGTCGTGTTGTCGTTGGTGCTACTGTCGTGTCTGCCATTTACCTGATTCCCCGAAGCTCTATGTCGTCCTCCCTTGGCCCTCTCCGCGCTGTCTTCGTGCGTCCCCACATCCCCGCAGGCTGACCCGAGTCCGTGCTGGCCTCGCTGCTCGCATATTGGTTTGTTCTTCCACTTTCGAACCTTAATTACGAACGATAGATTTGTACAGGGAAGGGTAGGTGGATGGGCGCTCGACTGGGATGTAGGCTATCTATGCGGAGTGTGGGCTAGTGAATTGGCCATATATAATGGGATACACATGCCGAGAAAACAAACGCCATATCACTGTGCTATTTCACTTTGCTTGCTGTATTTGACTGTTTTTAGGGGAAATCGGGGATGATTGTCACATTTGTTGTTGTTGTTATTGCTAGGCTTAACGTTGATGTATAGTGTGTGTGTGTGTGTGTGCGTGCGTGCGTGCGTGCGTGCATGTGTGCGTGTGTGTGTGTAGTAATAATAGTCAAACTATTAGATTTGGATTATTCAACAAGGGTATCTCGTGAAAGTAGTTATTCGACACTGTACATTACTGCTCACACGTGATTGATATGACAACAAACCCCAAATGTGTTGTCACAATTATCAAGATTTGGCACAAAATCAGTGTCTTCAAGTGACACTTGTTGTGCGAATGTGTTTGTTGTTATGTTAGTTATTTAAAATTTCACAATCGGTCCTATTCGACATGACTATCTCTTCAAGCACAACTAAACGTTACTCGGTGCTGTACCATAAATAGTAATATCATAACAAGTTACTTATGACATCATAAGAAAACGTCGCCAATACGTCAACAGGGGTTAGATCCTCGAAACGGCCACAACAGTGACAATCCCGCATGCCCTCGTCATGAAGAAAACCAATAGAGGCACTGTGACAACCAACCCCGATCTCCCCTAGGGAGGATTTTGGTCGGTATGATTTTAACACAATTTTTGTTAAACTTACATCATAAGTGAACTACAGTCATTAACAAAGTGGTTGGCCTGTGCGAATGACGTAAGGTAATTGTAAATCTCACCTTTCTTGAATTTGCTTCAACTATTAGACTTCCTGTATTTACCACTACCGTCTCACAACCAGGATTGGGTTCGATTATGATTACAGTCAATCATTTCAGTGACATTATTTGAAATGGATTTAATTGGCAATGCCTTAATTTAATGACACCAATGTCAGCAGTATTGCCTGTGGTCTAATTGGCATGCTGTTTTACGTAAACTCATAGTCATAGGAGGCCATAGACGGTCTAGACTTAAAATATGATACTATGTGATTGTGGATCAATAACAGTTATTACAATTAATGTAAAATTCTTCACACATTGTATTACAATTACAATGGTATAATCGCTATTGCAGTACGTCATAATCGAGTTCAACCCTGCTCGTTACATTAAACCCTAACTTAGTTACGTGCGCTTCCGTCGTCTTGCAGTCGAAGTGGCCGCGTGGTTCGAGACACGGCCGGTCGACTTGGTGGACGAATGATATGACGATGCCAATGAAGACGCCGAGAATGAGGCAAGGTACAAGGGCATAGACAGGCATGAGTGAGTCCATCATATGCAACTGGTCGTCCGGGGGTATCGTCTCGAAGGTCTCACCGGTCAACCAGCTGCTCATCGACCTGAGGTACACAATCAGTGTGCTTATCATACTCGTTTCTGATGTCGCGTCGTCGCCGCCGAAAGTTGACGTGAGTCGGGAACCAAACACAGACTTGCAAACCACCGGCCGCGCTAGCTACTTCAAACCACTCGCACAAATAACGACAATTAGGTCGATTAATCCTTAGTTTTGTCTCGAACGACAAGAGATGTTTCTTGAACTACTGAACAGACAGTAGAAAACATTGTGTCTATTTGATTTAGCGGTTCGTTAGATAGTCCTTTGTAAGTCAACTTTACACCTAATTATTCGTGGACTTCGGTGGCATTTATTCTAATTGTCCATCCTAGTACTCGCTGCCTAACATTCGTGTAGCAGTGCCGTCGACTGTTCTCTGTAGAGTCGTTTACAGGTCTCAGTTTCTGTTTCGATGCATTATTGCCCTGGTACCAGTTCATCAAATCGTAATATCGTTCAAGCTGTGGACGGCAGTCAAGTTCTACTGGTTAATGACGTCACTGCACAACGTCAAGTCGGTGACGTCATAATATCGTACATTCTCGCGATAAATCATGTGTTCATCCTGGATTATCGCTTGATCGCGATCATCATTATTACCACCATTGACATCCGTCTGTTTCAAGAAATCTGCTACAGCTGGGTAACAATCAATGTTCCGTACATAAACATCGGCAGTGATGCGATGTTTGAGTGGCAATATGTGTAACAGGTGCTACAGCCGGTGTAAACGGTTTGATGTAGAGACATGGTAGTCCGTTCTCTTATATGTCCACAGTATATCCTCTTATCGGCCGTTCAGATGCCATTCCACAATTGCTGGGGCCTGCAGTTGCTGCTGCAACTCTCCAGGACCTGAGGCCGATATGTGCAGACCTAACCTATAGCATGCAGGCATCTCGAATTCGCAGAGCTGTCCGGCCAACACACCTACCGCCAGATACAAGCTCACCACACGGGACGTCCTTTGGAATACGTCCATCCTCCATGCGGCACATACGACCAAGCCAATGCAGACTTTGCCGACATAGCAATGCAAATATACCATGAATTCCGTTCACCGATTTACATATTTGTTTGGGATGTCCTGTGTGAACATGCTGTTGCACAAGTCCCTTAGCTTTGGCTAGCTATCTTTGTCATGACAGCTGCTGGACGATCTTGCTTGTCATGGTTGACCAATAGCTATTCCACCACTACCTCAGTGCATATAATTCCGCACAGGACTGGGTACCGGGTGCGTTTGTCTACAAGCTTCTGGAGACCCTTCTGTGTGCCGTGTCAGTGCTGCATCAGCAGCGAGGAGCGAATATATATATATATATATGCAGCGTTCGAAATAGCACTTGTCCGTTTGTCCGGGACAAGTGATTTTTGACCCGGACAAATAAAATGACTCGACATGGTTATCCGGCGGACAAGTGAAAATTTACATTAAATAGTGACGAGTGCAACATTGCAAACTTTTTATTTGAGGAAATTCATACGTAAATGAAGTTCGCTAGCAATCGCGCGCATTCCAATTTTGTTAGTGTGTCGACGTCTTATCGTTCCGCCGCCAGTGTGTTGTATGTCAGTGTTCGCCCGAGTTTAGTGCTTGCGTTAACAGGGTCATCCGCTGAGCGCATCGACCTAGATCTGTCAAATAATTTTGCAATTTCAATTTTTTTAGATTAAATCAAATTGTGTCTTTGATCACAAGTCACTCAGATGTACGTGCAACGAAACAGCAGGAACATCGCGTTGTCATAAAAATAAGAGACTTTTTATGTTTTTTCCGAAGCTTCGATTCCCCTTCACAACCAATTGGACAAGTTAACATTTTGGCGGACAGGTAGATTTCACAACTTACTTGTCCAGCGGACAAGTAAATATTCTGGCTTATTTATATCGCTGTATATGTATATATAAATATATAGAAAGAGAGAGGAGGGAGGTAGAGAGCAGTGTGAATATGTTCAAAACTAAAATTGACATCTATCTGTCGGGGGCGGGTTATACGTAGGTGGAAAATTGTTGGACTCTCGATAAACCCCTAAGGCTTCCTTGTCCGCATGCCGCCTTGAGCTTGTAGCTCTGGGCGTCAATCTTGTTATATATTCAGTACATTTGTCACTTCTTTTCAGGCGTTTCCCGGTTTATTCGCTAGGTGACACCGCCAAACTACGTGACCTTTATCTTGCCGATGTTGGTCACGTTACGAAATACACTTTTATCACCAGTCAAATTTGGATTTAGACCGTATATTTATTTGTAGATAAAGAAAAAAGCGTACTTATCTCTGACTTACAAACGAGGCAACTTCCAAACACCGTAACATTTAGTCCAAAGGACGCGGCAAAACTATGAAAAATGGCGTCCAGTCTGACTCTTGGAAAACTGCACTGCTGGTGGCGATGCCACCGATGTTTAGACTTGGCGTTCATTGGCTTTGCTATTAAAAGCAATCGTTCGCGTGATAAGAGTTCAGTTTTGACGAACTATTGTTGAATTATTACCAAAGTTGCGTTTACCATCTCCTAACTGAGTCGGGTCTAAGAATACTAACGAACTATGCACCGGGTGCAGACTAGCACATGAAGAACTGCGGCAATAGAAGAAAGGTCTGTGACACCGGGTCATCGCCGTAGTACATCCGGGCCTGCTGCAAAATGCAATCAGTAAGTTTATCAGGTTATTCTGCTTTGCTGTTAGCATACTAAAGAGACGGGGAGGGACAGAGAGGGGGGGGTAGATAAATAGATGCTGGACGTTCTGTCGGTTACCACGATAAATAAAACTGAACGAGAGTGCCATCCACAGCAACCTCCGATCGATGGCATGTGGAAAAGGAAGTAATGTCGAGAGTCCAACATAGGTTCATCCATAATTATGTTTCCCTCCTGTTACCGTCTCAATTTTGAAACTACAGTTGTAATCACATTGATGAGGTAATAAAGAAACACTTTCAGTGTGATTATAATTATAGTTTCAAAATGAACAGGTTGAGTAGACGCAGAAGGGGGATACATAATTATGGATGAACCTTTGTTGGACTCTCGATATGGTTTCCTTCTCCACTTGCCACCAGGAGGTTGCTGTGGATAGCACTGTCGTTAAATCTCAGTTATCGTAATAAAGAAACACTTGACAATACCTGTGTCCGCCTCACACTGAGATGGGCACAACACATACAGAAAATGAGTGAGGATAGATCAGCAAAAAGCAACACAACGAAGAAATAGAAAACCGAAATTAAGACGAGGAGGTGGAGTAAATAGAGACCTTGAAAGTGCAGTGGTGACGAGTAGGGCTAGAGAGCAGCAAAGTACCGTGGGAGGTGGAGACGACTTCTTCTTTACACACAACGTTTGTGAACTGCAATCATATTTATTGACAACTCTGTCGACCGACTACAAATAAACTGCATCGTACCTCCGCAGTAATACAATATGCTTGCTGGCTTCGATACATAATTAAATACATGTGCGTGGTAACGGCGTCATGACCACTCAACAGCCTCGCCCACCCACATAGCTAACGTGTATATATTCTAGGCCTATTTGTTAAATACTGGTCTTTTCGCCTACAGCATCCTATAATGGCTGCCACTTTTATAAACAATAACCATTACAGATATCAGGGAGTAACTTTACAAGAAAACTAACTACAATCTCTCCCCGGTTACTGGTCGAAACACGGCCACGTAAACGAGTCCTATTTCATTTGCCTTACGCCCTACAGCGAAAACAGCCGACCACTTCTCGATTTGTCAAACACCATAGCATCTTCGGCATCATTAGAAATAGTTATCTATGTGAAGGGGAAATATATCAAAATTACTAAGCACTATCATTAATGAAGTATGGTTTATTTCACTTAACTAAACTATCTGGTTCAAGGATGGCGAAAATGGACCTGACGATACCTCGTCTCACCTCACCATTATGCAATACCATCTGTTCAATGTACAGAATACGATGATTTCAGTACTGTTGCCTACCTGTATATCAGCTACATTTGTACTTATCTAAAAGTAGTTATTATTCGGGTTTAATTTATAATCTTAATTGTTACCGTAATCGTTTAATTCGTTAGAGTAATTGCTCACGAATGGAGGGGGTAAGATCTTGTTTTCTTGACCATCCTATATGTGCATTCGGCTACGAAAACTATTGCTAACATAGAGTATGTACAATTGTGAGATGACTGTATCGATGATTCACAAAAATGTCTGTAACATGCCAAAATAGACCACTTTAAGTTGAGCTGCCACGGATGAGCATCTTTTCATTTGAGATATTCAACCTGCAAAGAATGTCATCAGTAAAATACTGCCAGTGCAACAAATGCATCAGGGCAGAACACTTAAGTAATCTAACACACCACAGAGTTCTTGGCGTTGCCCAGAAATGCAATACAGTTATTATAATAACTCCACTACTGTACAGAAATACATCGCGACATGGAGCGTTGTTCTGTCATTAATTGCCGCCCTATACGATAGGTGATATTTAAGTGTGACATATACAATGTATTCAAAAATCGGGAAATTCACGTTATCAGTATACCTCGTCACGTCGGTGTTCGACAATCTAGCTTGGTGATAACGTTGCACTGGTTTGATTGTAAGGGAACGCACGTCAATGTAACCTTCAGCCAAGTCTGGCGTGTGCGAATACTGTCGAGAGATACCCGTTGGCGTGCGATGGGGTCACACGACCTGCTCCTCCCACGCCGTGTCATCGGGGAGCATTTGGATGTACTCAACGACGCACTCCTCGACGACCGTCTGTGGCTCCCCGCCACCCTGCTGCAAGGCGAGCAGGTCGTTGGCCGACGACACGACCGTCTCCTGCTGCACGACGTCCTCCGTGTACACCTCCACCGGCTGCTCGTTGCTCAGCTGCCGCACGACGCTCTCGCCTACCGACGGCGCCACGAGGATCTGCTCACCGTTCGGTAGCACTTGGACCAGCTCCACCAGTCCGGACTGCATCTGCTTGGCGTCACCGGACGCCGCCAGATCGACGGTCGTCATGCCGGTCGACGTGACCACCTGCTCCTCGCCAGCCATCTCCATCACCTCGCCCTTGACGAACATGTGATCTCCGCTCACCTCTGATGCCACTTGGGGTACCATCTCGATGGGCTGGAGGAACACTTCGCCGCCTTTGATCATGAACTTGCTCTTGACGTCGCGCGACACCGGCACGTTTCTGCCCTGCGACGGCACGATCTTGATGAACTCCTTGAACTGCGAAATCCAGTTTCCCCGCGTAGTGGTGGCGGTGGGCTTACTCATCACGGCTGTCTTACACATCTGCACGCTACCGTCCTGGTTCACAACGACAAACTTGGGCTGTGTTTCAAAGGCTTCCTCCTGAATAACCTCTTCCTGTACAATCTCCTCTTGAACGATCTCCTCCTGAACAATCTCCTGGACAGGTTCTTCCTGGACGACTTCCTCCTGCAGAGTCTCCTCGACCACCGTCTCCTCGTTGACGATCTGGTCAAAGATCACCTCCTCGTGCACGACCATTTCGGTCGGCGCCGGCGCCGTCAACTGCTCATCGATCGACGTGTTCCCGTCGCCAGAAACCGTCTCGACGCGCACAATCTTCCACGACGGCTTCACGTCGCTGTCACTGATCGTCCGCAGTTTCTTCCGTTTTTGTGACGTCACCACAGACTCGCCGCTGAGGATACTGTCGATGGCGCGGTTGATCTGGTCAGGATTGTCTTTGGCAGCAACAAGGGCTGAGTGCACCTCTTTGTACGCAAGCACCTCCTTGTTGTCAGTCTCCTGTTGTTGATGCTGCTGATGCTGCGCGGGGCTACTCCCTTCTAGCTGCTGCTGCAGCAGACTACGCTCAAGCATCTCGTGAAGTTGTCGTTTTCGTGTGTTGATGGGCGTGTTAACGGCACCCGGTGGTGTTGGCGACGCGACCAGATGCTCTTCCAAGTAGCTCTTGTGTCGCGGCTGCTCCGGCGTGTTGTCGCTACACGAGTTGTCCTGCAGGTTCAGTTGGCTGTTATGCTCAAGCGATGCGTACTCGTGCGAGGAGAGCGCGGATAGCAGCGACAGCCCCGACAACGGACTGCCGTGGTGGAGTGGCGACGGCGGCCGCGGGATCTCCCGCATTGTCTGTGCCGCCGCGAAGATACGCTCATTGCTAATGGCGAGGTTGTTGAGCGGGAAGAGCCCGTTCTTCGCGAACTTAAGCGTCACGTGCTCGCTCGTGATCGCCCGTCGCCACACCTTGTGCAGGATCTGCGCGAAGGCACGGTGCGTGAACGCCGTGCCCGGGTTCTCCGACTCCCACTTCATCGCCTTCTTCGAGATCATCGCCTCGAGGTTGTGCACGACCATGTCCTCGAGCGGCAGTACGAGGTGCGCGACGCCGGGCGGGATGCACACGAGATGCACTTTCTCCTCCTTCGCTTTCTGTGCCAACTGCAGCGTCACGTCGACGACCCAGCGACTGAGAAACAACACGCTCGGCTTGCGGCCTACCGACGGCACGTGCTTGAGAAAATGGTCGCGGAACCACCAGAGAAACACGTCCTCGTTGATCTGTCCGTCGTAGCTCGATGTGAACGCCGCCCCCGGGAACGCCTCGCGCACTGACGTCAGCTTGAGTCGCACACCCGGAAAGACAACAAAGGGCGGCAGCACCATGCCGTCGGCAGCCATCGCCACGAGTATCGTCGCTGACTGGAAGCAGCTCAGTTTGATCTCACTCACACAGAAGATACGGTCAGATTTGTGGTGCAGTTTGTACTTCTTGAACACCTGAACAGAAGCAAAGAAAGTAACTTACAAATATGAAGTGATGCAAGTATAGTAGTTTTGAGCATAGAAGTACAGAGGTAGAAGACATCAGACGGATAGTGGACTCGGCATGAGATGACTTCTTAAGCGCCAATATCAACGGAAATCCGAGCTCAACTGCTTAGAACATAAAAATGAATGATATCCAGGCAATTTAAACTCCAAGAGGCCAACTCCAAGGAAAGAAATGTTTCACTGGTAAATCCAACACTTTTTATTGAAATTTGATATCATGCCTGCTATCTCTTTTGTAATTAACATATTCCGGACAATGACCGTTATGGATTTTTATGGAAATTAGCAGAGAAATGCACGAATCACAAAGAAAAACTCTGGGAACCAAAATGCTAACAAAATATAAGAGATGATATCTTAACTCCCCACATGTTCATCATCCTTTTTGATGACTTGACGAACCTTTTAGTTGGCAACAAGTCACGTGGTTGGTAGTCCAGGATAGGTCAATTATCATATCTAACATGATTTTATAATAAAAATAATCACAGTTGATACTATTTCATTCTATAATAATAAGGCAACTTCTATTGTGCTCAGATGTGCATCAAGACAAAAGGGTTGGTCAATCTCAAAATTGACAAGGAATATTCAAGTTGTCTGCAGATTGATGGATATAGCTATTGACAAGGCACTCACTCTTACTGTTTTTTTGTAGATCAAGTTTTTAAAATGTAAATGCATTGAATCTTTCACATCCTTTAGCACAAACTCCATGTAGAAGATACAAATAGAAGAGACCAACAATTTTCAATGTATCTTCTGAAAGACACATGCAACATGAACTGAAAGAAACTGTCCAAGTTTTGAAACAGCAGCAAATGGACTTTTAATAGAAAGTCTGCTAGGCCAATGTGCACCCATAACCTTTGTACCTCTAATATAATGTTTATGTATAATAGATATGTAAAAGGATTTGTTGAATAACGTTGAATAATAAAATAATGTTTGATGTGGATGAACAATTTTATGACATTATTACATTTGTGAAACTGGCATTGCTTCTTTTCTTCACATGCACGCACGCACGCACACACACAGAAATGATTAGCTAACGATTAAAAACATAGGAGAAAACGATTCAATCTCACCTGGCCCGCAACATCAAAGAACTTTCTGAGCATCTGCTTCTGTTTTGTCATGCTGGGAAGACAGTTTCTGTTTGAAGGTCGCTTGAATTCTAAGCCTGAAAGATCAATAACATTTCCAGTCGATTATCATATCTATTAAAGACAATCGACCCTCTTAGTTCTAATGGTCAGATCGAGTTGAAACTTCACCACATAGTATATTTGGACCATACAAGTTGATTTCAATGAACATAATTGGAGGTTGACATGAAAACTGAAGAACTACAAATTCTTTATAAGAAAATCACAAAAAAAACATCAAAACTACTTGTTAGACCGACACAACTATACCATATTTCATCAGCAAAATCATCACATTCGGCTATGTCTTATAAAATGAAAAATACTCTGGTTACCGGTAATAATAATGTAAATTGCAACTAAATCAAACACATTATTCCATTTTGTCAACGTTCAGACCATAACTCATCAGAATACTTATGAGGTGTTTCAACATTGCATCTATTGTCCCTCTAATGAATCAGCAATATCAGTCAAAGTCAATACTGCATCAATGAATATGTGCTGATTGAAGTTTACAGATAGTGGATTACAGCACAATGTGTATCTGCTATTAACTTAAACCACAGTATGCCATGCAATAATGTAACTCTATCTGGGTAGATAGAATATTACTAGAATTGATGCAATGTTTCGAGCACAGCATTGACACATGGTCACTAGCCAAATTATTAATTAATACATTTCTGAAATTAATTACATGTTTCTAGTACTTCACAGAAGTGCTCTTTTTAAATTTGTTTTTCTTATTTCATAAAAAAACAATTTGGTATCTAATGATTAAATCTTTTGATGATTTTAACCTAGATCAGTTTGAGCATACCAGGGTGGCGTTTGAGGAAGCCAGCCAGCCAGTTGTGTCCTGGGCTGCAGTCGCGGTATGGACTGTTGTGACCGTGGTTGAGACGAAGCAGTTCACCCGCCCTGTCTCGCACGTCAATGTAACGCAGCTGGAAGCCTGCGGTCTCCATATCCTATGTCAAAAAGAAGATGTTGATGTAACATTGCAGAATCATTATACTGAACTGCTGCTCTGAGTCTTTGCATGTGGATATAAGCTATTCCATTAAAACAAATATTGTTTCTGTAATTTGTTCGACATGACGTACTAGTAAATAACATTGACATAAAACTATGGCACAGGGGAGAGCTCCGTTCTACCCCCCCCCACGTACAAATGCCCTTTTATGGTTGGTCTGATGTGCAAAAAATGGGTCATGTGGCCCTGAAGTCCTTTGGACTAATACGTTTATATATGACCCCGGCTGACCAATTGAGTGATAAGTCGGAAAAATTGTAACATTGTTTTCTTACATCCTTGTAAAGGTTTGGTAGGGTGCTTTACATGGTTTCAAAAATTATGACTGCTACAAAAATTGGCAAAGTTATGGAGCATTGAATATGGTAGGGGTCAAAAAGTGAAAATGAAGAAAACGGCTGTTGAAGTTTTACATTATATATGCAAATGGATTGCATGGAAATATTACATGCACGACATTCAAATGTGGCACACAGTATGTAATATGTATGTTATGTTGCAATGATACACTGGTACAAATGTGCTGCTACAAAGACTTATCAAGTTATGCCAGATTATGTCTTTATGTGTAAAACTAAGAGGACAGATTATTTGAGAGCAAAAGGTAGACTCACTGTTTGACATAGTTTAAAACCTACAGGCAACTGTCCAGTTTAACAGGGGTCTAGTGGCTTAATGCTGCCTGTTGACACAAGCTACTGCCAATTACAGATTAGTCACAGTTTCCATCAAACAATAGCAGGCAGATAATCTTAGCTCCACAACTGGGTGTAATACACAAGTGATAATAATAATAATAATAATAATCTTTATTGATACATAATGTTAAGTATATCACAGATGTAGCAGTAACATGAAACATGTATACATTACGTATCAAATGGAACGAAGCAACACATTGCTTGTGTTCCTTATTCATGTCATATATGCAATGAAATCTATGATTCGTGTTAAAAAAAAAAAAAAAAAAAAAAAATCTTCATAATAAACTAACAATTTATTTAATAATGCATTATACGAGTACCGTAAGTCTGAACATCAGGTACATCTTAACATGACATCATTATGCGAGTACCGTAACACTGAACATCAGGTACATCTTAACATGACAACATTACACGAGTACCGTAACACTGAACACCAGGTACATCTTAACACGACAACATTATACGAGTACCTAACACTGAACACAGGGTACATCTTAACATGACAAAATTTCATTAAAGCAGCATTTAGCATATGTTTGCTAGAATTAGACGCTTGGTCCTTTGTTTGAACATATGAATAGATGTACAATATTGTAAATAGTTATTTGTAATAAATGTATTCCAGATTTTAGGACCAACATAAGCCAAAGACAGTTGTCTACAATTAGTCTTGCAGAATGGTATTTTATATGTTACTTCCTGTCTTGTATTATATTTATGTGTGGATATTTGCAGGACAAATACATCATGATATATATCTGGCAACATACCCCTATTATGCTTGTACATTAGAATACAGCATAAATATTTATTTACGTCATAAATATTCATTATTTGATAAGATGTAAATAAAGGCTGCGTATGTTCAATAAATCCTACATGACTTATTACACGCAAAACTCGTTTTTGGAGTAAATGAATTTTAGCAAGGTATATATTCGGGGCCCTTCCCCAGACGACATTACAATAAGTAATATATGGGTATATAAACATGTAATACAGGTTTAACAATGATTTGTTATCTAATTTGTTTGTCACCTTTTTTATAATACCAATATTCTTAGAAATTTTATTTGATATATATTTAATGTGTGTGCTCCAATTCAATGTATTATTTATAAGCAAACCCAAAAACTTTATCTCATGTACAGTGTTAATTTGTATGCCGTCTATGCAAATGTTATTACACCTCTCTCTTATACTGATCGTATTACTAAAGGTCACTGTGTGAGTTTTCTGTATATTCAAAGAAAGTTTATTAATGTTAAGCCATAAAGATAGTTTTTTTATTTCAGAGTTCAAAACATTTTCCATTTCATCTATATTGTTGCCTTGTATAAAGATGCTCGTGTCATCAGCAAACATAATGGTAAACGTTGAGTCAGATAAAGTAGATAAATCATTTATATAGATAAGAAAGAGTAAAGGTCCCAGAATTGAACCCTGCGGAACACCACATGTTATGTTTTTAAGGGAAGATTTTGTTCCATAGAATTTTACTCGTTGTTGTCTGTTACTTAAAAAGTTACGAATCCATTGGAGTATATTTCCTCTGATTCCATAATGTGTTAATTTTCTCAATAATATATTATGATTAACGGTATCAAAGGCTTTGGCTAAATCCAGAAATAACCCAATTACGTGCTCTTTGGTATCAATTGCCTTACTAATTTTGTCAATTAGCAGTGAAATAGCCATATCAGTAGAATATCCTTTCCTAAATCCAAATTGGGAATTAGACAAGATGTTATGTTTCATTATGTAATTCATTAATCTATTGTACATTAATCTTTCAAAAACCTTTGAAAATACAGGCAAGACAGAAATAGGCCTGTAATTATTAATTAATGATGTATCGCCATTTTTAAAAACAGGAACTATATCAGCTATTTTTAGTTGATCAGGAACATATCCTTGATCAAATGATAAATTTACAATGTAACTTAAAGGATCAAGTAGGTTGGAGAAGGCCTGTTTGACAATAATAGGTTTTATGCCATCCCATCCAGGACTAGAGTTTTTAAAATTCTTAATAATTCCCTTTATCTCATCTGGTGTGGTTGGCGACAAATACATTGAATTTTTATAGACTCCTTGGAGGTATTCATCAGGTCTCTCTGATATGACTGGTATTTTATCAGCCAGTTCTGGACCTATACTTGTAAAATATTCATTAAATGTATCAGCTATGCATTTTTATTTTTTGTTAATTTACCGTCAATTAGTAATTTGTCATTAGATAAAAATGCTTCCTTCCTTCCTATAATACTCTTTAAGACTATCCAGGTTTTTTTTAAATTACCCTTGTGCTGTTGAAGCTCATGTCGATAGTATTCTCTTTCTGCTACAGTAATAAGACAATTTATTTTATTTCTATATCTTTTATAATTAGTTTCATTGAAGACAGTCGGTTTTTTCAAGTAATACATATACAATTTGTTTTTAGTTCTAATGGAGTGTCGGAGTCCCATAGTAATCCACGGTTTATGTTTTCTTTTCCTAATAGTTGTGTTAGCTAACGGAAATGAATTATTGTATGCAACTAATATCTCATTAATGAATACAGAATAACATTCTTGTGGATCTCTGCATGCATAAACGTCATCCCAGCATATTTTATCTATACTCTCTTTGAATGTAGCAGTAGTCTGCGCATTATATAATCTAGTCGCTATTGTCATTTCTACCTTTGTGCTATCAGTATGTTTAAATGTATAAATATATGATACACTTGAAATACAAATGTGCTGCTACAAAAATGTATAAAGTTATGCCAGATTATGTCTTTATGTATAAAATTAAGAGGACAGATTATTTGAGAGCAAAAGATAGTCTAAAGAAAATTAAAAATGGGTCAGCTGGACGGTGATAGACCGTTTGAACTTGAAGCCTTTGTCAAACTTTTGTCTCGACTTCACCGAAGGCAGTGTCCTGCTGTCAGAACTTCGAAGGTGTTACTCACTTAACTTACAGGTCTTTGTCAGTAAGAATAATGGGATGATAATTTACACCAACGTTGTTTCCCGTAGAAGTCATTTCGTGGGATATATTACCATTAGTCGTGCCAATTCAAAAATTAGTGCTATATAATAGTAGTTTGTCAAAATGTAAACAAACTCAAAGACAGTTGCAGCTTAGCATTAGCCTGTTCTGAAATATTTTAATGACATAATGATATATTTCACATAAATATATAGGGAGCTAATGGAGAGGCCCATCATAATCCATAGCACTACAAAATGAAGTATCTGAAAGTCACACTTCATATATTGAGTGACACATCTCATGCTGTCTTTCTGGACTGTCGCAATGTCCAATAGTTTCCTATCACAACCCTCATGTACAATATACCAAAGCTATATATTCCCAACACCACAACATATGTATTATCATTGGATAGGTAATTGTAGCAGCAGAAAATGAAGCATACAAAAGTTACACCGCAAACAATGACATGCATTCTCAAAATGTGATTCATTCAAAAATTAGTGCTATATGATAGTAGTTTGTCAAAATGTAAACAAACTCAAAGACAGTTGCAGCTTACTGTCCACCAAGCAGTAGCAGAGCAGTTTTATAATAATAATAATCCACAAGTTAAGTGGCAGTGATCTTCCTTTTATCATTCATGTGATGTTTATTGTGAGCATAGCGGACAAATGGTTATCATACGTAGATAGGTACAGAAAGAAACTGAAATTTTCTATAAAAAGAACACGTTTGCCTATCAATGGCATGTATTTCCTATTGTTGCTGTTTATGCCGGGCAGAAACAGTTTCTGCCCGGCATAAATCAAACAACCCTGTAGGTAATTATTAATCAAATGTTTTTGGTGAATCATAGTTACGGATCATTAAGGGTTATGATGGAAGTAAAATGTTGACATGTTTACTGTTCATTTATTTGCACCACGTCTTGCATTTAGAGGAATAATTATAATAGAAAATAAAATGTGGCACCTATTTTTAAATACATGCATCAATGAGAAACCGGGAATTACTTTTATGTAGCCTAAGAATAACTAATTTCAATTAACCCTTAAAGGAAATAAAAATAAGGAATTAGCTAAAATCCTTTTTCCATGTGTACACAAAGTTTAACATTGTATGTAACATTTGACAACATTAAGCAAATACAGAAAAAGACATTTGTAGCATAAATTCGATTTTAAGCCCGTCTGTGAAGCGATTCCCGCGGAAAATGAAATTTTAATGAGCTAGGTGATCACGTGGTATCGTGACGTCACTTATGACACACACTCGTATCAGGCCGACTCTTTCCATGCATTCAGAGCATGTTTATAAGGATAGCTTTTGGGTCGAAATGAGCGTCAGAATGAGTTATTGTGCAATATTCCGACGTAATACAAACACTAGTCATCATAGAGGAACAAGCAGTTATCTTACGGTTCCAAATGAATCAAATTTTATTCAAAACAACAAATGCGAATGGGCCTACAAGTCGACTAGGTTTCGCCGAGCTTGGGCTCGTTTTCAGAATAATTATATCAAATGCAACCAACGGAAGATAATCTACACCAATAAGCATACATAGCAAACAGATATTGTATCCAGCTACAGAAAGTAGTAAGGGTTATCCAAAAAATAATATATGGGTCAGAGTCCACTTGGACAGATGACAACTGACTGATCACGATGGTGGGAACCAATAGTGATGTTAAAATATCCAGACTATTCATGATGCAGGAACAGTACTCATTCATAAATATATTTTGAGATAGGCTCATGAACCCATTGACCAACTATAATACTTTTCAAAATAATATTTAGTACAAGAGCATCTTGGACATATTGGACCTCGGGAACGATAGTAAGTGTCTCTCCTATATATCAGTGTTCTTCCCAGGTTTTCAAAAGGGCATGGTGCCATTTTAATAAAAGGGCACATGGAGCGCAGTGAGCAGTGGGTAAAAGGGCACTTGTGAATGTGACTAAATTAAATACATGAGATGTAGTAGCAGTGTACAGCTTGTAGTTTAACATCATACTACTTACATACAGTATATTATGTACACAGTGTATACATATATTTGTGTACTATAATACAGGCTCGGGCATTGTAGAACAAAACATAATATTCAGCTTTACATAACTTTTTAATTTGTATCAATCTGCATAATATTCAACATACCCAGATAATATTATACAGGTAATATTTGTGCCAAATTCCTTTGGGCTAAGTTTAACATAATTGAGATATACTGTTATGTTCGATTTTGACAATTTAAAAGCAACATAGTAATTAAAAAAAATGACATTTAGATAAATATAAATGTGGACAAATGGAATATTATAGTATATATATATATATAGACAATACAACATGTTTAATTTAGTTAAATTGGCATGTCTTAACTTGATTTAAGTTTTAGCAAAACACAATATTCAGCATGACATAACATTTTATGTATAAATTCACATCATATTTAATTTTCTCAGAGACTATTACATAAGCAAAATGTATGAAAAATAGTGTTGGGCTAGGCTGAACAGAAATTTAGAGACATTGCACTGCAAATACTACTAGTAAAAGGTGTAACAGAAAAAGTATGATGTGAATATATTAAAAATAATGCATAGCTAACATTGTTTTATTTACAGAAAAAACACTCACACACAATCTCAATGTTAACAATCAGTCAACAAACAGAAAAAATAACTATCACTAGTTTGAAGCCACTGTTTAACGGAACCCCTCTGAATAATATTTATTACAGTTAGGTACTGCTAAACGATTTGGCCAAAACAAGACACTGGCCGCCAGCAACCTTAGCACCCCTGGCTAGTCCATTTCTTTTAATGCACACATTACGCAATTATTCAGTACTATTGTTCAGCTATGTTATACTAAACGTTGTTAGGTATCATTATATATCGGTACATTAACACGTAAAGAATGTATGAATAAAACATTTTTCTAATCACACATGCCGGCTCCGGTCCTGCTGGCGCTTTGCGACAAACTGTCGCGAACAGGTTCTGGTCTATTGACTTGCAAAGTTTGGCGGCCCCTCAGATCAAAACGTATTTTAATAATTTTGCACATATCGAAAGGGGAAAGAATTTAACGGCAAACTTAACGGTAGAAGTCTCCAGACAATCGGATTGTAACTTTTGAAGATATGAACAAAATAAGGACTGCCTGACGATATGTATAGCCAAGGTGCTGCGCGAAAGTCTGTCACTCTGATCTGTCCACTTTCGAAGAGGCCAACTCCAAAGAAAAAAATGTTTCACTGGTAAATCAAATCAACGTATTTTAATATTTGTTGGCACAGACAATTACAAATCTAACGGCAATCGGGATAGGTGTCAAGATATGGGCGCCTAAACAATCGAATTGAGAGCATGACGTGGTGTCTGCAAGCGCCCCGATTTTGACTTTGTATCCCATTCCCAATCGAGGGACGTGCTCTGTTGGATTGATGAAAAATTGAACCCTGCACGTGGCGCAATCTGGATAGGGATGTGTTTCAAGATCGGGGCATTTGCAGACACTCTCAAATTAATATTCATTGTGTAACTGTTTGTAGCCATAAGTACGGTTACAATGCAAATATAGCAGGGCGTCGTGTAAAAATGACAGGATGTTCTTTTTGCCTTTTCTGGGTACCAGGGCGTCACTGAAGAAGGGCAGGGCGTAACGCTCTGCAAATGCGACCTAGGCAGAACACTGTATATAGTTATACTTTGAAGTTTTCCCATAATACCATAAACAATTTACAGGCTATAGTTGAGTAGTTTCATTGATGCCACGTCACATCACATCACATTATAAAATTCATTATTTAATTATGCAGGTTCCTGTCATACATGTATACTTTTTCTGGAACTTTATTTATTACACCATATCTATAGCAATGTGACTGACCTTGACATATCTGACGAGTTCCTCCTCTTCCTCGGGTGACAGAGCTGTCTTCACCCCGGGTTTGGTACCGTGACGTACCCGCCCGTGTACCCGGTCCTTCAGGGTGCTGTAGGGCACAGCAAACTTCTTTGCTGCTCCTCGGATTGTCATTTTCATTTCTTGCACTGCCTTCAGTGCTTCCAACATGTCACGATCACGCCACTGGAGCCTGCAAGCACCAGAACTATTGTATGGAAACCACTAGGTCATCAAATAATAATTAACTACTAATACCGCTCCCTTTTCTCGTGCAATGTACTTAAACAGATCTAATTAGAATTCAATCGTTAAAATGTAACGTTTTTAAGAGTAACACAATTGTTTGGCAACTGTAATTAAGTTGATATAATTAAACAATTAAAAGCAGAATTGTAGTCAGTGTCGTTAATATAATAAACTGCTCAACAATCATAAATCTGTCACTGAAAATTTGCCAAAATATGTTTTCTAACAATTTGTTTACATTAAAATGATGATATAAGAAAAACTATAACTGCTTGTGATAAATAAGAATATTGATGCCTTTCGCAAAAATGTCTTATGTTAAGATCTGTGTGAAACCGCATATTCTAGTAACTAGATCAAATTATGTTGCAAACCAGTTACTTGCAATATTTACAGAAAACCACATAATTTTATATTCGTTTTTGTTTTACAATTACGAATATACCTGTGGGCAAACTCTCTTTTCTTCGGTTTCTTTCTTAAACCACTGTCATTGTCTGATTGATCTGACGAGTCTTCGCTCTCGGACTCTGAACTGCTAGAAGGTGGAGGGGCTTTAGCCACTGCCAACCGACCCTTAGGCCGCGCAGCTTTTACTCTGGTTTCCGAGGCCGCAACGCATCTGGCAATATCGCCCTCTTGGAAAGTTCCCACTTCGACGGTGTTTCCCCGGCCATAAGGGATGGCCTCGACTACTTCTTCCACCGTGGCAATGTGCATGTAGCTGGCATTGCCTCCGTCTGTCTCCCCGCCTTGGGATTCGACCACTTCTGTTCCTTCCGTGACTACTACCACTTCTCCAATATCTACCGCGGGAACGTCGACTCCTGGCTGCATTGCTACTAAGAGCGGTCCTGATTCGTCATTCACAACTTCTACCTGGTCATCTCCGCCTTGTATATTATGCACCACTGTCCATTGCACCGGTTGCCCTGTGTCTACCTCCTCTTCCATCGTGGACATTCGTGATGGAAAAGTAGGCGAAAATTGAGGAACAAAGGCGGTGTATTGCAGGTAATTTCGCTCAAAATGGCGTCGCTCCACTGAGATCTCGTCTTATTTCACATACAACGAGATGTGATTCACTCGATAGATGGCGCGCCCAAATGTAAATAGAAACACGTGGGTAGGAGGCGTTTGCGTGTTTACTTCGTGCATAGGAGGGAATACGATTTCCTTTACATTGCACAAACATAGTTTGTCCATTAAGGTTGGCTTAAACATAATCCAGAGCCCGATCAAATTCTTCATATCCTGGAAGACCAACATCTTGACATTTTCGTTCTTCCCATACATAGCAATGTATGGGAATAATCCCCCCTTCCATCCATCCTATTAGCCCGAACAGGAACATTTAAGAACAGCTTCAAGGACCGCAAACTGTTGCAAGAGCTTATAGGTCCTGTAAATAACAACACCAACATTTGTATACACAGCACTGTTTGTTTAGATAAAACATCACAAACCCACTACGTGATCATGCAGTAGGATTAGGAGTAGGCCTCAACATTACTCGGTTGTGCAGGTGTTTATTAAAACAATTATCCATGTTTCACTGAAACTTAAATATTGTAAAACAATGGGGAAGGGGAGGATTCAGCACCACAAAATCACACATACATGTATGAGTTTTGAACAAAAACTGTGGCATCATAATGTAGGCTTCATCCTTCCTCACTTTGTGATAGTGCTTCTGAGGTTTAAGGTATTATATCTCGGTTGCTCTAACTATAACAGTTGAAACGTGGTTTCATACGAGTGGTTTTGAAGTGATGATTAATGCACCAGAACAGTACATACTACATAGACATTGACACATTTATACATTATTATGTGGTTTGAGATTAGGAGATTAAGAGCAGACAAAATATAAGTTGAAACATTGAATGTTTCTTCCAATATTAGTAGAAATATTTTATTTGAAGGAACTGGAACCAGAGGGAACAAAGTAGTGTTAGCAAAGGGAGTGTAAATAAGATCTATATATATGAGAAACTACTCACTCATTGAAGAAAATAAATGAATGGAATCAATGATCTACTGCTGATTGTGTTATTGCCAATAGCATAAATATTTTTGTTAAAACAAAACCAATATAAATGTTATCAAGTTGACTTGTACACTGTAGTTGAACAAGCTGTAGTTTGTTGTTTTAGATAAAACACGTGTTAAATGTAAAAACAACACAAACATAGTTAATACACATTTATTCACATCCACAAAACATTTACAAATAGTCAATAATGAGAATGATATCCGAGTCACATTTCAAAGTAATGTAGTATATGCATATCATAATTGAAAAATTAAATCAATAATTATCTCATGAAATGGGTAGATCAACACATTTAGAATTTTAGATACACATCATACTGACAACATTCAACAAATTTATTTACATACATGAAACAATCTGAGGTACGTAATTGGTATAATCTTTATTAATAATTTGTTCATCAAAGTAATGAAACTATTGACTTGCATTGTTTTAAGAATTTTGATTATGTGGAAAGTTCAAAGAAAGTGATACTACGAACATTGACACACACACACACACACACACACACACACACACACACACACACACACACACACACACACACACACCACACACACATACACTGGTGTTAAGCAACGAGAGTCAAGACTTCAGTGATAATTTGAACACGTGAACAGGAAACGACGGTCATGATGATTTGTGTGAACATAATAACTACAAACTTAACCACAAACTGAGATTGTCTAAAAGAATTGGCAGTATATTTCTTTCCTGATGTTTAAAAGCAAAACTGTAACAAATGACATCATTGCTTCACGAGAACACGCCAGCTTTGTAACACATATCATTAAAATATACTATTGCTGACCAGAGCCTGATACATGAGTCATCCAACCACAAGTATGAGCTTATTCCCATACTATTAATAGAAACATGTTTTCATGATGGAAATGACCATAAAAAGTAATAAATACTATTCTGAGAACTAACAACACAATTGATTAGTACATTTTATATTACTCTCAACATGAAGTTTAATACCAGAGCCAAAAAGTTTTTCTGAACTTAAGTAAACAGGAGTATTCTACCCTCTTCCCACTGGGAAACCGATCTTCCACAAAGGGGGTTTTAACATGAATCATAAGACAAACACACACACCAACCTTACCAACTGACTAACACATAAATAAATCACATATTCTGGATATTCATGCTATTACAACATGTTAATTTATTATTGTGTTACATAAAATTAGACGAAACTAAGCTGCACAAGTTAAAATATTTATAACATATAAATTATATCAACGTAAAGGCTAGTACCACATGTTTCCTACGCAGTAACACAAATATAATGTTTAAACCAAACTTAGTCACACCATGCAGTTGATTAAATGCCAACTTGCAAAAAACAAGACGCTCCACACATGCACTACTGCAGACATGTGTCCATGTATGCTGATCACTTAACGACATACACATAACAATTTACACCCACACAATATAGACTTTCTGCTCTGATCTCAGGCCAGGTAACACACCCACAACATGAAGGTACATCTGCTATGTAAGTCAAGAGAATTCACTGCACCATGCATATACTACATCACTCTCATTGTGAGAACATTGGCCTGTACACCTTCATCTCACTGGCCAGATCTCATCTTCACTGGCGTCGACGACAATTGTGTTTGCAATTATGTCATAGGCTGCGCGTTTGTGTTGGAAGAAGAAGACGGTGAAACAGACAGGGAAGAAGAACGTCAGAGAGAAGTTCTTGATGGTCGACCGGACGAGAGCACTGAAACATAGACACATTTATGTGGGTGTTGTCAGTCAAGTAACTCCGCCATAGCCTGTCCCAAGCCAGGTTGAAAAAGGAGGAGGGTTGGGCGTAGGGTCAGTAACCCTACCCCGTAAAAACAAATCCTACTACAGAAACGACGAGAAGAAGCCATTCCGGTACACTTTCTAGGGGAAGAAGAGAAGGCACATCCATAAATGTGGATGCATCTGCATCTACAGATGTATCTACACCTACAGATGTATCTATGACAGGGTTGAGTGAAAGCCATCAGGAAGCTGGACCCCCGATGAACCATATCTTTAACGCCAAAACTAACACTAGAGTAGGCACATGGAACGTTCGAACGCTCTTTCAGAGCGGGCGGATGGAGCAAGTGCTGAAGGAAATGAAGGCTTACCATCTAGATATTCTAGGCGTAAGCGAGATGAGATGGACAGGACAAGGATGCTTCAACAGCGGAGATAAAACTGTACTCTACTCCGGAAACGAAGATCACCACGTTCATGGAGTTGGCATCATCCTGAATAAGGATACTACAAAAGCACTGATAGGGTGGAAGCCAGTTAGTGAACGCATAATCACAGCGAGGTTCAACACCAGACATGTCAAAGTCACCGTAGTGCAAGTATATGCCCCAACCGAAGTCGCCACAGACGAGGAAAAGGACAACTTTTACGACCAACTCCAGAACGTGCTGGATGAGATACCAAGCTTTGACATAAAAGTGGTGGTAGGAGACTTTAACGCGAAGCTGGATGGAGACAGAAGAGAAATGTATACTACGGTTGGACCTCACGGTTCAGCTAGAAATACGAATGATAACGGTGAATGATTGCTCTCGATGAGCACCGCCAGTGGTATCAGCATTAGCAATACCTTCTTCAAACATAAACGCATTCACAAGAAAACCTGGATCTCACCAGATGGCAATACATCGAATGAGATTGATTACATCTGCATTAGTAGTAGATGGCGTACATCTCTACAGGACGTCCGAACCTACAGAGGGACAGATGTTGGTTCTGACCACAACCTTGTGATTGGTAAAATCCGTTTGAAGTTAAAGAGAGTCAAGACGGTGAAGACGGTCAGGCCATATGCGACAGATAACTCTGTGTAAAGAACACAGACACATCAAAACAATTCTACGAGGAAACTAAGAACAGATTCCAAGCGCTACAACACTCAACCGACATAGAAGAACAATGGCAGCTATTCCTTCAAGCCGTAAAGGAGAGCGCGAATGTAGTGTTAGGAAGGAGAAGAGGGTCCAACAGAGAACAGTGGATTACTGCAGACTCGTGGAAAATTGATAAAAGGAAGGATACGAAGATCAGAAGAGATCAAGCAGCTAGAAACATCCAACAATGGAGATCATCAGATGAGGAATACAGGAAACTGGACAAAGAAGTAAAAAAGAGCTGTAGGACAGATAAGAGGAAATGGTTAGAAGAGAAAGGTAAAGAAGCACAAACAGTAGCAGAACGGAATGACTCGAAAATGCTGTATAGGATTGTGAGAGAGCTAACTACCGCGAAAAGCAATTCCAACATACCAATAAAAGACAAAGATGGCAGAGTGCTTCTAACAAACGAGGAACAAGACACGAGGTGGATTGAACACTTCCGAGAAGTACTAAATCAACCAACACCAACCACACTCTTCAACTTCGAACAGGAACCAAACATAAAAGAGCTTGATGTCATCACCAAAGACATCACCAGGGCAGAAGTTTCCAAAGCCATCGATAGCCTCAAGAACAACAAGGCAGCGGGCCTTGATGAAGTATCGGCCGAACTATTGAAACATGGCAAGGACGGGGTTGTAGACGAGTTAACCTACTTGTTCAATCTGATCTGGTCTGAGGAGGAAGTTCCTGATGATTGGAGACGAGGAGTGATCGTGACGTTACCAAAGAAGGGGTGCCTGAGCGATTGCAATAACTGGCGAGGAATAACATTGATGTCAGTACCTGGAAAAGTGTTCTGCAGTGTGATCCTAAACCGGCTGAAGACAGCAGTTGACCAACACCTCCGGGAGGAACAAGCTGGTTTTCGAAGAGGAAGGTCATGCTGTGAGCAGATCTTCACATTGCGAAACATCATCGAACAAAGCAGAGAGTTCCAGATACCTCTTTTAGTCAATTTCATTGACTTTAAGAAGGCTTTCGACAGTGTCCACAGAAATTCGCTGTGGCAAATCCTGAAGCTATACGGCATACCAAGCAAATATATAGACATTTTCAAATCGCTATACCGAAACACCAACTGCTGCATCAAGACCAACGATGGCTACACAGACATGTTCGATATAGAGACAGGTGTACGTCAAGGTTGCATCCTGTCCCCTTTCCTCTTTGTTGTTGTTATCGACTTCATCATGAGGAAAACGATGAAAGATCCGAACTTTGGTGTTAAATGGATAAATAATAGGTTGACAGACCTTGACTTTGCCGATGATATTGCACTGCTCAGCCACACGCCGGAGATCCTACAAGAGATGACCAATAATTTAAACAAAAATGGAGAGATGGTCGGATTACGAATCAGCTATGGGAAGACAAAAACATTGTCAGCTGGTGATGGATCTGACCCCCACATTGTGATCGGTCAGGAAGAGTTGCAATGCGTCGAGAACTTCCCTTACCTTGGAAGCTACATCTCTAGGAAAGGCGACGCGGAAGTAGATGTACGAGCGAGGATAGGCAAGGCATCAGCAGTGTTCCAAAGACTACGTCCAATATGGTCCAGTAACACCATCAGAAAGGACATAAAACTACGTCTTTACATGTCAATCGTAATACCAACAGCGATATATGCCTGTGAAACGTGGAAGAATACGGCGAGGATATCAAAAAAACTAGACGTATTTCATCGACGATGTCTCCGGTTCATACTGGGCATATCGTGGAGAGAACACACCACAAATGAAGAAGTGATGAGGAGGGCAGGTCTGGACAGCCTGCATCACATAGTTAAGTCTCGACGACGAAGACTACCGGGACATATCCTACGCCTACCAAGAGAGAGAACAGCACATGTAGCAATGGAATGGGGGCCTGAAGGTGGAAATAGAAGGAGAGGAAGGCCGACTAAGACCTGGCGCAAGACGTTTAAAGTAGATCTGGCAGAGATGAGGCCAAAGAAATTGCGAAAGACCGTAGTAGATGGAGAAAGCTCGTCGCCCGATGTCCCGAAAGGAACAGGAGGATCTAAGTCTAAGTAAGTGTCAGTCAAGTTACATGACAAAAGTCAAACGTAGCTAGAATTGTAATTATACAGACATCATACAATACCTTCACAATACAAAATATGTATCTCCATAGGTGAGTCACAATATGACATATATCATGATACTTACTAAATGGCATTGGTTGTTATTACTTAACTGTTATACTGTTCCCATGATATGGTTTAACAAAACTGAAACAACTTTAGATATAATTCAATGTTAATAAAACTGCCACACTGTCACTCTATCCATTTAATCCACAGCACAAGTAGCAAGCTTCTAATACTTAATATAAGATAATTCCAGAAAACAATGACAAGGCATAACTAAAAATGGTGACAACCATTGGTCAAAATGGCAACAACTACAGCATAACCTGTGGATATACCTGTACATGATTATTAGATGTCACTGTTTTGGTTGTCGCCATTTTTAATTGTCTCTGTTATGACTTGTCTGTAACAAGTAAAAATTTGTCCGGACAAGTAGAATGTCCACTGATGGTTATCCGGTGGACAAGTGAAAATTGACAGTATATTTAAATGAAATTGACAGTATATTTCGTTTTACTGCTGTCGATTTCATTTGGAAAATACGTCGAAGCTAATGAAAACAAACATATAAATGCCGCCATTTTCTACAAGCGATGATGCGTAGTGTCGCTTAACCGACTCTAGCATGGCTGCGTGACTTCGCCAGGAAGATAGTCCGGCTCAGAGTCGCGGTTTGACTGCCTTTGTGAATATGCAAGTGATTAAAAGGCACTAAACTATGAAAAAAAGTTCAATGTCAGTTTATTTTTGTGTGTGACATGTTTCAATATAAGTCTAATGTTGAATAGTTGTTATAGTATAGTATTATCTGATCAAAGTGTATCCTTATTTAATTTGTTATTTCATAATTGGCCTGACAGCCAATCATCGTCGCTACCCAAATCTGGGGTAAAGCCCATTATTGGTGACATTGGCAGGGCATTAATAATCTAGGCCATAGTGAGGGGCCAATGCTGCCACCTTCATGGCGCCTGGATAATCGAGGCTAGATGATGCGTTGCTATAAGCATCCGGGTTACAAATTCGACTGGTGTTATTCCTTTTGGTCGCATGATGGCAGCACTGAGACTGTGTGCGCTAAATATAACCTCGGACGCACGACTCACGCACAACGTAATTTATATTTTGTTAAACTGAATGCATGCATCTTTAGTATAAAACCATAAAATAACCACTACCATTTCCTTTTTTTTTAAATAGTAATTAAGTTGTTGCCCTTTTGCAAGGCTTGTTTAAAGACTTCAGTAATTTTTTGCTAAACTTTTAGGGACACTGATTTTCCACGATCGCGGAAAATCGGGTTTTGAAACAGAATTTGGGTTTTGAAGCAGAGTTGACCTTTTGGAACGGAAATTCCGTGATCGTGCAAAATGGTTGGAATTCCGCATAATAAAAAATGTTGACACAGGATTTGCATTTTCGAACGGAAACTCCGTAAACACTGAAAGAGTAGAATAACAACACTGTAAATGATACTGACTTCATTGGCGATATTTTAAAAATAAACATGATTACTATGCTACAGTATTCGTTTATTTTGGTGGATTTATGACGCAGGATTTTCAAAACGCACAAGGCAAATTGTTGCGCAGTGCCATGGCGCCCCTGCTACCTCGTGTCAACCGACGTAAACAGGGACGCGGGGGGAAGGCGCTAACATAAACCGTTTTGTGATTATTGTCTGGTTGTCCGCTAAGCGCACTGAAGACATGTTGTTAATTAAATATACTTGTCACATCGTTAGAACACGCATAAGTGTACAGATTCTGGTTTCCAAAAAACAAAACTCAAAGGAATAACAAAAGCCTAGGTTACGCTGGCTCAAAATGATTTAGTCTGGGTTTCGTAGTTCTAACAAATTCTATTGGATGGCGTCATATATGGCCCCAGCTAAAATGGTTGAACAAAAATAATTAGTGAAACAGCATCAGTGATATGAACATTCATAATTATTGATATGATTGCATGTAACATTTACATTTGTTAACTTACACACAAATCGGAAGAAAAAAGATTGAATTCCAACTCGAACTGCGAAATCGATTCGAGACATTACAGGAACTAGACGACATCGACACTATGAGCGAAAACATCACTGAGATGATCCAACTAAGTGCGACAAGTGTAGCCAAAGCAATCAACAGGCATGTAGTGACGAGAATATCATCACTGACACGAGCACTAATGAAGAAACGATGAGAAATGGTGGATAACGGCACCCGTAAAAACCAAATAAAGTACGCAGAAATATGCAAGACCATCAAAAAGAAAGCAAAGGAGGACATCAGAAAGTACAAACAAGAGATCATACAAGAAAAGATTATGTCATCAAAGAGCCTGAAGAAAGCAAGAAGAACACAGGCACTAGGCCGATTACACTTCTAGACAAGCAGGGTAGAGAAACACAAGACCAAGATATGATCATGGAACGAATAGAGAAATTCTACACCGAGCTATACGACAGTGAACAGAGTACCATAATTCACACTGACCCGAAAGAAGTACCAGAGATAACACCATGGGAGGTGGAAGCAGAATGGGAAGACATCAGGCAACGACCATGTAAACATTGAAACATTAAAAGCAGAAGATATAATCTCGAAAACACTGGCTAAGCTGTATACTAAGTGCTTATAAAAAAGACGAGTACCCGCTGCTTAGAAGAATGCAAAGATGGTGATTATCTTCAAGAAGGGAAATAACAAAGACTTAAAGAACTACATACCGATATGTCTGTTATCAAACATCTACAAATTACTCACAAAGATACTAACAAATAGGCTTGAGAAGACACTCAACGAAAACCAACCACGAGAGGATCCAGAAGCATGTACTCAACTGTAATGTATGTGGCAGACACTTGTGCAAATACTATACACAGACCACAAGTGCCGAGAATATAATATCCCGCTCTGCATCGCTTTCGTCGACTACGAGAAGGCTTTCGACTCGGTGCAAACTCAAGCAATACTGACCTCCCTTCAAGAACAGGGGATAGAAGATGTGTACATCGATCTCCTGAAAGACATCTACACTAACAGCTCGGTGACAGTCCACCTACATAAAAAGAGCAACAAGATCAACATCAAGAGAGGAGTACGACAGGGTGACACCATATCGCCAAAGCTGTTCACGGCAACACTCGAAAGCAAATTCCGAAGACTGACCTGGGAAACCAGAGGCATGAGGATAGACGGAGAATAGCTCAGCCATCTTCGCTTCGCTGACGACATAGTCATATGCGCTACTACACCACAAGAACTACAAAACATGCTGCAGGAGCTAGCTGATGAAAGTGAAAAACAAGGTCTAAGGATGAACATCTCGAAGACAAAAATGATGCTAACAATGACACACCAATATATATCAACACGACGCAAATAGAGAACGTTGAAAGCTACGTCTATCTGGGACAGCGATACAGTATCAGAGACAAAAACCAAGACAAGGAGATTCAAAGAAGAATCACCGCTGGCTGGACAGCTTTCGCTAAACACTGGGACATCTTCAAAGGTAACTTTGGAACCTGCTTGAAGAGACAAGTCTTCAACTCATGCATACTTCCAGCGATGATATATGGCGCGGAAACATGGGCACTCACCATCCAGGCAAAGAACAAGCTAGCAGCTGCACAAACAAAGATGGAAAGAAGAATGTTAAACATCACATATCGGGAGAGAAAAACAAACATCTGGGTAAGACAGAAGACAAAGGTCATAGACGTGATAGAACAAATCAGAAAACAGAAGTGGACCTGGGCAGGGCACATTAGCAGACTACGAGATAACCGATGGACATCGTGTATCACAACTTGGAGACCTTACGGGAAACGATCTAAAGGAAGACCAGCAAGACGATGGAGAGACGAACTAGACGAGTACTGGAAGGGCACCATCTGGCAGAGGATAGCGCAAGACAGGCAGATTTGGAAACGACATACTGAGGCCTTTGCCAAACCATGGGACACTACGGCTGCACAGTGATGATGATCATAATGATGAACTTATATATTAAGCACTGCTGCATTACAAATAACCAGTCATTTTTATGTTATTGTGTGACAGGAATTATTTTATTATCTAAATTGATTATGTAGTAGTAGTAGTATTTTATTAGAGTCTCACTCCACGTATACATGCTTTAAAATACAAGACAAATAAATATATTACATTCAAAGTTAGCACTGTATACAAAGACCACTCAAAAAGAGTTATGAGAGACTTGTAAAAACAAAAATGTACAAATAAAAACAGTAATAATTTAATAAACGTGCTATTATTTTGTTGTATTGTGTAATCTTGTGTGCAGTATTTTTTGGAGGATGCTGGCAGTTTTACTTATTATATTGTCATTACTCAATAAATATACAAATTTATCTTGATCATTCATACTGGAAAAAGCAGGATCATTAATTGTTGCATAGCCTATTAGTTCTTTTCGTTCGTTAACATATAAAGGGCATTTCATTAAAACGTGAAACTCATTTTCTATTTCATTCGTGCAGTTATAACACATCCTAGCTTCAGGTGGGGGGTAATTTCGTTCAAAACGTCCAGTTTCAATTCTGATTGGTGCCACGCCACATCGAAATTTTGCAAGTGCTGATCGATTACTTCTAGTCATGATTTTCTTAATGTATGGTTATTACTGTGTTGCAAATATTGCACAAATAAATGTTTTTAGACAAATTAACCACACAGTAAACCAGAAGAAGAAGAATTTGTTTTATTTGACCCAGACATTTCAAATAATACATACAATACATCCATGTAAAAAAATTAAATAATACAAATATATAACCTTATGGTAAACATGGTATAATAACTAACAAAAAGTAGGGTCAGGAGACTCCTCTAAGACTATGGTAGTCGCTATCGAGGAGCCACCTTTTGTAATAAAACTTTAACTGAATCAATACATCACCTAATCAAATTCTTCCAGAATAAAAAGAAGAAAAAAAAAACAATAATATGTATGCATGTGTGTAGTGTGAGCAAGCTTAGATGATTATTGAGTTTGTCGTTTAGGGACTGTTTTGTTAACAAGTTGACAGGTGGTTGTCGGTTCTTAATTTTGCATACATATATAGCAATTTTGTCTGGTGCATGTTACTTGATAGTTTTGTAAAAAATAAAGTTTAACATACTTGGCAAATCCTTGCGAACTGTGTATACTAAGCTTTTCTTTGACAATATCAGGAATGATATTTAGTAAAAGTGGCAAATTATGCCTAAGACATTTCTTAGCAAATTCATGTTTAATTTTATAAGTGTATATTTTATTTTTGACTCTTGATTATGTACCTCATAGTTAAACATTATCCTCCAGTTTTGTAAATAAACTGGTAAGTCATTATGTAAATATTTATAGTAAAATTTTAATTGTTGTAATTTAAGAATGTCATCTACTTTTAACAAGTTGAGTTTTTTGTGAAGTGGTTCTGTGTGGGAAGTATAATTACTTAAGGTAATAATTCTCAGGGCTTTTTTTGAAGTTTTATTATTCTGTTTGATTGAAAGCCCCACACCATGATGCAATAATTAATGTGTGGCACTATTAAAGAATTATATAATATTATTTTAATATGAAGAGGTAACACGTTTCAATTTATTTAAAATGCCAATTTTTTTAGAACAAGCATTTGATATTTTTTCAATGTGCTTTTTCCAGTTTAGATTTGTATCTATAATTAAACCCAAAAAATTAAATTCTTTGACTTGTTCAATATTTACATTGTCTATCTTCAGAGTAAGTGTCTGTATATTTTTTTTGCCTTTTGAATGTCATGTATTTTGATTTTGTTATGTTTAGCGATAATTTATTTATTTTGAGCCATTCATTTATTTTGGAAAGTTCTTCATTTATTCAAGATTCTAAATTTTCGTCATGTATGTTATCGCTGAAAGTGTTTAGTGTACTTGATAGAGTTGTATCATCAGCATAAATTATGAAATTAAACATTTTACTGGCTTGTGCAAAATCATTGATATATATGATGAATAACAGGATTGAACCTTGTGGTACACCTGTTGTTATTGATAACATATTTGATTTTATATTGTCAATTTCCGTATATTGTTTACGATTTGTTAGGTAACTGCTGAATAAGTTCAGATTTGTTCCATGTATACCATAATATTTCAATTTGTCAATTAAAATTAGATGGTCAACGGTATGAAAGGCTTTGGAAAGATCTAGGTAAATATTAATGGGTATTTCATTCTTATCCAGTTTGGTTATTATTCTATCTATTAATTCTAGTGCTGCGTATTCAGTTGAATGTTTAGGTCGAAATCCATACTGATGGTCAAAAAAAGCTTAGTCTTTTAAATAAAATAATTGGTCAAAAATAATTTGTTCAAGTACTTTTGAAATAGCTGGTAGAAGAGATATGGGTCTATAATTATTGAATACTGCTGGCTCACCTTTTTTATAAATGGGAATTACTTTAGCAATGTTTAGTTTATCAGGGAATATTCCTGTGGTTAATAGTTGATTTGTTAATCAAGTTAAAGATTTGGTTAATGCAGGTTCAAGCATTTTTAGCAGTTTGGTAGAGAGACCATCACATCCACAGCTACTTTTGTTGGGTCATGGTAGATTAATTATTGTTCTCTTTATGGTATCTTCTTCAACATATTTAAATGTAAAATTACAGTTTACTATTTTATTTAGATAATATGAACGATCATGAATGCCTTTGTATTTAATATCATTAGCCAGATTACTACCTATATTGGTAAATAATGTATTGAATTTATTTGCAATTTCTAATTTGTCTGCCACAATTGAATCGGATTCTTTAAAATATTTTGGAAATGATACTAATTTTATGTTTAGACACGATTTCATTTATAGTTTTCCAAGTGTTTTTATATCAAATTTAAATTGATTAAAACATGTCAAAATATGATTGCTTTGCTTTGCGAAAACTTCTTTTCAAAATACTATTGTATGTTTTTTAGATTAATCAATAATACACCATATTCAGAAGATTCAGGGTTTGTGATTTTTAATTGTTTGTAAAGTTTGTCCCTCTATCGTATTGAGGTTAGCAAGCCTTGAGTTAACCATGTAGATTTGTTATGTTTATATTTATTAAATTTCACTAATTTGCTAGTCATATATTTATTTTTAGCTTGATTTATTTCATTGATGATAATGTTATAATTATGGTTTGGATTAGCATTTGAACTTGTATCTAATTTTTTATGTATTTCAGAAGAGATTATATCATTTCTGACTTTTAACACAGCCTCTTTATTTTGTACATTAACTCGTATAAATTTTGTAATATGTTCCTCTTTTAGAGCAGTGTTCATAAGCATAAAATATGGTTGATGATCAGAAATTTTTTTCATTAATATTCCTGCTGTACTTTTCAAAATATGCTTTGTTAAATTTAAAAAAAAAATTTCAATAAGTGTACCTGTACATGTTGTGAACCTTGTAGGAAGAGTAATTTGGGGGAAAGAGACTAAATGAAGTTAACATGTCAAAGAAAGTGCTACAGTGTTGTTACTCGTTTATTTTTAGCATATATATATTGTAGTCCCTTGCAAGAATAAGGTTGTTGTTTTGATGATGTTGCATAGATGATATGACCATTGTAAATTCATTTATAAATTCGTTATAGTTTTCAGTTGAAGGCCTTGGAGGTCGGTATATATTTCCTATAGTGACTGTCTGCGATAAGCCTCCTCCATTTACTTGTATTATTTGTCCCTCCCATTGTTCATACATATTTAATTTCATCTTTACTTCATAATCAAACCGTTTATCTATATATATTAATAATCCCCCTTTGGTGTTGCAACTTTTTCCTTAAAACGGAATTTGCCTTTTTTTAAATGGAAAATCAGTGTCCCTAAACTTTGTGACGTGGTTACGAATAACTGCTGGCGTAATTTTGCGACAATTTTTCTACCAAGTTACGAAAATCGCTTCTTGAATTATTCGTAAATAATAGCACTTATGACATGTAATAAAGCAACAATGTTTTATCCGCTGTATTTATGAATAACTTTAATTGCGAAATAAGTAAAATGCCTTTGACAACGTGCGACCATCAGTTGCAATTTGCCTTTAGCGCCATTCAAAAGAAATCCTCGAGCGTGTATTTTGAATTTGTGTCAATCTTCAAGACGGACTTCAGGAACAGACTCCAAAACCCAGCCCTGAATGACTTGCTGTGCATTATTCTGCTCTCGCCACCGGAAATCAGCTTTAGCCCTGAGAAGGCATTCGACCACTGGTATGGAACGATTCAACGCCGGGAGTCTGCAGGGAAAGAAACGCCTAAAACGTCAACTGACTCGAAGGACGAGGACTCAATGTTACAGGACCTGCTCAGCAATGCTGCTGACATCTAAAGTGATGAGACGACTGCATGACTCAGTGAACCAGCAGCCCAATATTTTTTGTTGAAATATTTATTGTTTTGTGTGTATTTACTTTATTGTATTTAACTTTAATTTATATACATGTTCCCAAGATGTTTTTGTAGATAAGCATTTGATTACATGTACATAATGTGCCTGGGAGCAATCTATATGGATTGTGTACTATAGAAATTTATTTTAGTTTCTTATTATAATAAACAGCAGGATGAATATGTTTGTTTTCATCACAAAAGTAATAATTTCTTAGTTTTTGTTTGGGTAAAGCTTGTATTATTGTTTTCCGTTAGCATTTATCTGGACAAGTAAAAATTTTGGCGGACAAGTAGATTTCAAAACTCACTTGTCCAGCAGACAAGTACAAATTCTGGCTTATTTCTAACGCTGCTTGTATCAGGACCCCCCTCCCATATTATTATAATAATCAAATACCAGTATGACCTATTTCGAGTAAATGGTCTATTGGTTAAATCTGTAATAGGTAATATTATATTTTGCTTACTATTTTCATAAGTTAGTAAGGCTTAGCAAAATTACTTTTGAATACATTCGTTTTGAGTTACAATTCCCATCGGACCTGACACATGGTCTGTTTACGAGATCATAAATTTCAATAAGAAAAAGGGTTCATTTTGGCAGTCAGTAATATAGTATAATATGTTATCTATAGATAATAAATACAGTTTATACTAGATATAATGATTTTACAATAAAAACAATTGGATTGCCTTACTTTAAAACTGAATCGAATAATAATATGGTTCATTAAAACATATAAAGTAAACAGATGAAACTAACATTAGCTCATACCAAAAATAGGTAAGTGAGCGAAAAATTTACAACTCAAAGAACGTCCAAAAACATTAAATTCAATGGTCGCTAGTACCTTTATGGCTCTTGGATTCGAATAATCTTGGTAGTGTCTGAAAGTTTACACTTTTTGTTACTCTACTACACATTCCCGGTAACCAGTCTTAAAACAACCTATAAACGAACCTACAATAATGTCATTTTTCGCATTCTACACACTTCTAAGTTACGTTCATCGGGCACACGGAACACCAATCTTTCAATTGCGGTACCACTTTGTAATTTGCATAGGTTTCAGACGTGTGTTTTTCATCAGTTCTTGATTTCCACTTTTAAACATCAACGAAACTGACATTCTTGAAGTTGGCATGACATCTCAATCTCATAAATCAACCAACAGAGACTAAGGGTCAAAGTGATCATCACTGATTGGTTGATTAACGTGACTGTGACATCATGCAGACTTCAAGATTGTTAGTTTCACCGATTATGATAACAATAATTCGTTTTTGTACCTTTAGTCTAACTTACTTGCAGAAGCCAATGTCAGATGCTGGGATGATCCGGACCTTATTTCCTGGCAAATCAACAATGTCATCGCAAAGTATCACCTTCAGTCCCATGATGCCCTTACCAGGGGTGCTGCCACCTACACTGTCACCCAGTCCTCGATGAAGACACATTGTCTGTCAAACAAAATGGTGTGTTCTTACAACCATCAGCAAAAATACAACGACAGCACTGGGCTAAATTCACTGTTACTGTATCAGTTTACAACAGGATCAAGAAGTCTTTGTCTGCAATGATTTGAACACAAACTGGAGTTCTCTTCTGCCACTAAGTAAAATGTTAGCTCATATTCCAATTGCTAGAATGATTTATCTAAAAAACTAAATACTTACTTCATACATACACACACAACTGTACATATATACAGGTATGTATATATAGTTGTGTGTGTATGTATATATGAAGTAAATATTTAGTTTTTAAAATAAATCATTCTAGCAATTGGAATATGAACTAACATTTTACTTAGTGGCAGCCCCTTTTTAGCAGCATCCGATGCCATGTCAGTGATCACTATGCCAACATTGACTGTTGAATCCATCATTGTATTTTAATTTCTACCAATATCACACTAAAGTCAAAGCTTGGTGATGAAACAACATCGAAAGGTCCACCTAAATTATCAGATTTTTACAGTGTTCTGGTATCCTGTTGCTCGTATGTGAGATGCATAAATCACTTGTCAGTCATGTCTGCTGAGATGGTTGTACTCAGGAACCATAGAAACCAAAGGAAATGGGGGCACACGCCTTTACGCTTATTGGACCACAAAATTTGACACATTTCCATGTCTGAAATGTTTGCTAAGCGTACTGTATGCTTAATAGAATGAATACAGTATATATATATATACAAAAGGCAGCTCTAATGTCATAGTTTTTCAAGTGCAGGACTGCTTTCTGCTATGAGGGATCACTGATTTATGAGTGTAACATGGGGCGACCCCTGAATACTGTTTCTTGGGAGAAAAATGTTGTGTGCTTTTCAGTTAAGTATAAAGGAATAAAAATACCCTTGTGGAGAAAGGAATTTGTTCATTTGTGTTTTTGACCACCCTAATATGTATATATATATATTAGGGCTGCCTTTGATGGAGTGGGGAGCTTCTTTCGCTGGTTTATATATATATATTAGAGCTGCCTTTGATGGAGTGGGGAGCTTCTTTCGCTGGTTTGCCACCAGTCGAAGAAGGAACTGTTTCTGTTCTCGTTCTTTGTCGGTGTCTCGTTGCATTTTTGGATCAGGCTGATACCCCGTTCCGCCGTGTCGTTTACTACTTGCATCCGAGAAAACGGATCCCGAAGTTCGTTGAAAAAAGGATCGTCTGTACGGGGGGGTTTCTCCAGGAAAGATTGAGATTTTGCTTTTCCTCCTTCCATCAAGACATCAAAGAAGGAACTTGTCTTTTAGTCATGAGGTCCTCCAACTTCAGGTCTTCCACTTCATCAGTGATCTCTAGACATCGAGGATGGCCGGGTAACCGCCGATGTGTAGGTTCTGGACCATCTTTTCCTTTGTCTCCGTGGCCACTCGGTCGTCGAAAAAGGCTAGGGCAACCATGTGCTTGGAGAGAAACCAAAGATGCCTGCAAAATGCTGCGGATGCTTTGCTGGCCACAGTCTGATTGGGGTAAGTCTTAAAAGTTTGATGTCATTATAGGGGGCTTGAATTCCATGGGGCGCTCCGTGCCACTGTCTGATGTAAACGAGACTTTCGAACAGAGCCAAGTCGGTTATGTTCCTGGCTTCTCATGGTGTCAGCTTGAATTGAGTTTGGAAAAGGAATATCTTCAATGTATAAATCCCTTTCCCCATCCATCGAGTGTGGTGTGTTGGGCTGGGAGCTCGAAATAACTCATTCGCACTTCTTCCACCAAGGAACAAGAGAGACAAGCGCAAGAATTCTTTATAATCGTCCCTTGGTTGCTGGTCTTTGAGGGCATGTGGCAAATAATCCAGCATCTCTTGCCGCAATCTGCTCAATACCGCACCATGCTTTATCGATGGCCATTCTTTCTGAAATCGCTTGAAGAGTCCGGTTTTTGGGCCTCCAGATGGACCGAAAATGCAGGAGAAGATGTCAGACAGCATGATTTCTATGACATGGTGATGGCAAGCAATACAGACCAGTTCGGTTCACACTTGTTGACACTCGACCCATGACGCGGGCATTATTCACGTGATTCAGGAATGCCAATCATAATGCCTTGGCGCTCAGGGAGCAACCAGTATTAAGCACTCATTGGTGTTATTCACGACGATGTCAGACATTCGGGCTCTCGTCGTTGTCATTTCTCACTACTAGCTAGGGCTAAAGAGGCGGTTACGGGAGTACGATTCTTGCTTTTCATCTGCGTTGCTGCGGTGGTTTACGTGATTGTGACATCATACCAACTTTGATAATATTACTAGTCTTCCAGCAGCGTTATCCTGGTCTGCAAACATTGATAAATTGGTCGGAGAAAATGTTGTTTAGTCTTATCACCGAATATAATATGCACCCCGACTTTTGAGTAAAAAGTGAAGAAAAAATGGGCCAAGAGGCCCTGAAGTCCTTTGGACTAATACGTCAATATGTGACCCCGGCTGACCAAATGAGTGATAAGTCGGAAAAAATTTAAAATTGTTTTCTTACATCCTTGTAAAGGTTGGGTAGGGTGCTTTACATGGTTTCAAAAATTATATGACTGCTACAAAAATTTGCAAAGTTATGGAGCATTGAACATGGTAGGGGTCAAAAAGGGAAAATGAAAAAAATGGCTGTTGAAGTTTTATATTATATATGCAAAGGATTGCATGGAAATATTACATGCATGACATTCAAATGTGGCACACAGTATGTATGTTATGTTGCAATGATACACTGGAAGTGCAAATGTGCTGCTACAAAGACTTAGCAAGTTATGCAAGATTATGTCTTTATGTATAAAACTAAGAGGACAGATTATTTGAGAGCAAAACGTAGACTAAAGAAAATAAAAAATGACAAAGCTAATGCAGAGTTAAGAGAATTGGCTAGTGGGTATAAATGCTTTATAAAACAAATATCAAAATGCTACCATAAACAGTTACATGAAAACTTGCGCAACCTAAAACATAGCAAGCCTGCAGAATACTGGGATATACTTAATAAAGCAAGTAACAGCAGTGAAAAATGTGGAAATATTTCACTGGATAAGTATATGAACCACTTTGAAAAACTCGGTGAAAAACCTAAAAGTGAAACTGCAGCTAGTGAGATACCTTTTGATCCAAGAAAGATTTCCCAGTCAAACGAACACATAAACAGACCATTCACGCAAGATGAGGTACTAATGCAAATCAAAAAATGGACCAAGTGGCCCTGAAGTCCTTTGGACTAATACGTCAATATGTGACCCCGGCTGACCAAATGAGTGATAAGTCGGAAAAAATTTAAAATTGTTTTCTTACATCCTTGTAAAGGTTGGGTAGGGTGCTTTACATGGTTTCAAAAATTATATGACTGCTAAAAAAATTTGCAAAGTTATGGAGCATTGAACATGGTAGGGGTCAAAAAGGGAAAATGAAAAAAATGGCTGTTGAAGTTTTATATTATATATGCAAAGGATTGCATGGAAATATTACATGCATGACATTCAAATGTGGCACACAGTATGTATGTTATGTTGCAATGATACACTGGAAGTATAAATGTGCTGCTACAAAGACTTAGCAAGTTATGCAAGATTATGTCTTTATGTATAAAACTAAGAGGACAGATTATTTGAGAGCAAAACGTAGACTAAAGAAAATAAAAAATGACAAAGCTAATGCAGAGTTAAGAGAATTGGCTAGTGGGTATAAATGCTTTATAAAACAAATATCAAAATGCTACCATAAACAGTTACATGAAAACTTGTGCAACCTAAAACATAGCAAGCCTGCAGAATACTGGGATATACTTAATAAAGCAAGTAACAGCAGTGAAAAATGTGGAAATATTTCACTGGATAAGTATATGAACCACTTTGAAAAACTCGGTGAAAAACCTAAAAGTGAAACTGCAGCTAGTGAGATACCTTTTGATCCAAGAAAGATTTCCCAGTCAAACGAACACATAAACAGACCATTCACGCAAGATGAGGTACTAATGCAAATAAAAAAATGGACCAAGTGGCCCTGAAGTCCTTTGGACTAATACGTCTATATGTGACCCCGGCTGACCAAATGAGTGATAAGTCGGAAAAATTGTAACATTGTTTTCTTACATCCTTGTAAAAGTTTGGTAGGGTGCTTTACACGGTTTCAAAAATTATATGACTGCTACAAAAATTGGCGAAGTTATGGAGCATTGAACATGGTAGGGGTCAAAAAATGAAAATGAAGAAAACGGCTGTTGAAATTATATATGCAAATGGATTGCATGGAAATATTACATGCACAACATTCAAATGTGGCACACAGTATGCAATATGTATGTTATGTTGCAATGATACACTGGAAGTACAAATGTGCTGCTACAAAGACTTATCAAGTTATGCCAGATTATGTCTTTATGTGTAAAACTAAGAGGACAGATTATTTGAGAGCAAAAGGTAGACTCACTGTTTGACACAGTTTAAAACCTACAGGCAACTGTCCAGTTTAACAGGGGTCTAGTGGCTTAATGCTGTCTGTTGACACAAGCTTCTGCCAGTGACCAATTACAGATTAGTCACAGTTTCCATCAAACAATAGCAGGCAGAGAATCTTAGCTCCACAGCTGGGTGTAATACACAACAAGTTATAAATATAGCTACACTGAGGTAGACAATTAATTTTAGTTAGCAAATTTAGCATTTTAGGGGGGACCTTTGGTGCCATTAGAATGAATCAATCAAATACAGATTTATTGTGTATAGTGGCACTACCACATGAAATGTCTATGAAAAATTAAAGAAAAAGTTACTGAAAAGTTTTTGAAAAAAAAAAAAAATGGGTCAGCTGCACGGTGATAGACCGTTTGAAATTGAAGCCTTTGTAAAACTTTTGTCTCGACTTCAACGAAGGCAGTGTCCTACTGTCAGAACTTCCAAGGTGTTACTCACCTAACTTACAAATATATACGGAGCTAATGGAGAGGCCCATCATAATCCATAGCACTATAAAATGAAGTATCTGAAAGTCACTCTTCATATACTGAGTGACACATCTCGTACTGTCTCTCTGCACTGTCGCAATGTCCAATAGTTTCCTATCACAACCCTTGTGTACAATATACCAAAGCTATATATCCAACACCACAACATATGTATCATCATTGGATAGGTAATTGAATAATCTTTCAGATGAATGCAACTTGTAGCAGCAGAAAATTAAGCATAAAAAAGTTACACCGAAAACAATGACATGCATTCTCAAAATGTGATTCATTCAAAAATTAGTGCTATATAATAGTAGTTTGTCAAAATGTAAACAAACTCAAAGACAGTTGCAGCTTACTGTCCACCAAGCAGTAGCAGAGCAGTTTTATAATAATAATAATCCACAAGTTAAGTGGCAGTGATCTTCCTTTTATCATTCATGTGATGTTTATTGTGAGCAGGGCGGACAAATGGTTATCATACGTAGACAGGTACAGAAAGAAACTGAAATTTTCTATAAAAAGAACACGTTTGCCTATCAATGGCATGTATTTCCTATTGTTGCTGTTTCTGCCGGGCAGAAACAGTTTCTGCCCGGCATAAATCAAACAACCCTGTAGGTAATTATTAATCAAATGTTTTTGGTGAATTATAGTTACAGATCATTAAGGGTTATGATGGAAGTAAAATGTTTACATGTTTACCGTTCACTGAAAAAAATAGCTCCACAGAACCAATTATAGTTATTGTTAAGATGTTTAACCTAGTTCCATTATCTGACATTGTGTCAACAGATTGGTGTATTGGGATCATTAAACCTATATAATTATTATATAAACATAGCAGCAGACACTGGGACAGTGTGACTGCAGCCTGGTTAAATGGATGCAATGGTGCTTTGAAGTTAGTTCTTCTGCCAACTATCCTTTTCACACAAGCCTATAGGTTTAGTAGCTGCCAGCACACTACTGAGCCTAAACTACCATGCAGGTGTGAAAAACGTGCTGATGTATTTGAACTTGATCCACTAATTAACTGTCCACCAAGCAGTAGCAGAGCAGTTTTATAATAATAATAATCCACAAGTTAAGTGGTAGTGATCTTCCTTTTATCATTCATGTGATGTTTATTGTGAGCAGGGAGGACAAATGGTTATCATACATAGACAGGTACAGAAAGAAACTAATTTTTTTTATAAAAAGAACCACATACCTAAACAAAGCGAATGTAATAGGTAAAGAACAGGCAGTATTCAGATAGGAGTATTGGTTGAATTGTATTTGTCTTGACACAAAAGGCTTTATTGTGCCTTAACTATGTCAACTCTTCTAGTGGTTGACATTTGGTTGTTTCAGGTGTCAACTATACTGTGAATCTGTAATTATTAGTCTATATTGATACAATTGATTTACACAATACCATGTCTACACAAGGTTTGGCAAGCGTAAACAGAACAGTAGAATGCATTTGATTTAAATAAAGTGTAGGATATTTCACTCTATACTTGTTCAGAATATTAATTTTCTATGTTTGTCACCTACAGGTGACAGAATATTAATTTTCTATGTTTGTTACCTACAGGTTTCTACAGACAATACATCTTTAACCAATAGACACCACAGTCACACCATTTTATAATAATTAAATGAACATCAAAATAAACACAACTTGCAATTATAAAAAATCAATAGTTTTGAAGATACAGTTTAAAAGTGTTAGGCAACTGTTCAGTCTAACAGGGGTCAAGTGTGTTTACTCTGCCTGGGTGCTGTGACCAATTAAAGATTAGTCAAGGTCTCAATGGACTGGACTGTAGAGATTAGTCACAGCTGTTGGTTTTGTGGAACAATACACATCTAAAGTTGGGGGTGGTCTCAAGGGCCCTTCTCAAAACCACATCACTAGATAATGTAAACCTTTTGCACTTTGGGGGCCCCTTAGGTGCCCTTAGAATGATTCAATTAAATACAGATTTCTTGTATATAGTGGCAGCACCCTAAGATACATCTATGCAAAATTAGAAAAAAAGTTGCTGAACAGTTTTTGAAAAAATAGGCAAAATGTTACATTTGACCAGTTTTGGGGTCCTTTGAGGCCCTAGGGAGCCCTTAAAATGATTCAATCAAATACAGATTTCTCGTGCATAGTGGCAGTGCCCCAAGATATGTATATGCAAAATTAGAGAAAAAGTTGCTGAACGGTTTCTGAGATACGGCAGCTAACGGTGGACGGCGGACGCAGAGTGATGGCAATAGTCCCTTGGACCTTCGGCCAAAGGACTAAAAATGCATATTATAATTTATTCACAGAAAATTACATAGTATGGGCAACCTCTAAATAGCCATCAATCAAGCTCAAATTTCACACACAAGTAAGTCGACCCCAGTGGACAAAAACAAGATATGTGGAGAAATGATTCGACTAACATCATTTCTTACTATAACATTTTGGACAACCCTAATATATATATAGATATATATATATATATATACATATATATATATATATACACACAGGTTGGATCATGAGAAGTGTTGTAAAAAAAAAAAAATAATAATAATTACTTTCACTCTGCACTGTTTAGAATGCCTATATTAAGAAAAAATCAAATTACTGGGACAGAAAATTGGTAATCTGATTTTAACTTAATATTTACAATGTCATACTGTTACATTTTTGAACAGACACTAAGATGACAGTCAGTCAAGATTATTTATGATAGTAAACATGTTTTGCATAATGAATTTTAGCTCCTGCCATCTGGCAGACGTTATAGAACTCCTCGGTGCAGGCTTAATAGATACAAACACTCATTCTTGCCACTGTCTATTAAACAACTTAATTCATGATGCCTGCTGCCACAGTGTCACTTGTCGTTTTAGAATAAGTAATGTGTATGCATGTATTATTTATCTGCTGTTTTTATTGAATGGTTTTATAGTTTTATGTACATATTGCAGTCATGTCTGTTCTCACCTGAGACAAATTTCTCAACTCCATAGTTGAGACAATAAAGCATTATTTTATCTTATCTTATCATTCTTAAATGGTAAGCTGGGATGGTTAGAAAATATTTTCACTGCTATTCTATATAGATTATGTTGTATAAATACAACTGTAGTGGGGTTTTCTCAGCACTATATATGATGTGATACCTCAGAAAATGTAATGAAGATTCTGTTGATGATTTCCATGGCAACCAGCTCCGTTGTCATGGACCAAGCCACATTGTAGTCTAGGTCATTTTGAAGAAGCAGCGTAAAATCATATTTTTGCATGTCACTGAAATGAAAACATGTTTTAATAACAAACTATTTTGACTGTGTCATCAATAATTATAGGTAGATCATCAATTAATGGCATTTGTGGAGAATCCTGACCCATCTCGATCTTGACATTATAACAATTATTTTTGTAAAAATTTGATATCTCAGTGCGTTAATTCAGTCATCCCACATCATTCGAGGCATATCTACGTTATAAAAATATTATGTCTTAGCCCACTTTGAGGCCGAAAAGACGGTCCGGTCTGCATGAACATATATGCATGTGCTGTTTATCGGTCATTTAAAACACTCAGTTTGATAACATACTGTCATAGCAGTGCAGATTGGCACAAACTGGAGTGCTATTTGCGCCTCAAAATGCGCTATTGCTAGGATGCAATATTTTACAGCATAAATGTGCCTGGGATGATGTGGAATGATGTGGAATTGATTAACACACATACTGAGGTATAAAATTTAGGCAAAAATATAGTTGTAATGGATAAATTGACACAAGTGCCCAATTAATGGACCAGTAGTAGTGTGAACCAACCAATCATTGAAAGAAATTGGAACAACACTACTTACATTATTCCTAGGTACTCTACAACAAGCACAGTTACTGCAAACTTGATGATGAACATGAGGAAGAAGTCAATCACTTCCGCTGCAATGCGTTTCCACACAGATGGGATGCGGAACTCCTCAGCTGAAACAATACATGGCTCAGTTGGTATCAATTAATTCAAATATTGCCATAATATTAGCAACATTCATGTAGTTGTCCAGTTATTTAAGACAGATTTGTAATTCTTCTAATGCAATATAATACTTTAAATTTATAACAATTTCTGTGCCATTTAAATATGTTCATTGTAATGTGAACATGTGTACACAAGTCAAAATTGTAGGCATGATCCAACACCCCAGTGAACTAGGGGCATGAATTATTCTATAGCGTAGCATCTCCAATTTGCTGTTAAGAAGCACAAGAAAGGTACTCCAAATGATTTATTTTATGTATGTTAGTTGTCTAACATTGGGCGAAACTGCTGTAACTAATCAACGCACAAATTATATCATTCATCAATCATATCTTTATATGTGATGTCATTGGTTTCATTACAAAACTGTGATTATTTTTATTTATGCGTGGTTAAATTGTTAAGTAATATAGTGATATACTGATGACAATCATTGTTGAGGCAAAATTTGGTTATTGCATTTTGTAAATGTTAGTCTTAAAAATACATTTTTGGCATAATGGCCTCTCGCCTTTCATACACTAGAAGCTTGTGCCTATATTTGTACCAAGAAACATACCCGAAAATGTAACTGGTCTGACCCCTGACCCTATAGTACAGATGACATAAATTTTAATATTTTTACACACTTACTCATTATCTCAGTGTCATATACTCAGGACACGAATATTCGTATCAGGTCAAAATTCATGTCACTGAAATCTTGTGTTCTAACACTCTTGGCCTATTTTAATATACTGCCCAATCGTGCACTGATTCACGTGACATACAAATTATTTAGACAGAACAGATAAGACTCATGGTTTTTGACGAAGGCGTCTTTGACAAGATTTGGATTTCGCCGGTTTATTTTCGTAAGTACTTCACTTCACTCAAAACAACTTTACTATTAATTTGTGCAGGAATTTGACAGAATATGTGTTACAGATTTTGCACATAGATATCTTACGGAAGAATTTGATCAGGTTTTTGTTAAATTTAAAATGGCAAAAAACAATTGGACGCACAATTAATTAGTGCCCCCACTAGTAGTATACCTCTCGTTCTTTGGCTTTGCTGTCGCGTCGTCTGGTGATTAGATGCTGCTCTGGGGTGTGGTTCTTGGGGAGTCATTGATCCTGGCATCCCTGGCATGGGGACACCCGGAGGTGGCTGCTGGCCCCGCCAACTGTTGGGCATACAAGCCGTATACATTGGCATCGTCATGTACAGCCAGTTCATCTGATTCCACATTTGATACTGCCACATCCATTGGCGCACAGCGTTTGCGTACTCGTTGGCAGTTTTGTAATCATTTGCAGCATGTGGACGAACATTTTCACATCTGGCTTCATTATAACTAATTCCCATAGTTGGCGATCCGGTGTTACCGAAAGATGAAGATGTTATTCCTTCGCTACAATTCGACTTCGAAGACCGTGTTTTCACATTACCTTCGTCGGCCATATTTGTCAACAACGAAATGGTACGTACTTCAAGTGTCGATACTTATTATTGACCAAAACTGGTAAGTGACGGCACACACAAGCTCCAAGATATTTATTCACAGACTACATTCTGTTAAAACTGTTTTGGTAGTGGTGAGTTACTTTAAGACGCGTCAATCAAATTTAAAAACCAATTCAACATGATATTTCTGAAACTGACTGGATGTATTTCTTTGTTTTCTAATGATTCAAACTAATCAAACTCCTGTCTACATAATGGGCAATAATATTTTAATTATATATTCACGCTCTGACTTTTTTTGTCGATCATACCTAAAATTTGATATAATTTAAATTTAAATATAGCTTATATATATTCTAACACTCTTGGCCTATTTTAACACATTGCCTAATATCTGCACAGCGCAGATAGGATTGACGGTTTAGGACAGTAGGCGTCTTTTACGAGATTTTGACTTCATCGGTTTGTATACGTATATTCGTAAATATTTCACTCAAAACTAGTTTTCTGAGAGTTTGTACAAATTTAAAGGAATTTGTGTAGATATTTTACGGAAGATTATGTTATATGTTTTGATAAAACGACAAAAACATTAGGTAGCACGAACTCGATCCGACATGCATTCACTGAATTTCAGTGTAATATCGAGCTAACCTGTGTGAGTGCGGCTGTGCCTGAGCCTGTGCGTGCGCATTAAAGTGAAGCCAAATAAGACAATTATTACGTCCGTATTGTGCGTGAAATTGCATTATTTACGTTTACATGCTATGAAAGTGCTTAGCTCCTAAATCGAAGCGAATACGATCGAGAAACCAATATAAATTATATGAGCTGGCGTATTCTTATATAGATGTCGAGCAAAGTGCAGAATTCTTCTACACGTCACTATCGGGCAAAGAAGTTCTGGGCGCTTATTGGTTAAGTATCGGGGGCGTCTTTCAATGTGTCGGCAGTCCGGACCTGTGAGATTTCACAACAATCTGCATGTCACTTCAAGCCTGAATCAAGCCTCAAGGTTCGTACCGTTAGACATTATACATATGACCGTTAATAAAATTGTTCATAACATTACGCGTAATTTCTGCGATTGTTTCGTGATTTGTCGATTATATGGGGACGTTTTACCTAACTTGCGTTAACAAATCTGCTAAAATTTACTTTCTGATTATCGTCGTGAACGAACGAGGGCAGTACGTGGCGCTTTATATAATGTAATAACTACATTGAGTGCGCACCTTTTCGTATAATGTCGCCATCTGGCGAATCGTAATTAGTAACATTACCTTAATTCAAAATTAAACGTTAGATGGCGTCATATCACGTGCAAATTCACGTTGCAACGAGACTTGAGCGACTTGTCGAGCGGAAGTTGTTGATAAACAGACAATGAGGGTTGTTGAGTTGTAATTTTTTGTACGACAACTACCACGGAAATGATGTCAGCCGCCATTTAGTTCGGTGCCCTGCCCAGAACGAGGTATGTAATACGCCCAAGCGCGAAAGCGTGTCATGGCGTTCCGGGACCGATGTGAAGACGTGCACCCTCTGTGGCAGACATTGAGAACTGGGAACGGAGTCGGAGGACACGCTGATCAGGAGGAGGGGGGTCGGGGACAAGCCGACCAATCCAACCATGGAAACGACCAGCCGTCGGATCCCATCTATGATCTCATGGCTGTCGAATCTGACAGCGACATCAGCATAGAACTGGATGATTATTTGGCTGGCATGAATCTAGGTGAGCCACTGCCACTGGACCGGTTCAGTCTTCAGTCCAGACTGGCCCAAGGCAAAGGCAAAGGGCCAAACTGAGCCAAGCCCAAAGTCAAACTAGGTTCATCCTACTAACCCTAAGTTCCAAGCCTAAGGCTATGCTTCACCCTAGAGGAGGATGTACCCGATGGATGCTGCTAATAATTTAGGCTAGTTAAATAAAAGATTGCCCAGGTATAATAATATAAATACTTGTTCGATGCCACTGAGCTCGGATTCTCTGAGGATATTGACACTGAAGAAGTAGTTTATATTATTATTAGTACAATTATTATAAGTAACTATTAGTATTAATTATAGTCAAGCACCCAACAGTCGGCATGTTTTTATTAATGTGTCTGATTCGCGGGTCGGCCTGTGTACATGTAATATATTCGGAAAGTTGCAGTAATTATTTGAATACATAGTACTGCTCAGCAACTCATGAGAGTGGTTGAACAGCTATTTATATTGATATTTCCTATAAATGCTCTTTTATGTGGGGTATCGACGTTTGTGGATCATGCCATCCCACAGCACAACCAGTGGGGACAGATACTTCTAGGATGGAGTACACCTGTACAACTAATTCAGTGAACTTTCGCACATTGCGACAACTACCACCCTGGCTTGCGAGGGCATGTTTGCCTAGACCCTACCAATACTGATTTGCCTGATTGACCTGTGTTGCCACCTACGCTCGCTGTTTGCCAAAACAATACCGCCAGTAGGCCAAAGGGACTCATCTTTCATTTCCTTATGAGGAACATTAATACAAGGCTATTCTAGCCACCTGTATGCATTTTCCATGGTCACTGGTGATTTCACATTTTCTCATGCATGTACTCGTCACAAACAAGAACAGTACTTACATAAAACTGACAACCCATAAAACAACCTTTTAAAATAAAAAAAATAAAAAAAGATTCAAACTGAGTGGAGGATGATGTTTCCCACTTTTCATGAGTGCTCATATGTTGACACTTATGATGTTGCAAAAATAATCTTTGGAACTTGTAATCACAAATCAAACAAGAATGATTCAGGCTATCACAGAATACATTACAAACACCGATGTGAGTTGATAATGTTATCAGTTTGGATGTTTGCTGAGATCTTAGTGAGGTTTGAGTTAGTGTACCAAGACTCCGCAATAAGAGATAATCAGCAGAATCGACAGCATCGACTTTGTATGCACTGAGAGTTTCAGAAACATAAGAGACTAGTTGGACAAAAGCTGGATTAAAACTGGCAACTGGGAAAGGTACATGGAGTTAGACAAAGAAAAAGAGTTTGCCAAAAAAATGAAAAGGAGTACCACAGGTAGGCAAAGTCCAATAATCCATTGCATTGCCACATTTTCTGCATATCTAAAGTCAACCCTTAATTTTTGCAATTACGACACATTATATATATATGTATGTGTGTGTTGCATATATTTATAACTTAAATTTAGAACTGACATGCAGTAACTGCCTTACATGTGCAAGGAAACCATACACAAAAGACAGACTGTTACAACAGTTTTAGGCCTGTTGCTACTAATTGCAATTTAGTTATTTAAAGTTATTTACTTGCATGTTTTTGATATGCAGACTTCTCCTGAGGGCCTTTCTCATACTTGAGACAATTGAGTAGTAATCCAGGGGTTTATAGGATGCAAGATTCTGCATCCTATATGCATAGAAACTGTACCCAGACGCTTACAAAGCAGTCATTGCGTCCCACGGGACCCATGCGTATCAATGACATATAAAAAAATTTATATTGAATAGGAATGCCTTTAACTTGGTAGTTTATTACCGAATCAATAATCTATGTGTAGTGCCTCCCTTTATGTGGCTTTGTGGAGCACCTCTAGGGACTGATTCGCGAACCAGAATACCATTCCAATCCGTGCGCATAACCATTCAGGCTTCAGCATTTGAGCGCATTCACTGTGCGTTTTAAGACTTCCTAATGTATTAGAGCTATAGCGATGAAAAACAAAGCGACTTACAAACATTCTTTTGTATAACTAACCATTTGTTATCACACAAACAAATGACAGGCTTTATGGCGACAATAGAGAGTGCAAGCACTCCAATACCGACTCCCATCCCAGTGCTGATCGCGCCGGACGGTTGTCCAACAATCAAACTGATTCGATACCTCAGTGTGTTTATGCCATCATTCCACATTGTTTCAGATATACAGTACATTGATTTATTGATAAAATATTGATTTGATGACCAAAATAGCGTTCCGGTTTGTTATTGCGATTTATTATTGTTGCTTGTTTCAAGTGTGGCGTGCCGTAACCCGCGACCGCAATGGCACACACTGATTCAAACATGAGCGACCGCTATTTATATTCCTGAAATGATGTGGATTGATGGAATAAACGCATTGAGGTATAACATTTAGGCACAACTGTCATAATCGGGGTGGGCCCGGATTATATACAACGTCAGAATTAAATGTCCACAAATATGCTCTTCCATCTGCTGCCTATTGGCTATTCCAATGCTACTGTCATCACCATGGTCAGGTTTCCCGCCACCGAAACAAATTCAGCAGCCTTCCAAAGTGAGTCGTGGCTTCCTCGATATCCTTAACGTTATTCTTAATGTCACATCTCCCAATGTTACATTTACACGGAAGCCAAGCCATCTAGCAGACTAGCATGCCTTCTCGTAAGTGAGGAAGGCTGCTCTACCTTCCAAAACAACACCGCTTATCAAGGGAAAACATAAACAAATAAAACAGTGTATTGTAACAAGGCACGTTATTTTGTTAAGTTCTTGTTAGTATCAAACTAATAATAACCGGGTTTACATGGGTTGTATAAGTTGTGATATTTAGAAAACAATACTTACAGTTAAAAAAGAGCAATAAGTGGGACCCTTGTTACAGGCTTGGGACCCCCTCAAAAGAAGGCTGGGGGTCCCGTGGACCCTTGAACACTAACATCCAGGTAAATCCCTGGTAATCAGTTCACCAGGTGGCACCCATGTAAACAATAGGTAGCCCCGAGCTAGTTGTCCTGACCAGTTGTGAGCTAGTTGTCTTGAGCCAGTTGTGAGGTAGTTGTCCTCTAGTTGTTATGAACTAGTTGTCCTGAGCCAGTTGTGAGGTAGTTGTCATGAGCTAGTTCAAGCAGTTGTCATGAAATAGTTGTCATAAGCTAGTTGTCCTGAGCTAGTTGTCCTGAGTTGTGTGTCGCTACTGTTGTAGGTCGGTCAGAGGAGCAACTGGTCAATTCATCATACACCCACATCATCCTCATTATCCTTCTCCTCATCAGTTTCGCCCTCCTCCTCCTTCCGTTGCCCTTCACCCTCCTAAGCGCCCTCGTCAGGGTGAGTCTCAACGACCCACTCCCAGTCCGTGCCATCGCCCCACCACTGAGCGACGCGCCAGTCAGGGACGTCAAGCTCCCGGGAACGTTCTCGACAGGTGGTGCCCCCGAGCGGCTGTCGCTAAACAAGTGTGAGATATGCAAGGCGGGCGTCGTCCTTATCCAGGGACTCATGCTGCTCAACCGCAGCGAGCAGGAGATTGTAGAGGGCGCTCGCAAGTTCTGCATCACATTCAAGATCGAGGATCAGCTGGTGTGCGCGGGAATCGTGGAGGAATATAAGGTAAGCTGGAGTTCCAGGAAATTGTGATAAAATAATAATAATCTTTATTGATACATGATGTCCAGTATAGCACAGATGTAGCAGTAATATGAAACATGTAAATACATTACGTAACAATTTAAAAAAGCAACACATTGCTTGTGTTCCTTATTCATGTCATATTTGAAATGAAAACTATAATTTGTGTCAAAAAACAACATAATACATAAACATAAACATCTTCATAATAAACTAACTAATTATTTAATAGTGCATTATACGAGTACGGTAACACTGAACACTGCGTACATCTTAACATGACAAAATTACATTAAAGCATAATTTAGCATATGTTTGCTAGAATTAGACACTTGGTCCTGTGTTTGAACATATGAGGAGATGTACAATATTGTAAATAGTTATTTGTAATAATTCCAGATTTTAGGACCAAATAAGCCAAAGACAATTGTCTGCAATTAGTCTTGCAGTATGGCATTTTATATGTTACTTCCTGCCTTGTATTATATTTATGTGTGGATATTTGCAGGATAAATACATCATGATATATATCTGGCAACATACCCCTATTATGCTACATTAGAATACAGCATAAGTATTTATTTACGCCATAAATATTAATTATTTGATAAGATGTAAATAAAGGCTGCATATGATCAATAAATCCTACATGACTTATTACACGCAAAACTCTTTTTTGGAGTAAATTAATTTTAGCAAGGTATATATTCGGGGCCCTTGCCCAGACGACATTACAGTAAGTGATATATGGGTATATAAACATGTAATACAGGTTTAACAATGATTTATTATCTAATTTGTTTGTCCCTTTTTATAATGCCAATATTCTTAGAAATTTCATTTAATACATATTTAATGTGTGTGCTCCAGTTCAATTTATTATTTATAAGCAGACCCAAAAACTGTATCTCATGTACAGTGTTAATTTCTATGCTGTCTTTGCAAATGTTGTTACTCCTTTCTCTTATACTGATCATATTACTAAAGGTCACTGTGTGAGTTTTCTGTATATTCAAAGAAAGTTTATTATTTTAAGCCATAAAGGTAGTTTTTTTATTTCAGAATTCAGAGCATTTTCCATTTCATCTATATTGTTGCCTTGAATAAAGATGCTGGTGTCATCAGCAAAAATAATGGTAAACATTGTGTCAGATAAATTAGATAAATCATTTATATAGATAAGAAAGAGTAAAGGTCCCAGAATTGAACCATGCGGAACACCACATGTTATGTTTTTAAGGGAAGATTTTGTTCCACAAAATTTTACTCGTTGTTGTCTGTTGCTTAAAAAGTTACGAATCCATTGGAATATAATGATCTCTGGCACAGCTGCATATATGTTGATGCTGTGTTTTTGTTGCCGGGTACATGTTCTTTGAGATAAAATTGTTGCCACTGCAGTTAATTTAGTAATAGTCTGTCATGGGTCAGATGCATTGATGGTAGCACATGTACATTTTTCTGGTAATGTGTGCAGTCGATTTAATAAAAGTGTACCTTAAACTACTTTTGTTAAAATCATCAAAATAATTTACTTTGAATTCATTCCCATTAAATTGGGTAACATGCAGAAATGTGAAAAGCATTTAACCCTTGTGTTATATGTTCACATAGCTATCTTCCCTTTTTTCTCAATTTGACTGCCATCATCATATTAAAATTAAAAATTTACTTGCATAATACAGCGTGTTTGCTTTGAATGAATACTAATGCACAGGATGTTTCTTCTGCTGGTCGTTGTAGACAGAGGTACTGTACCTTCTAGACAAAGTTGCTCTCAGTCCAGAGTTGTTGTGTGGCATTCTCAACGCCTGTAAGACCTCTGTGGACCCATTGCCCATGTGGAATGTCACATTTCCCAACATTCCTAAGCCGCCAGTACTTCCTCCTCGGCCTCCACCGGTACGTACTCATTGACCTCCGCCGCTACCTACTCATTGCTACTTCATGTCTTGAAATTACCGGTGACCGTATCGCCTTTTCCCACAATGCCCTGGCAATAGGCGATCATGCCTCAGAAATTAAACTGGTTCACGCTCAAATTGTCCATGCCTTATAATAGTGCCTTAAAAAATCGTTAAAAACTAAGGTCAACTGGCCTTGCCCTAAAGTTTATCAAATTTGAGGCACACCTCCTGACTAATTACAATATTACAGCTGTCAGATGGTAATCATTCTGGTTTTCTACAAGTTTAAGATTTGAGTGTATTACCAGTAATCAACAAACAAATTCTTTGTAGCATCTGGGAAACTTATTTATATATACATGTATATATATACTTTTGTGTACAACTTATATATAAAAATACTTACACAAGTATATATTTGTATTTATATACAGCTGTATATAATTTGTATAATAGACAATCGTCATCCAACTTGCTCCTACATGTTTGCTGCTCAATTCATCCAAAACTAACTGTAAATTCTTAGTTAACCATAGCAACTATGAAGACATTTGATTGAATTTGGTGTGATTTTAGGGATAGTGTCAAAACTAAGGAGATGTGTGTGTTGTAGCCTGGCTCACCAACCATGCGTGTGCTCCACATCGCAGACATCCACATTGACTTTGAGTACACCCCTGGCTCTGAGGCCGACTGCGGTGAACCCGTCTGCTGTCGGAAGTCAAGTCCACGTGGAAGTTAGTTCCTTTTTCATTGCATTTTATTTTAAACTGGTATTTTATTTTGTTGTCCCTATTTGTTGGGGAAATGTTATTGTTTGTGTGGTCATGTAGGTACAGTATTTACATAGGCCTGTATTTTAAGAGAATGCTTTAGGTGCTTGAACTAGCCAGAGTCAGTTGCTGATCTTGAGGATGTATTTGGGAAATGCTACGATGCAATGAACACGTGTGTGTTTCATGATATTGTTTACCATTTGCCAAGTTCAATGTAAATTTTGGCCGGTCAATTGGCTTTTGCAGATTAACAGATGTAACGGCCAAAATAATTTATTTAGGCAGTTAAACAAGTATGCATTTTATTAAGCAGATTGCACACATAAGCATTTTTTATCTGGACATAAAAGAACTGATAAAACAAACTCATGAAACAGCTTTTGTTTATAATAAGAAGTTTTAACAAAAATACTCAACTTTAGTCAGTGCCTTTCATTTCGCACTGTTATGTTGGTCTGTTCTATGTATGCTTATTATGCTTTTGGCATTCATACAGTATATTCCAATTATTTATCTCATTACTACTTTCATGTTGTTTTCAGTCTCAGTTGTACCTTTTACCTTCTTACAAAATGTTATACAAAGTATCATCAGTTTAGAGTTGTAGATAATATAATCAGTTTAGACTTATAGAAAGTGTCACCAAACATCTGCCCACTCGGAATGTTCATTCTCCTACAGAGGGCGTCAAGGCAGGCAACTGGGGAGTATATTCCAAGTGTGACACTCCGGTATGGACACTGGAGAACATGTTTCAACATCTCTCAAAGAATGAAAAGGTGAGTCTATCGGCAATAAACCAATATTACAATCTAGAAGTGCATAGTTTTTCCTCTCAGATTGTGTGCTAATAATGTTAGTAGACTTTTATAATGTCTTTATCCTAAGGGACCTGAGCTGAGGTGCAACATACAAGAATCGTTAGGCGAAATTATAAACAGGGACGCGCAAGAGTCATCATTGGAGCAACGGACTACTGAAGATTTAGAGTGGGAATGCAAATAACAAATAAGTCTTGGATTTATAACGAAAAGTGACTAAAGGCCTCAGCACACTGTTAGTTTTCCCACTGACGACCATGTTAACGTTTTGTGTGATTATAAGAAAACCGGATCTACAAAATGTCTTAAACTTCTCACCTGCTGTTACTATCATCTCAATGACATGTTGGTCGAGTTTAGTCAAAATCTAATATTTCTAGCTCTCGTAAAATGCCTCTATGTGTGACACCTGTCAATATTTACGAATGGATGTAGGCAGTAATCTGGCTAAAGGGTCAACTAGCCAAATTGCTGCCAAATACCCGTCCTCTTAGTAAAGTCAGCTACCAATGCACCATTTTACTGTCAACATCTTCTACAATCACACCGGGAAATCTGACTACTCAAATGCAGGTGAATTTTAAAAAAAAATCATTTCTCAAAAATACATTGCACTTTTTTTCGTCTTAACCAAGCAGGAAGTCCAACAGTGTCCTGACCCCGATAGTGTCTGATGATTTTAGAGTAATGGGGAGTTGATTCCGTAATTTTGGTGCAACTGTAGAGAACGCTTGTATGCCAGTATCAACCTTAGTTTTTGGAACAAAATGTTGTGAGAGAGTGGGTCTGGCGTGCCTGAGGATATTTTTAAAATACTGTTACGTTGTTCATAATTTGAAAAATACTGTTATGTTCATCATTTGAAAAATACTATCACGTTGTTCATAACTCCAGTACTTCAGTGCAGAAGCATCTTCCAAGCAGGTACCACAATAAATGCACAATTTTGATGATATTGAGTTTAATTATTGACTGATGTATTAAGGAACTAGTAAGGATAATGTACATGTGTGTGTGAAGACTTCAGGTCTGGATTTGATGAAACATGCCTTAATAATAATTTACATACCTAATAAATAAAAGTTTACTCATATTGTGCCATGTCCAATCAAATACTTTTTCATCATATTATCAATTCGACTTGGTAGTTTATCCACAACTAGATTGTTACTCTGTTAGCATTTGTACTTCATAAATACATTGAAAATAACAGCTAGATTTACTTACTGTATTTATCTTACCTGTCAATCTTGAGAGTCATCGCAAAGCATCTGTCGTGTAGTTTGACTACATCATCTGGACAGGAGACACCCCGGGACACAACATCTGGAACCAGACCCACTCGTCCCAAATCCACACCCTCGAGTACATCACCTCCCAGCTACTGCGCTACTTCCCCAAGACTCCCATCTTCCCGGCCCTCGGCAACCACGAGAGCGATCCCGTCAACAGGTGGGAGTGGTTGGGTGATGATAGGGGTGTGGTCAGGTGATGATAGGGGTGTGGTTGGGTGATGATAGGGGTGTGGTCGAGTGATAGGCGTGTGATCGGGTGATGATAGGGGGTGTGGTCGGGTGATGATAGGTGTATGGTCGGGTGATGATAGGGGTGTGGTCGGGTGATGATAGGGGTGTGGTTGGGTGATGATAGGCGTGTGGTCAGGTGATGATAGGGGGTGTGGTCGGGTGATGATAGGCGTGTGGTCGGGTGATGATAGGGGTGTGGTCGGGTGATGATAGGCATGCAGGTTAGAGTTAGGTTGCAGGTTGGGGTTAGGTTGCAGGTTAAGGTTAGGTTGAAGGTTAGGGTTAGGTTGAAGGTTAGGGTTAGATTGCAGGTTAGGGTTAGATTGCAGGTACTCTTGACAATGTTGACATCAGGTGTTTACTTGCAATGTACATCGAGGGGTAGCAGGAAGCTCTCCGTTATTCTAATCATCGTCAGTGAAACCGTCAGTTGAAAATTTGAATGAAAATGCCATATCTTTGAACATGTCTAAATATTATGGATTGTCTAAGAGAGTTAGATAGCCCTTTGTCTCTGATTCAATTTTCCACTGTAAAGATGTTTTGAAAGCTACGCTTTCACATCCATAGACAAAACAATACAAAAACAAACACCACATTGTTTCTAAAAGACAGAATAACAAATTTTACTTTCATCCCCTAGGTATGTCCTTATGAGTTGTCTGTCAGTGCTTATTATAGCCTTCACCAGTCATTAGTGTGACACTCCCCGCTACCTGTTGCTAAGCAACCGCTACATGTTGCAGCTACCCGCCGCCGTTCATCCGAGGTGACAAGTCGATCACATGGCTGTACACAGCACTGGCCAAGAGCTGGACACACTGGCTACCACTGGACACTGTCCAGAACATCTCCAGGTAAACATACTTATGGAGAGACTGATGGTCATACGCCACATATTATTGAGCGTGTTTCGTCAGAATGTATCCAGTCATTAATAAACCTGTTTTGTAGATTTTTGCTTCTGTTCAAGATGGCATCATCAGAAAATGTCAAATTCTGGTCAGATGACGTCATAATATTATGCGTGTGAGAGGTCGTAGTTCCCCTCATTCTGGGTGACCATTATTTGTAATTTTTGTGTACATATATTGCCTCTTTTTCGTGTCTTCTCCTTCTGTTGGTCTTCGTGTCTCTTTCTGCTTCCTGTCAAGCTACTGTGGTTCTATTATGTGGTTCTTTGGGAATCAGTTAAGTTTTCTTTTCACTCCTGTATTGTTCCCATTGTGTGTTCTCCATGTGATACACACCACGGACACAAAATCATCATAATATGATGATTTTGTGTCCTGCCACTGCAAAGTGGGTATTAAGTCGCAAAATTATGAAATGTGGTTTTGTACATTTTCAGACTCCATAGATCATGAACTTGAAAATTATACCTCATTTGTTGAACTATCTTTAGTAGTTTTTGATTCATTGCTAAAATTGATGTAAACTTTTTAAAATAAATGTTTTGAGAAACGAGGTAATTTTGTTGGATTTTGTGTATTGTTTTTAGTCCTTTGGCCGAAGGTCCAAGGGACTATTGCCATCACTCTGCATCCGCTGTCCGCCGTTAGCTGCCGTATCTCAGAAACCGTTCAGCAACTTTTCTTCTAATTTTGCATAGACATATCTTAGGGCACTGCCACTATGCACGAGAAATCTGTATTTGATTGAATCATTTGAAGGGCTCCCTAGGGCCTCCAAGGACCCCAAAACTGGTGAAAATGTAACATTTTGCCTATTTTTTCAAAAACTGTTCAGCAACTTTTTTTTCTAATTTTGCATAGATGTATCTTAGGGTGCTGTCACTATATACAAGAAATCTGTATTTGATTGAATCATTCTAAGGGCACCTAAGGGGCCCCCAAAGTGCAAAAGTTTTGCATTATCTAGTGATGTGGTTTTGAGAAGGGCCCTTGAGACCACCTCCAACAGTAGATGTTGTGTATTGTGCCACAAAGTCAACAGCTGTGACTAATCTCTACAGCCTAGTCCATTGAGACCTTGACTAATCTTTCATTGGTCACAGCACCCAGGCAGAGTAGACACACTTGATCCCTGTTAGACTGAACAGTTGCCTAACGCTTTTAAACTGTATCTTCAAAACTATTGATTTTCTATAATTGCAAGTTGTGTTTATGTTGATGTTCATTTAATTATTATAAAATGGTGTGACTGTGGTGTCTATTGGTTAAAGATGTATTGTCTGTAGAAATCTGTAGGTGACAAACAAAGACAATTAATATTCTGTCACCTGTAGGTGACAAACATAGAAAATTAATATTCTGGACAACTATATAGTGAAATACCCTACAGTTTATTGATATCAAATGCATTCTACTGTTCTGTTTACACTTGCCATGCCTTGTGTAGACATGGTACTATGGAAATCAATTGTATCAATATAGACTAATAATTACAGATTCACAATATAGTTGACACCTGAAACAACCAAATGTCAACCATTAGAAGAGTTGACATAGTTCTGCTATACACAAGAAATCTGTAATTGATTGAATCATTCTAGTGTCATCAGCATATAGTAGAACATACATTTTCTACATCATCAACACTAAGGTTGTTTTAAATTTCACCAGCTGCCATGTCAAGTCCATTATAATTGTGATTAACAGTGTTCAAAATTATTCAGGTAAATAGCAAATAACAAAGGACACAAGTTTTCTCCTTGCCATACCTCTACATCACATGAGAAGAAGCTGACACAGCCTGGCCCTGATTCATACATGATTTAGCATTTTTGTACATGTTGTATACAACTTTCAACACAATACCATTAATACCGCATGAAATTATCTTAGACCACAGGGAGGACCAGTCTACTAAATCAAATGCTTTCTTATAATCGATGAAGGCACAATAAAGCCTTTTGCGTCGAGACAAATACAATTCAAACAATACCCCTATTTGAACACTGCCTGTTCTTCACCTATTACTTTCGTTTTGTTTAGGTATGTGGTCAGTCTGGTGTTCTGAACAATCACTAAGGATTAATGAACACTTGTGCAGAATGTCACCCACTTGGCAGGTTTAATTGATCTATTCAGCAATGAGGACACTGCTTAGGCCTCACTCTGGACACTCACTCACAGTGTTGTGTGTTGTCTTAGTTGGTGCATTGAGCTAAGCTCTGGTTGTGTATTACACCCAGCTGTGGAGCTAAGGTTCTATGCTTGCTGGCAGTAGCTTGTGTCAACAGACAGCATTAAGCCACTAGATCCCTGTTAAACTGGACAGTTGCCTGTAAATTTTAAAATGTGTCAAACAGTGAGTCTACCTTTTGCTCTCAAATAATCTGTCCTCTTAGTTTTTACACATAAAGACATAATCTGGCATAACTTGATAAGTCTTTGTAGCAGCACATTTGTACTTCCAGTGTATCATTGCAACATAACATACATATTACATACTGTGTGCCACATTTGAATGTTGTGCATGTAATATTTCCATGCAATCCATTTGCATATATAATGTAAAACTTCAACAGCCGTTTTCTTCATTTTCACTTTTTGATCCTTACCATGTTCAATGCTCCATAACTTTGCCAGTTTTTGTAGCAGTCATAATTTTTTAAACCGTGTAAAGCACCCTACCAAACTTTTACAAGGATGTAAGAAAACAATGTTACAATTTTTCTGACTTATCACTCATTTGGTCAGCTGGGGTCACATATAGACGTATTAGTCCAAAGGACTTCAGGGCCACTTGGCCCATTTTTTAAATTATGGATTCGTAAATGCAGGTATTATGTTACTTTTGGATTGTTTGTCAAGGAAAATAAACTTGGCAATGAAAGATGATATTATAAGTTACACATTTCTGCCAGAATCACAAAATCGATAGAACATGACCGAGCTATTTTTGGCTCGTGTGCAAAATAGGCCCGTGTGAATTAATACCCGGTTCATTGGGGCGGGTCACATAAATCCTTATGTGGTCTCACGCCAGCTGTTCTGGGCACTGGATGCTGTGCTATATCAAAACTTACATTGACTGCTGCAGAGGAGGGTTCTACACAGCGCCTGTGAAGTCAGGACTACGCATCGTGTCTCTCAACATGAACTACTGCAACACTGGCAACTGGTGAGACACCCACCACTACACTTGGGGGCCGTCTTGCGTCTACACCCTGCATACACTTGGGGGCCGTCTCACATCTACATCCTGCATACACTTGGGGGCCGTCTCACATCTACATCCTGCATACACTTGGGGGCCGTCTCACATCTACACCCCGCATACACTTGGGGGATGTTTTATGTCTACACCCCACATACACTTGGGGGCCATCTCTTATCTACATCCTGCATACATTTGAGAGCCATCTCACGTCTACACCCTGAATACACTTGGGGGCCATCTCATGTCTACACCCTGCAATACACTTGGAGACAATTTCATGTCTACACCCTGCATACACTTGGGGAACATCTCATGTCTACACCCCGCATACACTTGGGGGCCATCTCATGTTTACACCCTGCATACACTTGGGGGCCAACTCACATCTACACCCTGTGTACACTTGGGGGTCATCTCACATCTGCTCCCAGCATACTCTTGGAGGCCATCTCACATATACTTGGGGGCCATCTCATGTCTACACCCTGCATACACTTTGGGGATGTCTCATGTCTACACTCTGCATACACTTGGGGGCCATCTCATGTTTACACCCTGCATACACTTGGGGGTCGTCTCACATTTATACCCTGCGTACACTTGGGGGACATCTCATGTCTACACCCTGTGTACACTTGGGGGACATCTCACATCCACACCCTGTGTACACTTGGGTGCCATCTCACATCTACAACCTGCATACACTTGGGGGCCATCTCATGTCCACACCCTGTATACTCTTGGGGGCCATCTCACATTTACATCCTGTGAACACTTGGGGGTCATCTCTATATGTGTGCTAGACTCAATGACCAACTATCAATGGAACCTATGATGCCAAATACAATAAATTGTTTTTGTAAATACATGTGTTGCATAATCATTGTGTTATGAAATAGTTCTTGTATCGAACAAGACCATGATACGATTATTGACCAATGCAAGTGATGTGATTATGATGACCAATTGACTTACACTTACTGTACTCATATAAAGTGTTGAATGTCGTAATAAAAGTCTGAAAGAAAATATAAGCACCGTTAACATTAATTTCTTATTGCCATGGTTACAGGTGGTTGATATTGAACACAACTGATCCATCCAATGAGCTTCAGTGGCTCATCTCAGTGCTCCAGGAGGCAGAGAATAACAGAGAGAAGGTGAGACTTGTGCTGCCACACTTTCTCTTACCTTTTGTCTTGCTTCATACAGCAGCATAACAGCCTGATAAGATATAATGATTGGAACACCATTTACATATACACACACATGCACAATGCATCGACTGACACCACCCAAAACACTCATATACACCACGCACATGCACACACACACACACACACACACACACACACACACACACACACACACACACACATGCACGCATGCATGCATGCACACGCACACACACACACACACACAACCATCTTACATGAATGAATTGCTATTCTGACTTATTGTTATACAGGTTTGTACAGGTAAACATTTTCCATACTTCTTTTACAAAAATTTGCAATATAAAGTGACGGTAATTTGGAACTGCAACTAAAACATTCGGAAAATGTGAGGTACACAGCACCATCTGGTGGTGTCTACTAGAATGACATGTAACAACGAGTCTGTTGTTGTGCCAGGTGCACATCATTGGCCACATCCCCCCCGGCCATGACAGCTGTCTGAAGGCCTGGAGCTGGAACTACTACCGCATCATCAACAGGTAGGGGGGGTGCCTTGAGCACTGGGGGCTGAGGACTCATTGGGGGAATTACAGGGCTCACGACCTCAACTATGGTGGGCATTGTGGGGCTGAGAACCAAAACCAGGGTGCACGATGGCTTTAGCTGACAGGTAGTCCGTCGGACTGCCTGACTCAGAAACAACTACCTGGTATTCCTGATATTGTTTTGCTTGTCCTTAAAAATAAATGTGTCGGGTACCATCATAGTGTTGTATCATATATATGTGACAGTTATGGCACCTAGTCAAACTAAAGGTGGCTTTATTTCATAAAGAAAACAAGCTGTTTCTCATTTCAATGAAATGTTCAACTAACTGTGTCATTAATAGAAACAAATACAGTAAAACCTATCTTAGCGGCCACCTGTCCATAATGATAACCTGGATACAACGGTCACTTTTGAAATTCCCGAATGACTTCCTATTAGTTTGCACTGCCCACTACCTGTCCATAATGGTAACCTATCTATTGCATATAGCGAGCGGTCAGTTAATTTGGACCGAACCATTCATAGTCAACCTGCCGCTTGCGGGCAGGTAAAAGGGAATCCATAATTTCCCTGAATAAAACGTCATCGTGTCGGTGTCATCGCGTGTACGCAGGACTATCAAATTGCAATCGAGTCACACCTGGTGTCATCAGTTTGTTGCAGCTGCTACGTGGCTCCTTTACTCAAGCAAAGAGGAGTAGAATTAGCTTTAATATCAAAAGTTTCCACTCAGAAACACCTTGTTAAGTGCACAATAATCATAGACTATCAGTTCAACCCATAAACCTGTTTGTTCAATTAAGCCACCAGGATGTCCATAAAGAGTCAAGTAACAGTTAACCCACCATTTAGACAGGAAATGCCTTTGATGTAGTCTGGAGACAATGCTAAGAACAAGAACTGCCAGTCGTCCTCTGTAGAAGTATAAGGTGGCTCAAGTCAGACTGCCTCCTATACTAGTATAATCCGGTGCCTGCAGCCTGGCTAAAAAGTCCAATGGGGATTTTGAGCCTGTTATATGGACATGTGGTAACCCTCACTAAAACCAGTAGTCTACGATCAGAAAATATAAATTGCATACTTCTAAGTATTCCCCCCTGAACGTTGCAGGCTAATTAAGACTCAACTTTGAACAACTCATGTTCATTCGGTACCCATAACTTTTGAACCATTCATCATACAAAGACTAATGAACCTACTTTGTCATATAACTGTGGCATGAGGAATCGCTTGAGATAGTTATTTTGACGATTCAAACATATTTATTGCTTAAAAATGCACATAATACCATATTTTCATGCCTGAAATACTAAGTTAAGGATAGGTGATTGCGCATAAGCACTGACTCAACATTATATGCTACTACTAGGCAGAACATGGGCTAACTATGAGTCCAAGAAGAAAGGAAACTACACGAAATCTACCCATTACGTTCAGTATCTACGTCTACTCAAGAACTATCTACCCGAAACTTACCCTCGACACTACACACTAATCATCATCGTCGCCAAGAAGCAGCTCATCATAGTCAAACTGCTGATCATCTTCCTCTTCTCCCTCCTCCTCCTCAGCAGCTTTCTCAAGCAAGTCAATGAGTGGGGGAGGCAAGATGGGTCCACACTGGCTCCAGTACACCCTCCTCAGTCTTCACCCATCCCTGTCCATCATCGTAGGGCTTGGGTCGCCAGAAGCAAGGCTGGTTGGCCCGCTTGTACTTGGCTAGTCGGTAATTGACCCGGCCAACATGGAGAATTAGCAGGGTGGGAGGAGAGCCAGGTCAACCTTGGACTTGGTGGTGAGCTTCTCGTGTTCTCCCACCATCTTTATAAGCATCTTGCCTCGCACTGCATCCATTGATGCCTCACGAGCACAGACGCGAACCGAGACCTGCAATCTCGACACAGAACAGGGTCGCAAGACTGCTGCACATCAGCAGGCATTCAGATATGTGGTAGAATTTATTGATGATCATGTGATTGAGCAGAATGAGGTGGTGCAGCTCTCCTCCCTGCGGCTCCTCTACATCAAGGAACTGGAGCAAAATAGCTACCCAAAGTCTGACTATAGGAGCGAGAAACTCAAGAACCGACTCGAGGTTCACAAAATCAGTGAGCAAATTGCTGTCGCCAACGTTAATCCAGGTGTCAAGGGCTTTGTCACATACAATCTGGTCTACAATGCCAGCATCACAGTTGCGGATGCTGTGGCCTACGTGTACAAACTCGGCTCCACGATCAAGTATGAGGATGTTGCTCTTTTTCTCCGAGAGGTGATCCTACGAGCCTTCAGCGTGTCCAAGTCCCTAACTTGGCCTCCCACAACCGAAGTCCTCAAGATGAAGTCTGAGGATCTCCTCCCCCCAGACCTGATCTATTTCCTCAACATTGTTATGTCTGGAGAGGCAGAGGTTGGGGAGAAGTGTGAGAAGACGAGACGCTGTCTGTTTGCCAGGACTTCTGCCGTGTGGTGACGAAGGGTGAGTGGAAGCTACCGAAACACATCTTCCTCTGCTGCACAGTCCGGCACATGTACCGCAGCAAGCAGCTGGCCACCATCCTTAACAGACTCGGCCACTTTGAGTCCTAAGACTTCGGCCTGGAACTCGATATGGCCATGGCTAAGGTTATCAATGAGGTGTTGACCTACCTGACTCCTCAGATTATCTTTGGGGAAAGTAACGACGTGTTCCATCTGGAATGGGATGGTCATCCAGGGGCAACTGAGACGGTCTGCAGAAGCTACCTCCGAGGTCGGACAGAAGTACGTCCTTAACACGTTCGACCTCGGTGGGTGCATGAAGGCCCTTCCCTTCCCCCCAGATGGAAATTTCCAGAGAAGTACAAGTCGCATGTAGTCACCCCAGGGCAGTTCCACATTGTGATGAATTACATGGGTATGGTGACTGGGCACAAGTTCAGGGGCTCGGGCTACGCTGAGATTATCCCCGAGGCTGGCCTCGTCACCAGCGACTGTCTGAACAGTGTCCTCAGTGGGAAGGCTCGTTATAAGGCGTTATTCTGTCTGAAGACTGTCTGTGAGACGATGGAGTGGCTACTGATGGAGAAGTTTGAACAGGAGACAACCAAGTGGCCCTCCTCAACCTGGTCAAGTCCTGCAGCCGAGAGAACCTCGCTCTCCAGGACCCGTCAACTCTCACCATTGTCAACAAGTATGTGGAGTTTGAGGACAAGGTGCGTGCCGGTCACCTGGGCAAGACCCCTACCTTCTGGTTCGGCTTCATTGAACACACCCGCCTCATCCTCATCTATTCTGTGAAGACCAACAACCTCAAGCTCTACCACGAGTGCAATGGGGAGATGACTAACATATTCTTCACATTTGATGGTCCGAACCACTCCAGGTACTTGGTCTGGCTGGAGGTGCTCCTTACCAACATCGACCTGTCTCACCCTGGCGCGAAGAAGCTTCTTGAGAAGGGCAGCATCGCAGTGGCACGGTCATTCATTCCCGATGCACTCAGCGCAGTCGACAAAACCATGGAGGAGACATTCATGAAGTTCGCCAAGTTGGCAGGAGGTCTAATATGGCTGTTCTCAATGTTCACTGCTTATCAGTGTTGGTGCTGCACCACATCCGCTCATATCCAATATTTTGAGAGGATGCTCGAGATGTGTAGACTCATCAATGACCCCGAGTGTCCAAAGACAGGGAAGAATCGTGAGCGCGAGGCTGCTGAGATCAAGAAGAGCGAGGAAGCTGTGCAGCAAACACTCACTGCTACTCAGAACATCGACCCCATCCCTGACAAAGGCCGGCTCTACAACGTCGCATCCGGTGTTCCTGTTTCCCCGGAGGTCGATATTGATGTCCTTCAAACTGACACAGTTGGTAAGGAAGCCAAGAAGGCCTTCATCAGTGATCGTTTCCAGAATGGGTCATCTGAGGAGACCTTCTTTGAACCCATCAAGAAGCAGAAGCTGAAGACGATGGAGGCCTCAAACAAGACAGTCAAGCTCACCTCCACACAGGGAAAGCTCATCCAGTACCGTGAGCAGAGCAACCTGGCCTTTATGCTTCTTATCAAGTCGCAGCTCCTGGATGAGCCTCTCGACCTTGATGAACTGATGCGGTACTCCCTCACCCCTGTTCCTCCCCGCCTCGGCACCCCCCATGGATTCTTCGCTAAAACGAACAAGGCCTCCTTGCTACACTTCTTGCTAAATGACACCCCCGAGGAGGTTCCCTACCTAAAAGACGCGATCCACATCCAGGATGGCATGGCTCTCTGACACGTGCTCACCAATCTGCCCCAGACGAACAGTGACATTTGCCTCCAGGTGCTGGACCAGATGGCTGCCAAAAAGAACTTTGTGTTCTCCACTGACTGCTATCATGCAGACTCTATCAAGGCACAGGAGAGATTGCGCCGTGGCTTCTCACAGAAGTACATCATCGATGGCCCGGCCAGCAGGAAGCCCGCCCACTTCAAGCTGTTCCTGGCCAATGAAGAAAACAAGCGGCAGCTCTGCCACCTGCTGCTCCGGGTCTGTAGCAGCAAGGCAGCGGCCTTGCGACTCAAGAAGTGCGGGGCAGCGCTTGCCATCGTGGAGGAGAAGGCACATCAGCTGGACTCATCCAATAGTGAAGTGACTACGCGCGAGATCGATGAGTTGTCCTCAGACCAAGGTGAGACGGACACCCGGGCAAGGTACATGTCGGCTGTAGTGAGAATTCCTGATAGTGACATATTCTTCATCCTGCTCCACCACTTGCAGTCCATCAGCCTCACCATCTATCTCTACACCGGCATGAGAAAGCACCGCCAGATAGTCAACGTGACGGAGCTGGCCAACTCACTGGAGCAGGCTGGTCGGGTTCTACGTGTTCTCAGGCGAGGACTGCACCAGCGCCTGCAAGGGCAAAGGTAATGTGGCGCCCCTGAAAGAACCCTAGGTATCACAAAGTTTTCAAGAAACTTGTTGATGACAGGACGGTGAAGCCGGAAGTGATGGCAGATTTGGAGGCCTTCACCTGCCTCATGTAAGGTCAGGCTCGCGAGACATCAGTGGATGCTGTGCGAGGCAAGATGCTCATAAAGATGGTGGGAGAACACGAGAAGCTCACCACCAAGTCCAAGGTTGACCTGGCTCTCCTCCCACCCTGCTAATTCTCCATGTTGGCCGGGTCAACTACCGACTAGCCAAGTACAAGCGGGCCAGCCAGCCTCGCTTCTGGCAACCCAAGCCCTACGATGATGGACAGGGATGGGTGAAGACTGAGAAGGGTGTACTGGAGCCAGTGTGGTCGTGTGGACCCATCTTGCCTCCCCCACTCATTGACTTGCTTGAGAAAGCTGCTGAGGAGGAGGAGGGAGAAGAGGAAGATGATCAGCATATTGACTATGATGAGCTGCTTCTTGGCGATGATGATGATGATTAGTGTGTAGTGTCGAGGGTAAGTTTCGGGTAGATAGTTCTTGAGTAGACATAGATACTGATCGTAGTGGGTAGATTTCGTGTAGTTTCCTTTCTTCTTGGACTCATAATTAGCTCATTTTCTGCCTAGTAGTGGCATGTAATGTTGAGTCAGTGCTTATGCACAATCACCTATCCTTAACTTAGTATTTGACTCGATTTCAGGCATGAAAATATGGTATTATGTGCATTTTGAAGCAATAAATATGTTTGAATCATCAAAATAACCATCTCATGCGATTCCTCATGCCACAGTTATACAAAAAAGTGGGTTCATTTGTTTTTGTACAATGAAAGGTTCAAAAGTTATGGGTATCCTTGATTTTACCAGTCGCGGGTGACAAAATCCAAGATGGCCACCAAACGGACCCCTTCGGACATTATTTCGAAATGTGAACATCTAAATCTGTTTACTAGACACCTTCAGTGTTGCAAAAAAGTAAGTTTCATTTAGAAATCCACTGGGTGCATGGGGGGCATACCTTCCGACTGTACTAATAGGTGATGTGAGCAGAATTTGAAGCCAGACGGCGAAGAAGGACCGACATTGTCGGACTAAGTTACATCATTTGGCCTACACTTGTCATTAGCGTTTCCTTTCCCGATGCCGACAACAGTGTTGGCGTTTGGTAACTTGCTAAGATAATCACTGGTACGGGTATAACAAAACTGCGATGGGATAGCATGTAATGATGTCTGTAACCTGCGCATGCATGTTTTCCGTGTTGCTCATTACTCATGGTCGCTAAGCGGCACTATTATGCTAACCGGATGTAAACAGCTGTCATTTACATGTTCCGCGTTCAGCAAGCTTCCCATTCGATGGTCGTACGGAATATTTAGCTGCGTGTGATAAAATGCTACCTTATTGTCTTATTTTGTTTTGTTCCATCACAACACCCAACTAGCATATGCACAGCGTAAATTAATTCACACAATCACAGCTAGTCCGATGGGACTGCTCCTTTAAACATGGACTAGTTCGGTCTTTGAAACTACTCACCCGTCAAAACTACGGGTGGCACAGGGTGACTGAGGACACCAACTATGGGGGTCGCTATGAGACTGATTACTCAAGCTAATGGGCTAGGGTCTCCAACTATGGGGCAACAGGGGATGGAGGACACCAACTGTTGGGGGACACTAGGGGGCTGAGGATACCAACTATTGGGGGATTCTAGGGGGCTGAGGACAACAATTATTGGGGACACTAGGGGGGCAGAGAACACAAACTATTGGGGGAATCTAGGGGGCTGAGGATACCAACTATTGGGGGACACTAGGGGAGCTGAGGCCAACAAATACTGGGGGACACTACGGGGCTGAGAACACAAACTATTGGGGAAATCTAGGAGGTTGCGGATACCAACTAATGGGGGACACTAGGGGGCTGAGGACAACAACAATCGGGGGACACTAGGGGCAGAGAACATAACTATTGGGGAACACTAGGGGGCTGATGAAAACAACTATTGGGGGACACTAGGGGGCTGAAGGCACCAACTATTGGGGGGAACTAGGGGGCTGATGATACCAACTATTGGGGGACATCAGGGGGCTGAGGAATCCAACTAAGGGGGACATTAGGAGGCTGAGGATACCAACTATGGTGGACACTACGGGATTGAGAACACAAACTATTGGGGGAATCTAGGGGGCTGAGGATACCAACTATTGGGGAACACTAAGGAGCTGAAGACACCAAATATTGGGGGGACACTAGGGGGCTGAATATACCAACTAATGGGGCAATAGGGTGCTGAGGACTCCAACTAATGGGGGAGCTGGGGAGCTAGAGTGGTCACTGATATTAGACCAACATGCAGTTTCTTAGTTTTGCTGTTGTTCCCTGTGTGGCGCCACTGTTTCACAACTGATCCAGTGATCATATAAATTCTGCCAATCAACTACAGTGAATTCTCACTGTAACAAGTAAGTTGGCACTTGGTGAAACTGCTCCTTATATGCGACGTGCCTTCTATCCATGGGTACATAACACGATGCAAACCGGAACAAGGATTTAAAGTTGTTCCATTTAATCACATGTTCCTTGCGCTTGGTGGGTGTCCTTAGAGTGAGATCCACTGTAACAGCCAATGGTGATCATTTGGCCTGGAGATGACAAAAGCGATCCCTCCATCATGGGAACACTACATTACACACACCAACTAGTGTCAAGTTAATTTGTCCTCTTACAGTGTGACTACGTGTGGATTTTCATAAGATGACATTTTACTTGTTGAAAGCACTGCTTCAGTTATGTGTTTTGTGACAACTAGTTTAATGGCGGACATGTTCCACACAATGGTGGTCGGCCTTACCAGATGGCTGTGTGATGTGGCAGAATAGGAGCACATTCATGCAGCTTGGAAGAAGGGGATATTAATTTTTTTTTTACACATTTAATAGGTTTTTAATAGATTTAGTGGAGCATCCATCAAACTCTCAATCGAAAGAACCCGGGTTTGAATCCTGTGCTGCCATTTTGAATATTGGGCATTGCCACAAGCTCTTTCATTACCCACATAGCTCCAGTTCATCCAGCTGTATGAATGAGTACCTTGCTATAGACAATGGTGGATATTTGTGCATGAACAGTCTTCGGTCAAAACATATATCCCATGATAGGGTTCACTATATACATATTACAACAGTTGTCTCATGAAGAGGATCACTATGACAATACAAAGATCAGAGAGAGATTGCAAAAGTTACCTTGCTTTTGAAGTCGAGTACCTTCAGGCAAGCAGCCTTTAGAGCATGATTCCTCCTAACTGCCTTTTTGTAAGTAGCAAGTTAAAAACTGCGCACTAGTGCACACATCTAAGGTAGTACCACATTGTTGGTGTCATTGGAAAGAACCTTTTGTTCTCTTTCAAGCTGTTCCAATAACCGTAAATAGATGGATCGAGACTCATCTTGAGGTGAAGGGTCAAATATGCTGCATGTTAGGAACACAGAACAAAACCAAAGAAGCAGTTGTTTTTAGAGGAGGCAGTTTTCTTTTTATTAATGTATATAATGCTCTTCAGACTGTAATAGATATTATATTGAAGGTATAGTGTCTGCCAAATTGTGCTTAATAAGCCCGTATCAATGTTCACAATTTTAAAGTTTTCACATTTTAAAGTTTTCACCCACGACATATTCAAATAGTAAACAAAACATCCAGTTTCAAAACAAGCTTTATTGGCAATACTACTGCATCGGGCTGAGTTAACTGCTGTACCCTTCGATGTTCAACGATTTCCCATTTTGCCACGTTCAACACAGCTGATTGAGCAGACATCCTGTTAGAAACTACAGCTCTGGCTAATTCTTGGTAGAGGAACAGACTGCCTCCCTCTCAGAGGTTCTGACAGGTCCAGTTGTCTTTGCATTGAGTAAATAGGTATCACCTCTGTTAACGCTTCTGTTCAGTAATTTTTTGAGTTCATTTACTTATTTATTTCATCCAGAAAACAGTATACAACATAATTAGAACATTATAATGTCATTATAATGTCATTATAATGTCATTATAATGTCATTATATACATATACCATTTGACAACAACATTTTTATTCTTATTAAATAGCATCCTCAACCCTGTTAATTATGTAACATGTACCAGTTAATTAATTATATTACATAACACAATAACCTTTTATGACTTAGCAGTGTTATAATAATTGTAAAGTTACTTTATTAATTTATTCATTGTAAAAATTATGATAACCATCACACTGTAATAAAGTTATCAAAAATGTGTTAGTGTTTTGAAATAGTAAATGTATTTGTAACAGTATCTCAAAAATACACACATGCAGACATATAAATCATTAAACACATACACTTTATACAACTGAAGTCATTACAAAAAAATTTATGTAATATGGTGTATATATTCATCATCGGGAACACCAAATGATGATTGTTATGTCTGAACCCATGATTTATACGTTGGAACAATGTAGTAATAATGTATTTCACAATGTACTTGAAATCATTCCGTGATGCTAGGATTGGAGCATTATCTGTGGCATTTGTAAAGAAAAACCGCACCACAATGTTTACTAAATGAACATTATATATATCAAAATACCGTCAAGATATCTGTATCAAACATCAACCAACATATGTTTGTCAATACACCATCGTAACATCAATATCTGAACACATGTTACAGGCTGCCGTTACAAATTGATACAGTCGTTCCATAGTCTGTATACAATGTAGAAGCCTTCACCAAAATCTCCTCACCAAACCTTAGCACCAGGACATGTTTGTGGCCACACCTATAGCAGTGGACCTGTCCCCGCTGACACTTGCTGACCAGTGCTGACTGGTCTCATGAGAGGTGGTTGTAGGTCATGACCTCCCCACTCCGGCCATCAGTGACCAGTAGCCAATGTCTATACTGACCACCTCATGAGAGGTAATTGTAGGTCTTGACCTCCCCACTCCGGCCGTCAGTGACCAGTAGGTACTCCTCATTGTCCAGACACACGGCTTCTGGACTCTCGAGCCCCTGCATACTACTGAGCAGGATCTTCTGGAACTGACCGTCAGAGGACAGCAGTTGTATGCGTTCGTTGGCGCTGTCTGCGACTAGAATGTTCCCGTAGGAGTCGACACACACCCCCTGGGGGCACATGAGCTGCCCATCCCCCACTCCTGCCTTGCCCCCATAGGAGAACACCCTGTTTCCCTGGCGTGTTAGACACACCACTGAGTGACTGATGTAGTCCGACACCACGATATTGTCGCTCGCGTCCACCGCGATGTACTGCGGCCAGTGTATGGTGGCGCCACCTGTTGGTCGCACACAGTGCAGGAGGAAACCGTCAGTGCTGTGGACGTAAATGCAGTTAGCGCCCTTGTCTGCCACCAGGATCTCACCCTGTCGTGACAACGCCAATCCGTACGGCTCCTGGAGCGTGTTTGCATAGTCAAAGCTCTTCACAAACTCCCCCTGGCGGTCAAACACTTTGACGTCCGGAGTCCCCGGGTCGCTCACCACAATGTTTCCATTCGGCAGCACAACGGCATTCCACGGCCGTTTCAGATGCTTGTTGCCGAATTCCAGTTTTAACTGGCCCAGCTTGCTGAAGACTTTGACGCATTTGTTTGTGTAGTCCGTCACAACGTAGTCGTGTTTCTTCGTCACAAATATCCCCGTCGGACGGCATTTCGACTTGTTTTGTGTGAATGTGTGTACGGAGAAGCCCGACATTAAACTAACGGTGTTGAGTGAGTGCCGCTTGGTGGCGACCTTGTTCGACATTGCAAGGTCGTTATGGTTGGCATGTGCTGGAGTTTCGTCTGCAAAATATGTCGTATAAATGAATAAAATAGTGAGTATTGTGTTTGATTATGATGTTTATATTAAATGTACTTACTGTAGACCTGAAAATATACACACTTATTTATTCAATTTCACTCCTTTTTTGTTTTCAACAAAATCGCCAAACAAGGTATCACAGAACATCCTCCATTTAAATTTAATATTTGTGTAGCATTGCAGATCAAATTAAAAAAAATTAATCTCCACAAAAATGTTTCTCAAAGCAAACCATAGGTTCTTTTTTGTTTTCCTTTGTTAAGTGATGAACAACTGGCTACTGAAGCTATGGTCGCGCCTTGTGGCAGCACCAGTTTTTAAGCACATGTTGTTTTGTGCATTTCGGAACGTTGATCATCATCATTTTACTATCAACGTAAGTCTGGACTATTGTGAACGTTTGTGCATCACAGAGATCTGAACAATTTTATATTATCTGCTTTTACCTGTCTACAAATTGCGAGTTTTAATCATCTACCGGATGCTTTGTGTTGAACTTGGCGCCATGACACTGCGTTACTCAGCAACCATGCTACGTAACATCGGGAACTGCATTGAAACACTAAGGCCATCTTCAACGAACTGGAACTTATTGCAGTATTGTGGCCAACACAAAACAAAGCGCGGTTGCAGGGCCGGCGTGCGTAAGGTCCGTACTATCAAGTGTGTTGTTTCTGCGCGGCAGGCGTCTGTTTGTAAACAAACAGGCGTGAATGTGGCTAACCTTACTCCAGTACAGAGATCGGCGAGGGAAACTGAATTGAATGTCCTATTGCTGAACATATGCTCTGTTCTTGGCAAAGCATTCCTCGTCAGCGAACACATCATTAACACAGCGGTTGATGTCGCCATTTTTACAGAAACGTGGTTAAAAGAGGAAGACACTGCTAGAGTCATCAACCTGTGTCCTCCAGGCTATTAATTTTTCGGAGTTGGAAGAAAAGAAAAGAGAGGTGGTGGCCTTGGCATTGTACACAAAACCGAACTGCCTTTTATATCTACGAACACTACCGAATACTCTTCGTTCGAGCATCTAACAGTGCGATGTAAGCATCTGACAGTGCTTGTAATATACTGTCCACCATCGTCACCTATACCAGTGTTCTTGGACGAATTTGATGATTTGACTGCTAACCTGGCTTCTGCTGCTGGTAGAGCTGTCATCACGGAAGATTTCAGTCTGCATGTTGATGTTTGTTCAGCACCTGGGGTCTCCCGGTTCATGGATTTATTACAGATACATGATGTACATCAAAATGTTGATTGTTCAACTCACAAGGCTGGTCACACTTTGGATCTTGTCATCTCACGGGCAACCGACCCTATCATCAGCAAAGTGTCCGTGATCAGCAGCGAAATATCTGACCACAAATCAGTAACATTCTCTATCGAGCACACAGCCGACAAGAACTACCCCCAGGCTAAACTACAACCCAGAAGAGATCTTCGACATGTTGATTGTAAAACACTGACCAGTGAAATCAATTCCAACTTATCTGGCTTTGATACATCATCCACAGATCTGGATTCCATCCTTGAGTGTGCTGTTATTTCGGCCTTGGAAGAAATTGCTCCGGTAATGCTACGGCGGCCACGCAAGAGAAGAACTCCACCTTGGTACTGCGAGGAATTACATGCAATGCGAAAGTTATGTCGCCAAAATGAGAACATTTGGCGTGCATCAGGATTAGACATACACTGACGAATAATCGTGAATCATCGTAATGCTGTCAGCGCGAGGATACGGCAAGCCAAGATTCAGCATTATCAGAGTCTACTCCAAGATGCCGATCAGAATACAGCCTTCGAAGCCGTGAACAGCCTGCTAAAGGTGGAATCTTCCAAACTGCCTGACACTGATTCAAGGGAGAAATTATACTGCCAGTTTCTGAACTTTTTTGAAGAAAACATTGCGAAAATCATGAATGAAATTTATGCCTCGGTAACAAACATGAGCGATATCGAAACTGCGACACAGAGAGTAGTTGTACATCCTATGACTGAAATGTGTGCTGCAAGTAAGTGTGAAGTGCAGAAAATTATCCAGGTGCTAAACCAAAGTCATCATGCTTGGACCCTCTACCTACATCGCTACTAAAGAGCACTCTTCCTGCTCATATTCAAATACTGACTCATCTTATCAATATGTCTTTCGAGTCGGCCACTGTTCCGAGGGAACTCAAGAAGGCTGACATAACACCGCTGTTGAAAAAACCGACCTTGGATCGAAACACGCTGAAAAATTACCGCCCAGTTTCAAGTTTGCCATTCGTGTCTAAAGTCTTGGAAAAGGTAGCAGCCAAACGACTTATTCAACATCTAAGTGACAATGGCCTTCACGAGCAGCTACAATCGGCATACAAACCCCGACACAGCACTGAAACTGCTTTAATGAGAGTGCAGCATGATATCACCAGTTACATGGCAGACTCCAGGGGTGTCCTTCTGGTTCTCCTGGATTTATCTTCTGCGTTCGATACGATCGATGCTGCTATCCTACTAAAGACTATGCATAGCCACCTGGGAATATCTGGCGCGACACTTGCATGGTTCGGTTCGTACATGTCGGATCGTACCCAGCGTCTACGGATTGGGGTGGATGCATCTGAAGAACGCCCTGTGAGATACGGTGTTCCACGGGGCTCGGTGTTGAGTCCGTTGTTGTTCACCGTGTACACAGCACCAATGCAGGACATACTAACGAGGCACTCTGTGGAATATCATAAATTTGCTGATGATCTTCAGATATACACATCCTACTGTCCTCACATATCTGGTGACTTGGAATGCGCTGTTCAGAGACTTAGTGACTGCATCAGTGAGGTCAAATGTTGGATGGTTAAGCATAAACTCAAGCTAAACGACAATAAGACTGAATTCATGGTGGCCCTCAGTCCCTATCATCTAAAGAAATTTGGACTTCCAGAGTACCTCGTTGTTGGTGGAGTCAACATAAAACCTGTTGTCTCTGTTAGGAATTTGGGAGCTCACTTTGACACTCACATGAGCATGAAGCAGCATGTTGATGCTGTTTGCAAGAAGTGTATCTACCATCTGAGACGTATTAGCTCCATCAGGGCCTATATCACGAAGCCTGTCTGCCATTCATTGGTCATTGCGCTGGTTGTTTGAAGCTTAGGTTACTGCAACGCTCTGCTGCTGGACCTAACCGAATTTCACTTAGCACGTCTCCAGAAGATCCACAATAGGGCAGCCCGCCTAGTTGTCCTCACACCTATATCTTCACACATCACGCCAGTACTGGCGCTTCTGCGCTGGTTGCCAGTCAGACAACACATTGTGTTTAAAGTACTTGTGTATATTTACAAGGTGCTCCATGGTTTGGCGCCGAAGTACCTTGCACATCTACTACATCCACGAACTTGCAACCCTCGTCTTCGGCAGCTTCATGACCATCTTCAGCTTGCAGTTCCACGAGCATCAAAATCCATCGGCAAGTGAGCGTTTGGCATAACTGGTCCGGCCAAATGGAACGAACTGCCACTGACTCTACGAGATGCTCCGTCTGTGTTTTTATTTAAAGGTCACCTGAAGACATATTAATTTAAACAAACTTTTGGTGGACAATAGCAAGATTTACTTACAGGACGTTTTAGTGACTCTTGTTAATTTATTAATCTATTTTTTATTTTGTAAATTAATTTATAACTAATTTATATATTATTTTAATTGTTTTTATAATGTTTCTATATTGTGAGCGCATTGATTAACTATTAGTTAGAGATCGCGCGGTAAAAGAACCTTTATTATTATTATTTCTTATGAAATCTGCATGACATCAATGATAGTTGGTTGTACAATACTTTGTGCGTTTATGTCTAGCATAGTCTAGCATACCATATCCAGACGATATCAGGTGTCAACAGTCATACCACGGCCAATTTACTGTACTCTTATTTATGGGGACAGACTCCTCGTGAAATGCCATTTCTGTCATATCTTAAAATCTACTCATCCTATCTTCATCTAATTTTCAGTGTATTATTTATATTTATGGAAATAATTTCACATATAACAATTTGCATGAGTTTTATTAAAAGATGTTTTTATTATGTTACATTTTTTTAAATATTTATAGTGCATAAACACTTTTTATCAAAGGTATGCTTTTTTCAGCCAAATTCTAAATTGCATAACTTGATATATTACTTGTCAGAATAATGTTAAACACTTGACACACGCATGTGTGCACACACACAATATATGAATGTTATTTTTCCACAAAACATTAAACATCTTGTGCTTTACTAATACATTAAATTGTTTTATATTAGCACCCAACAAGTGACAACAAAACAAAAGACCACCCACCTAGTTGACCAGAATGTGTTTTGTTTGGGTTGTCAACCAAGACTGACAAACATTTTTGTAGCGACAATGCCCACAAACTCTTCACGCAGTGTTTATATCAAATTACTCCAAATATGACAGGGACAGAGTGTGAAGTTTGTGGTGTAACTATCATGTTTCTCACACCTGTTCTACCTGTAATGACCAACATACCTGTGATGTTTATTTAGCAATGAGCACTGATCTGGTGCTTTTTATTTGGTTGATGGGTCTGGACTACTACGTTCTTCCTATTGTCAGTGCTACCCAACTCATGGTCTTGTTACACCTACTTTATATGGGACCAACTCAAAACATTACTATATCAATTAATCTCAGACCCCCAGTCCACAGGAAACTTTGAATTACTTCTATTTGTGTGCAACTTTTGTATCAAGGTAGCGCGGCTATTGTAGTGGTTAGCACATCCACCAGGCATGCCAGCACTCTTGAGTTTGAAACCCTGACCTGGCAGGCATGATATTTGGTGTAAAAACCTGGCTCTCATTAAGCACTCTGTGTATCCCTCGTGACTCAGAGGTCATGTTAATGTCGGCCCCGTCGCAATTTCGGACATAAAAGAACCACTGAGGACGACAAGCACCCTGGCAGTGACTGTCGGTTTGGCCATAATCTTCTCAAAAACCTCACAAGACCATTACATTGTAACCACAATAATACAGACTAGTCAGTTAATAGAATGTTGCCGAGCACTGGAAACAACTAGAACTATCTTTGCAGCTGGCATAATGCAAAACTGCCCGCACGAGCTCAACATCAGTGCTAACAATGACAAATAAATAAAACATATGTCAGTGTGTAAGATAAATGAACCAGCTGTGAGCGCACAATGAAACCAATTTTACATGATCATTTGAGATGATCCCTTAGTCTTACAGTGATGTGAATTTCCACAATGTTAAATGCCGACGGTTTGAGAAGGCCATAATGTATCTTGAAAGTTAGTCTCCCACCCATTGGTGAAGTGGTCGCAGTAACAGGGGTTTACACACAGCGGGCACAATGACAAATGTTTGTAAGCAGTGGTCACATTAACAAATGGTTGCATGACCGCATTAACAAGTGTTCCAAAAACCAGTGTTTGTAAGCAGAGGTCGCGTTAACAAGTATTTTGTCTTGCAAAATATAAATATCTGTGGAAATGTAAGTGCAGTTAATGCTCCAACGTAGTTCTAACTGCTTGGTCCACTTTATCTAAGAGGCTTATCACCAACGCTTCATTGAAATAGACACTTGCCTGGGGGCAGTTTTATGTATTTTCTCATTGAGCCCTGCACAAAACACCTTATATACTCTTATACATACTCTTAAAACAGGCCTGAGAAGACAAAAAGTAACACAATTGGCTGAGAAGAGGGACGCCTGAAAGCAGAGACCTAGCAATCGTGCAATCTCTTCTCAGCCAACTGCCTATGTCTGGAGACTGTCATGCCAGAGTGGGACTCTTAAGACACTTCGGGCAATGTGCATCACAAAATTGACAATCATGGCACGAACCATTGTCTAGCAAGGCAGAAGAATGCATACTCTTAGTTCATCACCATGGCTATGGTCTTTTTATATTTAACTTGGTTTTGAATATCAAGAGATTGGAATTAAAACTGAATATACACGTATGTGCATAAATAATGTCCGTGTCGCCACACAAGTGTGTTGTTGTAACAGGACGATTGTGAAGTAATGTATCCGACTACACAAACAATAGGGTGCACAAAGAAAAGGCGCAACAATGAAATCGAGGCATGCTCCCAATTTGCAAGAAACTACCATAGAAGCATCTAGGGTGTTGATCTGGTTTTAGCAAAGTTGATTGCAACCTGAATGATAGAGAAGGTAGATTTGAAAACTGGCTTAGCCTTATAAAAATGACACATGATATTTATGAAATAGAGGGGGAAATTGTGGAGGTCAGAAGGGATCAAAACAGTGTAAGAAATCTCTGTATCATGATGGTGTTGACCCTAGTACTATGAGGGCTTGTTCTAATTCTAGAAGTTTCCACTCCAGTGTTCAGCAGCTTTCTATAAACTGACTAGTCAGAATTGTGATGAGAATGTTATGGTTTTATGAGGTCTAATCAAACTTGTCAGCCATTTTCAGATCATCATCGCCAAGCTGACCTTTCTATGCTGGCACTGAGGTTGGTCACTGCCAGTGTGTTTGTCATCTTCAATGGTTCTTTTATGTCCCAAATTGACATGGGATCGCATTAGATAATGTTATGTCCGAGTCACGAGGGATACACAGTCCCCAATGTTGAGCCAGGTTTTACACAAAATATTCAATGTGCAGTCTAAGTTTTGAACTCAGAAAGGTGGCATGCCAGACGGATGGACCGATCACAACATTATAACACTACCTCGACAGGGCACACAGATTTTATTTCATCTGTCACTGTATCGAAACGTGGGCAGGGCAATTTCATTCATATCACAGAGAAACACCAAAAGCAGTTGGTCCTGCCTGTTGTTTATACCAATGGAAGTATAATATCCCAGAGGAAAATGTAAAAACCTGTTGTGTAATCACTTAATGTACTGAAGGAAAACACTTGAAAATAATCGGTTCTATGTTAGCTCGGATGGAGTTAAATAGCATATAAATCAGAACTAAAAACACTGATCATTCTATTATGATGGTGCTAGTAGTGTGAATATGTTTAAAAATAATTGACACATACCTTAAAAGGGTGGGATACACATAGATAAAAAAGTATTGGATTCTCGATAAGCCAAAAGGCTTCCTTGTCCACCTGCCATCTAGAGTTAATTTTCTGGATGGCAATCTTGTTAAATATTGTTAAATTATCTACACAATATTTTGTAAATGACAGGTCACCTATCATATGGTTGGTTGGAACTTTAGAGATTGCAAATGTATCGCCAACATATATACAGGATGTTTTCTGCCATGCTTGGGCTACCAGAAGTTAGCTACTGTGAGATGTGACATTGCCAAATCTTGACGTCAACAAAGTGTAATCTCCCTACAGAGGACACTATTGCACAATGCAGATTCCAGCAGTAGATTGCATGCAACTTAGCGTAACGTATTACACAACCACAACTTAGCGTAACATATTACACAACCACAGCAGCTCTACCATTCATCTTTACATCCCCTAATATTGGTTGTGGCAAATTAATTTCAGTACTCAAGTTGCATATTTTAGAACTTTACAAAAATCTGGATTTTGTGCCATCCCAACCGGGGTATTTACCCTGCATACGCTGTTTATCATGACTCACCTAAAAACTATTTTCCGTTGCTGGTAGACAATGAAGATGTACTTTACTTGGGGAGAGGTGGACGCATACATGAGTAATCACGCTGGCCAGTAGCTTCGAGTGTCCTGTAGACAGCCACAGGGTGTGTCCACTGTCCACCAACAGGAGTGTCCAGTTGTCCCTCTATGCCGGCTGTGGACATACACAGATACAACAGCCCCACCAGTGACTGTCCCTGTCCTAATGCACTTGGTCACACATGGCTGCACACACATGGTCACACATGGCCGCACCTGTCTACAGCAGTGCTGCTGACTCACTCAGTGTAAACACATGACTACTACAGTCTGTTTCGTAAAACTCTGTCTCATTACTGGCTGTCTCGTTTCATGAAAGTTTCAATCATTAATCGACTGAATAAATTAATGGTTTCTTTCTGAATTGACATGCATTGTGGTTGCATGTTGGGTATATTTCACTAGGATCTGCCAATGCAATTAGTGTACTTGGCTCCTGAACTGTGCATTTATTTGCCTCGGTAAGTCGAACTGCAAACAAACTTGGTCGTGTAAAATAATAAAAATTGTGGAAATAATTTTGATATAAATCAGAAATGGCGTTTTGAAAAAAGGATAGCTTTGCAACTGAATGTTAGTGGATGGATCCAATACAGTAAATCTAATGTCAGATCATTCAATTATAGAGCTGGCTTTTTTCTGTTGTTGTGGTCCCCAGGGCTCAGCCAGCCAGTGGCTACACTGACTCTGGGTGAACTCAGCCAGTCTGTGTAGTTCATTATCTGACAGTCTCAGATATTGAGCTGGGAAATGAAACAATGTGTACAGCTGTTTTCTATTTGGCTCCCTCCTAGCACTGCAAGTGCAGAGTTTGTATAGGGCCAGATAGATAATACACTAGAGAGTTGAGATGTTTCCAGATGTCAGGTCATTGCAGATTTATGTCATGAAATATGCCATATATTATAATGTGTATCTCATGACGAAACAAAGGGCAGAATAATTATTTAATGCATCATTCAAGCAGCAATAATGACAGTCAAAACTTTTCCTGGCAAGAAAATGGAAAAAGTTCGCCTTTTTTGTGGTCACATGGCAGAAGCTCTGTGCCTTTCCTTGCCAGAAATCAGGAGATATCTAGATAAAACTAGATGCACCCAGAGAGCATCCTATGGCTGTTCTGTTTAACGCAGAGAGCTCACTCACAAAATAGAATGTCCATTTCTCTAATGCTGAGCAATTACTGAGGTCTCTAGACACTAGGAATTAAATGGTTTTGAGTTTTAAGCTTTTATAAGAAATATGTATTATTATTATTGATGTGAATCATTACATGTTTTATGCAATACTCCAGCTTTTGGTATTTTTACATTGACTGCATGTGTGCAAGGATGCATGTATGTGTTGCATGTTGTCCTTTATTAGGCTGTATTTGCAATGCTTAATTGTAATATGAAGAAAGCAACACAATTTTTATTTATCTGCTTGTAGATTGTTTGTTATTGAATACCATTATCTAATCATCACGTTTGCAGAACGTACCAATGTGACTTTTTCTTTGTGAATCACAGAGTGGGAGACAGGACTACTACAACCTGTCCTGACAGGTGCAGGGATAAGAATTGCCTCATTTATCTTACAAAATTGTTGTATTGTTTAGTAATACAATAATGAGAGAAATACAATATGACGCTGATAGCCACATTTTTTCTGTACCCATGTTTAAGTGATACATAAGTCACTGGCCTATTGTTGATGTGGGTGACTACATATACTTAGTACATGTATTTACATGCTGAATAATTATAATGTAATGTAATATAAGCCCCACGTGGTGTCTGTGGTTGATCTGTATTAGCATACGTAAGAGCCCTGTTAGTACCAGCATGTAATAGGATGTTGTGGTTTACAAGGGAAGAAAAGAAATACCTCTCCAGACACATACATCCGGCCAGTCAAACCTGGGTGTATTCCTTTTCGTCTTACTTTACAATGGCAATGATGTATACTGGTAAGGGCATTAATCGTGCCTCATTGTTTTTTGACATTTTAACAAAAAAATTATAAAATTCTTCCATAAGATGTCTATGTGCTAATTCTCTAACACTTATTCTATCACATTTCTGCAAACAAACTGTTAGAAAATTCATTTTGAGTGAATTACTTACAAAAATACACCGATAGAATCCCAATATCGTAAAAGAAGCCCGGATAAAAAAGGGTTCTATCTATGCTGTGTAAATCATTCTATTGCCAGAGCATGTCATGTGAATGAGTGCGAGATTGGGCAGTATATTCAGATTCAGACTGTTTATTACCAAGTAGCATTTCAAATGTACGAGGAGTTCTTGGCGTTGTGGCATCAACATATATGCACGCTTGTCTCCCCTGTCCCCCATCATGCACACGCAAAATATACAATCAGAAGCTAAAACTAGTATAAGTTTAAACCAAGGCCAACAGCCAACATATTTTAAGACAGTCGTACATCTATTGACATAAAGTGAACTTGATAACATAATATTAACACAGTCTGAACGTTACCTAAAAAGTTTAAAAGTATACATGTAGTTAAATAAATAAATTAGCTGACAATATAAAAACTAAGCTGACAGTTAAAAAGTATGTACATACATGTAGTGAAGTTAATAAATAATAAATAATAAAAATAAATAAATAACGCTAAAAAAAAAAATTAGCATGGCGACATATAATCTAAACCGACTGAAAACAGTATCATGGCATCTCGCGGTTCAAGTGACTCACAGCCTGTGGATAAAAACTATTTATAAATCTAGTGGTCCTTGTCTTAATACTTCTATAGCGCTTGCCAGAGGGAAGAAGTTCAAAGAGATGGTTGGCTGGGTGGGTAATATCCCGTACAATGCTCTTGGATTTTCATGCACAGCGAGCATGGTAAATAGATTCAATGGATGGCAACTCGCGCCCAATGATTCTAGATGCGCCCTTCATGATAACTTCTAGCCGTTGTTTCTCCTCCTGACTGGCGTGGCAAAACCACACTACTACTTTCAATGATTGCGCGATAGAATCATATCATAATTTCCTGAGCAATGCCGAATCTCCTGAGCTGCCTCAGGAAGAACAGGCGTTTTTGTGCCTTTTTTGTAATGCACAGTGTGTTTGTGCACCAGCTGAGATCGTTTGAAATTGTTGTTCCAAGGAATCTAAAAGATTCAACCTGCTTGACCTCCATGCCATTTATCGAAAGAGGGTGGATGGGAGTCTTCTTTTTATGAAAATCAACAATCATTTCTTTAGTCTTTAAAACGTTCAATTCGAGATTGTTATCCGCACACCAGCTAACCATTCTCTGAACTTCCTCCCTGTATGGCGTCTCATTCGCATTCTCAATGCAGCCCTCCACAGTAGTGTCATCGGAAAACTTGATCACAAGGACCGATTGGTCCACGGAGACACAGTCATTTGTGAAGATAGTAAACAGGAAGGGGGATAGCACACAACCTTGTGGGGCACTTGTATTTAGGATAAGAGGTCTGGAGATAGAGTTGTTGACTCTGACAGATTGAGGCCTGTGAAGAAGAAAGTTAAGGACCCAGTGACACATGGCAGGATGTACATTCAACAATGAAAGTTTATCAAACAGCTTGAATGGGATGATAGTGTTAAATGCTGAGCTGAAGTCAATGAACAGGATCCTGGCATAGGTTCCTGGCCTCTCTAGGTGCTTCAGAATGTGATGCAGACCTAAAGCTACCGCGTCGTCTACTGATCTGTTTGCTTGATATGCAAACTGGTGCGAGTTCAGGAGGCCGTCGGCGACCGACTTCAGGTACTTGAGTACTATGCGCTCGAACACTTTCATGGCGACTGAGGTCAGTGCCACTGGACGGTATTCGTTCAACCCGGTGATGTTGGACTTCTTGGGAATGGGTATGATAGTGGAAGGTTTGAAGCAGACTGGAACTCTGCACTGCTGGAGAGAGGAGTTGTAGATGTCCATAAACACCGCAGAGAGTTGGTCGGCGCAGTTTTTCAGGGTAGATGTGGAAATGTTGTCTGGACCCGAAGCCTTCCACGTGCTCTATCTCCTGAACAGTTTCCTCACCTCAGTTTCCTGGACTATGAAGGGCGGAGACAGAGAGGTACCTGCTGGAAGTGGGCGCTGCTTTGGTGAATAGTTAAGCTTGTCAAATCTGCTGTAAAAGTTGTTGAGCTGATCAGGGAATGAGGGGTCATTGCTGTTGGTGGCCGCTGCGTGTTCCTTGTACTGCGTAATCCGCTGCAGGCCATTCCAGACAGATCTGGTGTTGTTGGAAGCAAACTGGTCCTCAAGTTTGCGTTTGTATACGGATTTGGCCTTCTTGACCGCCTTCTGCGCCTCGCACTTAGCTCTCCTGAATTCTTTCTCGCTGCCGCTGATGAACGCCGCGTTCTTCGCTGCCAGTTTCTGCTTGATGTCTTATTTCTCGTTTGTAAGTCAACAGGTGAAAAAGTTTGTCTGTTTTGTTCCTCAGTGATCGCACATTTGCCAGAACGATAGCAGGTAGTGGTGGTCGAAGGCTGTGCTGGCTAAATCTACAGAGTGCACCCCCGCGTCTACCCCACTTGCATGTGCGGCTTGAGGCGTTGTGTTGTGTATGACCCGTATTGTCAACAGAAAAAGTTTCCTCCAACATGAAGTTTGGTTTGTACTCACAGTTCATGGATTCCCTGATTCTCAGTAGATCTTCACGATCATACTTATATACACATATAGACTTAAACATTAGAACAATCATCGAAAACGTACACACAATCATCCACTGCCACAATGTGTCACCATGCACCAGCGCCATCTTGATTTCAAACTAAATATTAAAATAGACCTTCATCATTTTGAACAAACAACTAGTATCTTCAAGTGCGTTATGGTGTTTATCTGACGATGTTGTGTGTTTTCTAACATTTGGTAACTACAGTATTACTATCACGTCTGTCATCTACCAAGGCAGGTACAGGTGACGGGCACTTTTTCTAGTATATAATTAATACAGTACAGTCACAGAATAGGAAAACGCTTTTTAGTCCTTTGGCCGAAGGTCCAAGGGACTATTGCCATCACTCTGCGTCCGCCGTTCGCCGTTAGCTGCCGTATCTCGGAAACCGTTCAGCAACTTTTTCTCAAATTTTGCATAGACATATCTTGGGGCACTGCCGCTATGCACGAGAAATCTGTATTTGATTGAATCATTTTAAGGGCTCCCTAGGGCCTCCAAGGACCCCAAAACTGGTAAAAATGTAACATTTGGCCTATTTTTTCAAAAACTGTTCAGCAACTGTTTTTCTAATTTTGCACAGATGTATCTTAGGGTGCTGCCACTATATACAAGAAATCTGTATTTTATTGAATCATTCTAAGGGCACTTAAGGGGCCCCCGAAGTGCAAAAGTTTTACATTATCTAGTGATGTGGTTTTGAGAAGGGCCCTTGAGACCACCCCCAACATTAGATTTTGTTTAATGTGCCACAAAGTCAGCAGTATGACTAATCTCTACAGCCCAGTCCATTGAGACCTTGACTAATCTTTAATTGGTCACAGCACCCAGGCAGAGTAGACACACTTGACGCCTGTTAGACTGAACAGTTGCCTAACATTTTAAAACTGTATCTTCAAAACTATTGATTTTCTATAATTGCAAGTTGTGTTTATTTTGATGTTCATTTGATTATTATAAAATGGTGTGACTTTGGTGTCTATTGGTTAAAGATGTATTGTCTATAGAAACCTGTAGGTGACAAATATAGAAAAATAATATTCTGTCACCTGTAGGTGACAAACATAGAAAATTAATATTCTGGACAACTATAAAGTGAAATATCCTACACTTTATTTATATCAAATGCATTCTACTGTTCTGTTTACGCTTGCCATGCCTTGTGTAGACATGGTACTGTGTAAATCAATTGTATCAATATAGACTAATAATTACAGATTCACAATATAGTTGATACCTGAAACAACCAAATGTCAACCATTAGAAGAGTTGACATAGTTAAGGCACAATAAAGCCTTTTGTGTCAAGACAAATACAATTCAACCAATACCCCTATCTGAACACTGCCTGTTCTTCACCTATTACATTCGCTTTGTTTAGGTATGTGGTTCTTTTTTATAGAACATTTTAGTTTCTTTCTGTACCTGTCTACGTATGATAACCATTTGTCTGCCCTGCTCACAATAAACATCACATGAATGATAAAAGGAAGAACACTACCACTTAACTTGTGGATTATTATTATTATAAAACTGCTCTGCTACTGCTTGGTGGACAGTTAATTAGTGGATCAAGTTCAAATACATCAGCACGTTTTTCACACCTGCATGGTAGTTTAGGCTCAGTAGTGTGCTGGCAGCTACTAAACCTATAGGCTTGTGTGAAAAGGATAGTTGGCAGAAGAACTAACTTCAAAGCACCATTGCATCCATTTAACCAGGCAGCAGTCACACTGTCCCAGTATCTGCTGCTATGTTTATATAATAATTATATAGGCTTAATGATCCCAATACACCAATCTGTTGGCACAATGTCAGATAATGGAACTAGGTTAAACATCTTATCAATAACTATAATTAGTTCTGTGGAGCTGTTTTTTTCAGTGAACAGTAAACATGTAAACATTTTACTTCCATCATAACCCTTAATGATCTGTAACTATGATTCACCAAAAAACATTTGATTAATAATTACCTACAGGGTTGTTTGATTTATGCCGGGCAGAAACTGTTTCTTCCTGGCAGAAACAGCAACAATAGGAAATACATGCCATTGATAGGCAAACGTGCTCTTTTTATAGACAATTTCAGTTTCTTTCTGTACTTGTCTACGTATTATAACCATTTGTCCGCCCTGCTCACAATAAACTTCACATGAATGATAAAAGGAAGATCACTGCCACTTAACTTGTAGATTATTATTATTATAAAACTGCTCTGCTACTGCTTGGTGGACAGTAAGCTGCAACTGTCTTTGAGTTTGTTTACATTTTGACAAACTACTATTATATAGCACTAATTTTTGAATGAATCACATTTTGAGAATGCATGTCATTGTTTGCGGTGAAACTTTTGTATGCTTCATTTTCTGCTGCTACAATTACCTATCCAATGATAATACATATGTTGTGGTGTTGGGAATATATAGCTTTGGTATATTGTACATGAGGGTTGTGATAGGAAACTATTGGACATTGCGACAGTGCAGAGAGACAGTATGAGATGTGTCACTCAGTATATGAAGTGTGACTTTCAGATACTTCATTTTGTTGTGCTATGGATTATGATGGGCCTCTCCATTAGCTCCCTATATATTTGTAAGTTAGGTGAGTAACACCTTCGAAGTTCTGACAGCAGGACACCGCCTTCGGTGAAGTCGAAACAACAGTTTTACAAAGGCTTCAATTTCAAATGGTCTATCACCGTCCAGCTGACCCATTTTTGTATGTGTTGTATACAACTTTCAACACAATACCATTAATACCATATGAAATTATCTTAGACCACAGGGAGGACCGGTCTACTAAATCAAATGCTTTCTTATAATCGATGAAGGCACAATAAAGCCTTTTGCGTTGAGACAAATACAATTCAACCAATACCCCTATTTGAACACTGCCTGTTCTTCACCTATTACATTCGCTTTGTTTAGGTATGTGGTCAGTCTGGTGTTCTGAACAATCACTAAGGATTAATGAACACTTGTGCAGAATGTCATCCACTTGGCAGGTTTAATTGATCTATTCAGCAATGAGGACACTGCTTAGGCCTCACTCTGGACACTGTCAATCACAGTGTTGTGTATTGTTTTAGTTGGTGCATTGAGCTAATCTACTTGACCATGAATCAGTGGTGGCTCTGGTTGTGTAATACACCCAGCTGTGGAGCTAAGATTCTCTGCCTGCTATTGTTTGATGGAAACTGTGACTAATCTGTAATTGGCCACTGGCAGTAGCTTGTGTCAACAGACAGCATTACGCCACTAGACCCCTGTTAAACTGGACAGTTGCCTGTAGGTTTTAAACTGTGTCAAACAGTGAGTCTACCTTTTGCTGTCAAATAATCTGTCCTCTTAGTTTTACACATGAAGACATAATCTGGCATAACTTGGTAAGTCTTTGTAGCAGCACATTTGTACTTCCAGTGTATCATTGCAACATAACATACATATTACATACTGTGTGCCACATTTGAATGTTGTGCATGTAATATTTCCATGCAATCCATTTGCATATATAATGTAAAACTTCAACAGCCGTTTCTTCATTTTCACTTTTTGATTCCTACCATGTTCAATGCTCCATAACTTTGCCAATTTTTGTAGCAGTCATATTTTTTGAAACCGTGTAAAGCACCCTACCAAACCTTTACAAGGATGTAAGAAAACAATGTTACAATTTTTCCGAATTATCACTCATTTGGTCAGCCGGGGTCAAATATAGACGTATTAGTCCAAAGGACTTCAGGGCCACTTGGCCCTTTTTTACATTTTTTATATTCTTGTAATTTTTAATACATATTTTAAATATGTTGATAATATTTTATTACAGTATTACATCATATATATTAATGGATTCATTGAAACATTCATCTTCATAATTAATACAACAGGTATGTGTCCAAGGTAACAGTTTCTTGAAACATGACCTGTATGCCATGACCTGTATGTCATGACCTGTATGCCATGACCTGTATGCCATGACCTGATCATGAGGTAACTAACTGTGTGAGTTCTCATATTTACTCAGCAGTAGTTTATAATTGTAAACTTTCACGACTCCAGTGGATGCCTCGGTCACCACCAGGTGTCCCTGGTTGTCAAAGGTCATGGCCATTGGTTCCGATATCCCATCCTCCCAGGTGAGCAGGAAGTCACGGAACTCGCCGTTCGCTCCCACCAGGTGGATCCGACTGTTTTCGAGATCCGCCACCAGGATGTTGCCATGGTGATCGACGCACACTCCAGCAGGGTGTTGTAGTTGGTTCTCCCCATTCCCTTCACTTCCGTACTTAAACACAAACTGGCGCTTCTCGTTGAAGACGTACAGACAGTGTTTGGTTGCGTCTGTCACGTAGACCCGATTGTGTGTGTCCATTGTCACATAAGACGGGAACAGGAAGGTCGACTGTTTGTCTCCGTCTCTCACCTTCAAAACATCAGTGACAACCCCACTAGGGTTGTGGACATACACGGATGATGTTCCCTTGTCCGTGACCACCATCTCCTTGGTGACTTGGTTGTAGGCCATCCCATATGGCTCAATCAGGTGGTAGGCTGCGTCGGAAGTCGTCAGGAACTTCCCGTGGGAGGAGAAGACCTTTATATCCCCCGTCCCGGGATCACTCACCACGATCTTCCCGCTGGACGTTGTGAATACGTCCCACGGTGATTTTAGAACCCCGCGTCCGAATGACCCCACCATCTGACCGTCCTCCAAGAAGACTTTCACCTCTGCCATGTCACTGTCAATGACCAGTATCTGGCCGGACTTGTCCACTGTCACCCCAGTCAGTAGCCCCGTCCCGGGGTCATCAGGGTCATCTTCGTCTATAGTCGAGAAAACGGCAATGATCGCCGCCTCGGCTTCACTGAAGTAGCTCATTGTGGCTGTTTCCGTGGCAATTAAATTACGTCATCACACTTTCTGTGTTGATCGTCTCGTTTGTTGTAGAGTTAATACTGATTCTGGCTACAGCCAATGATTGAGCAGTATTACATTTTGTGCAGCATTTAGTAAGAGCGAGTTGTAGAGTTGTGTTTCTTTTGTGGAGTTGTCAAGCATTGATTCTTTGCAGTCAGCCACTAATGGGTCATTATCGCTTTTGCTGCAGTGGTGTTGATAGCTGACAGCCAGTAGTTGAGTTATTCTGTTGAATATTGTCTCTATGTACCATGTCTTATCTGCCACAAAACATAACATTTCTGTGAATGTAACGTATAAGTGTAAAATTCCATGTTAATTTATTCACATACATGCATGCTTGCACACATGCAAACACACCACACATGTATGAATACACACACACATGCATGCACACACACACACACACACGCATGCACGCATGCACGCATGCACACACACACACACACACACACACACACACACATACAGTAATGCAAAATAATAGTATAGCTAGATATAATCTACTGCCTGATTTTACCATAGCATTAGTAATACAATAATTCTTATAATACAGCACTGGTATCTTGCCTAGACAAGACACTCGCAGCCCTTTCTCCATTATCAGAGCAAACCAAGTTTTTTATAGCAGCAAATTATGTGCTATTGGTTCAGTCTATAATAATAACGCTCTGTAGAACTACCGGGTACATTGGCAATATGTGCTTGCACTTTTTCTGTCATTATTAAATGTTTCTACTGATTGAATCAAATTGAAAAGAGGAACCATTGTTGCAAGGTAACACACTGTACTATTAAATTGACTGACACATACCATACAGAGACACACAGAGACACACAGAGACACACAGAGACACAGAGACACACAGAGACACACAGAGACACACAGAGACACACAGAGACACACAGCGACATCACAGCGACACACAGCGACACACAGCGACACACAGCGACACACAGCGACACACAGCGACACACAGCGACACACAGAGACACACAGCGACACACAGCGACACACAGAGACACACAGAGACACACAGAGACACACAGACACACAGAGACACACAGAGACACACAGAGACACACAGAGACACACAGAGACACAGAGACACACAGAGACACACAGAGACACACAGCGACACACAGAGACACACAGAGACACACAGCGACATCACAGCGACACACAGCGACACACAGCGAGACACAGAGACACACAGAGACACACAGAGACACACAGAGACACACAGCGACATCACAGCGACACACAGCGACACACAGCGACACACAACGACACACAGAGACACACAGAGACACACAGAGACACACAGAGACACAGAGACACACAGAGACACACAGAGACACACAGCGACATCACAGCGACACACAGCGACACACAGCGACACACAGAGACACACAGAGACACACAGAGACACACAGAGACACACAGAGACACTCAGAGACACTCAGAGACACTCAGACACACACACAAACACACACACACACACACCATATTTTAAACTACATATGTATCTCATTTTAAACTATCTTATTCACCTTACTGACACAGATTACATGAGTACCTTACCTGGCGTCTGCTACTGCTGCCAAACTTCTCGCATATCCTCAACAAGTTGTCGACACCTCACACAGCTATCTCCTTAATCAGCACCTCCCAGTACAACTAACACACAACAACTATGAATGAGCCACTGAAATTAGCTGCAAGTTACCTACACAAGTTACCCACACAAGCGGATTAGATGTGCCTGAATGATCAGTTTATTTTATTGCAAGCTGTTTATTGTGTGTGTCTCACATAGCAACCTTTGTGGGGGGTGTAATTAGTTGGGGCACTCTGTATGTCGCACTGTGGCACTGCCAGATAATCACTCGTCAGTGTTACCTACACACTGCCATCGCCAAGTTTCTCTGATCTGGCAGTGGTTTTGTTAATCGTATCTATTGTTGTTTGTGGTGGGGAAATTGCACACATGTTTCACGGATTAAGCCAATTTTGTGTCAGCGTTACGGTTCATAAACTGTGTTAGTAGACAATGGAAGTTTGTGTCGATGTATATCTGTCTTGGTGATATACCATGGCTCATAATACAGTGTACCAGAGATTATGAGGTCAAAGTTCACCCACCAAGGAAGCCTGGGCGGCTTCCCACTGCCTTAATTTCCTGATACTGGGAAGTGAAGGGAGAGGGAATTCCTCCATGGCTGCTGAAACACAAAACCAATCCAACCCAATAAAATGTTGCCTTTGGAAGGTTTGATTAAATAGCATGTAGGTTAGTTAGTTTTCCTAAGAATCATATTTCAGGATATACTATGATGTCCCAAACTGCAGGGAAAAATATTGTATCATGATTAAATAACTCCGTTACAATACAAAAGATGTCAGTGGCAGATATCAGACCAAGCTGTCACTTTTTCTATAATAATGATTCTAATTGTAGAATCTTTAGAACATTGCTCTTATTGTCTTCAAATAATGCTTTTATTATTCTTAATATGACTCATTTTAAATCGTCATTCGAAGTAATGGTCACACCCTGTGCAAGTTCCATGAGCACCTCTATTTGATGTACACTGGCGCTTTATAAGATCGCGTTATTATTTAGGGCTGCAGAATTTGGGAAAGTGGGTTGCTTCCCACATGGGTTGGAGCATGTTTCATTCTACCCCCTCTCCTCCCAGGTACGAGAGCACGGTGGTCGCCCAGTTCTTTGGCCACACCCACTTTGACCATCTCGAGATCTTCTATGACACCGAAACACTCCAGAGGGCACTGTCAGTTGCATACATCGGGCCGAGTGTGACGACATATGACCAGTTGAACCCTGGGTACAGGGTGTACACAGTGGAGGGGCAACACCCCAATAGCTCCTGGGTGAGTGAAACACCGGGGAACAAAACGTAATCAAGGGAGAGGAATAATTATAAATTTCATGATGCATTTTATTGTTGACTAGATTAACAACAACTACTCCAATTGTGTGTATTTGAATGTTTGTATACTGTAAGTTTGAGTGTTTGTATTCTGTTTGAATGTGTATGTTCCGTATGTTTGAATGTTTGTATTCTGTATGTTTGAGTGTTTGTCTTTTGTATGTACGCAATTCTTGTATTCTGTATATCTCTGTTTCAATGATTGTATTCTGTGTATTCAGACTGTGTTGGACCATGATATGTGTGTAACTGTGTGTGTTGGTGTATTCAGACTGTGTTGGACCATGAGATGTGTATAACTGTGTGTGGTGGTGTATTCAGACTGTGTTGGACCATGATATATGTGTAACTGTGTGTGTTGGTGTATTAAGGCTGTGTTGGACCATGATATGTGTATAACTGTGTGTGTTGGTGTATTCAGGCTGTGTTGGACCATGATATGTGTATAACTGTGTGTGTTGGTGTATTCAGGCTGTGTTGGACCATGATATGTGTGTATCTATGTGTGTTGGTGTATTCAGGCTGTGTTAGACCATGATATGTGTGTAACTGTGTGTGTTGCTGTATTCAGACTGTGTTGGACCATGAGATGTGTGTAACTGTGTGTGATGGTGTATTCAGACTGTGTTGGACCGTGAGATGTGTGTAACTGTGTGTGTTGGAGTATTCAGACTGTGTTGGACCATGAGATGTGTGTAACTGTGTGTGATGGTGTATTCAGACTGTACTGGACCATGAGATGTGTGTAACTGCGTGTGTTGGTGTATTCAGACTGTATTGGACCATGAGATGTGTGTAACTGTGTGTGTTGGTGTATTCAGACTGTATTGAATCATGAGATGTGTGTAACTGTGTGTGATGGTGTATTCAGACTGTGTTGGACCATGAGATGTGTCTAACTGTGTGTGATGGTGTATTCAGGCTGTATTGGACCATGAGATGTGTATAACTGTGTGTGATGGTGTATTCAGACTGTGTTGGATCATGAGATGTATGTAACTGTGTGTGTTGGTGTATTCAGACTGTATTGGACCATGAAATGTGTGTAACTGTGTGTGTTGGTGTATTCAGACTGTGTTGAATCATGAGATGTGTGTAACTGTGTGTGTTGGTGTATTCAGACAGTGTTGGATCATGATATGTGTGTAAATGTGTGTGTTGGTGTATTCAGACTGTGTTGGATCATGAGATGTGTGTAACTGTGTGTGTTGGTGTATTCAGACTGTATTGGATCATGAGATGTGTGTAACTGTGTGTGGTGGTGTATTCAGACTGTGTCGGACCATGAGATGTGTGTAACTGTGTGTGATGGTGTATTCAGACTGTGTTGGATCATGAGATGTATGTAATTGTGTGTGTTGGTGTATTCACACTGTATTGGACTATGAAATATGTGTAACTGTGTGTGTTGGTGGATTCAGACTGTGTTGGGTCATGAGATGTGTGTAACTGTGTGTGTTGGTTTATTCACACTGTGTTGGATCATGAAATATGTGTAACTGTGTGTGTTGGTGTATTCAGACTGTGTTGAACCATGAGATGTGTGTAACTGTGTGTGTTTGTGAATTCAGACTGTATTGGAACATGAGATGTGTGTAACTGTGTGTGTTTGTGAATTCAGACTGAATTGGACCATGTGATGTGTGTAACTGTGTGTGTTGGTGTATTCAGACTGTGTTGGATCATGACATGTGTGTAACTGTGTGTGTTGGTGTATTCAGACTGTGTTGGATCATGACATGTGTGTAACTGTGTGTGTTGGTGTATTCAGACTGTGTTGGATCATGAGATGTGTGTAACTGTGTGTTGGTGTATTCAGACTGTGTTGGATCATGAGATGTGTGTAACTGTGTGTGTTGGTGTATTCAGACTGTGTTGGATCATGAGATGTGTGTAACTGTGTGTGTTGGTGTATTCAGACTGTGTTGAACCATGAGATGTGTGTAACTGTGTGTGTTTGTGTATTCAGACTGTGTTGGACCGTGAGATGTGCGTAACTGTGTGTGTTGGTGTATTCAGACTGTGTTGGATCATGAGATGTGTGTAACTGTGTGTGTTGGTGTATTCAGACTGTGTTGGATCATGAGATGTGTGTAACTGTGTGTGTTGGTGTATTCAGACTGTGTTGGACCGTGAGATGTGTGTAACTGTGTGTGTTGGTGTATTCAGACTGTGTTGGACCATAAGATGTGTGTAACTGTGTGTGATGGTGCATTCAGACTGTGTTGGACCGTGAGATGTGTGTAACTGTGTGTGTTGGTGTATTCAGACTGTGTTGGACCATAAGATGTGTGTAACTGTGTGTGATGGTGCATTCAGACTGTGTTGGACCATGAGATGTGTGTAACTGTGTGTGTTTGTGTATTCAGACTGTATTGGACCATGAGATGTGTGTAACTGTGTGTGTTGGTGTATTCAGACTGTGTTGGATCATGAGATGTGTGTAACTGTGTGTGTTGGTGTATTCAGACTGTGTTGGATCATGAGATGTATGTAAGTGTGTGTGTTGGTGTATTCAGACTGTATTGGACCATGAAATGTGTGTAACTGTGTGTGTTAGTGTATTCATACTGTGTTGAATCATGAGATGTGTGTAACTGTGTGTGTTGGTGTATTCAGACTGTGTTGGATCATGAGATGTGTGTAACTGTGTGTGTTGGTGTATTCAGACTGTGTTGGATCATGAGATGTGTGTAACTGTGTGTGTTGGTGTATTCAGACTGTGTTGAACCATGAGATGTGTGTAACTGTGTATGTTTGTGTATTCAGACTGTATTGGAACATGAGATGTGTGTAACTGTGTGTGTTGGTGTATTCAGACTGTATTGGACAATGAGATGTGTGTAACTGTGAGTGTTGGTGTATTCAGACTGTTGGATCATGAGATGTGTGTAACTGTGTGTGTTGGTGTATTCAGACTGTATTGGATCATGAGATGTGTGTAACTGTGTGTGATGGTGTATTCAGACTGTGTTGGACCATGAAATGTGTATAACTGTGTGTGTTGGTGTATTCAGACTGTGTTGGACCATGAGATGTGTGTAACTGTGTGTGTTGGTTTATTCACACTGTGTTGGATCATGAAATATGTGTAACTGTGTGTGTTGGTTTATTCAGACTGTGTTGAACCATGAGATGTGTGTAAATGTGTGTGTTTGTGAATTCAGACTGTATTGGACCATGAGATGTGTGTAACTGTGTGTGTTTGTGAATTCAGACTGTATTGGACCATGCGATGTGTGTAACTGTGTGTGTTGGTGTATTCAGACTGTGTTGGATCATAACATGTGTGTAACTGTGTGTGTTGGTGTATTCAGACTGTGTTGGATCATGACATGTGTGTAACTGTGTGTGTTGGTGTATTCAGGCTGTGTTGGATCATGAGATGTGTCTAACTGTGTGTGTTGGTGTATTCAGACTGTGTTGGATCATGAGATGTGTGTAACTGTGTGTGTTGGTGTATTCAGACTGTGTTGGATCATGAGATGTATGTAAATGTGTGTGTTGGTGTATTCAGACTGTTTTGGACCATGAAATGTGTGTGTTAGTGTATTCATACTGTGTTGGATCATGAGATGTGTGTAACTGTGTGTGTTGGTGTATTCAGACTGTGTTGGATCATGATATGTGTGTAACTGTGTGTGTTGGTGTATTCAGACTGTGTTGAACCATGAGATGTGTGTAACTGTGTGTGTTTGTGTATTCAGACTGTATTGGAACATGAGATGTGTGTAACTGTGTGTGTTGGTGTATTCAGACTGTGTTGGATCATGAGATGTGTGTAACTGTGTGTGTTGGTGTATTCAGACTGTATTGGACAATGAGATGTGTGTAACTGTGTGTGTTGGTGTATTCAGACTGTGTTGGATCATGAGATGTGTGTAACTGTGTGTGTTGGTGTATTCAGACTGTATTGGATCATGAGATGTGTGTAACTGTGTGTGATGGTGTATTCAGACTGTGTTGGACCATGAGATGTGTATAACTGTGTGTGTTGGTGTATTCAGACTGTGTTGGACCATGAGATGTGTGTAACTGTGTGTGATGGTGTATTCAGGCTGTGTTGGACCATGAGATGTGTGTAACTGTGTGTGTTTGTGTATACAGACTGTATTGGACCATGAGATGTGTGTAACTGTGTGTGTTGGTGTATTCAGACTGTGTTGGATCATGAGATGTGTGTAACTGTGTGTGTTGGTGTATTCAGACTGTGTTGGATCATGAGATGTATGTAAGTGTGTGTGTTGGTGTATTCAGACTGTATTGGACCATGAAATGTGTGTAACTGTGTGTGTTAGTGTATTCATACTGTGTTGAATCATGAGATGTGTGTAACTGTGTGTGTTGGTGTATTCAGACTGTGTTGGATCATGAGATGTGTGTAACTGTGTGTGTTGGTGTATTCAGACTGTGTTGGATCATGAGATGTGTGTAACTGTGTGTGTTGGTGTATTCAGACTGTGTTGAACCATGAGATGTGTGTAACTGTGTATGTTTGTGTATTCAGACTGTATTGGAACATGAGATGTGTGTAACTGTGTGTGTTGGTGTATTCAGACTGTATTGGACAATGAGATGTGTGTAACTGTGAGTGTTGGTGTATTCAGACTGTTGGATCATGAGATGTGTGTAACTGTGTGTGTTGGTGTATTCAGACTGTATTGGATCATGAGATGTGTGTAACTGTGTGTGATGGTGTATTCAGACTGTGTTGGACCATGAAATGTGTATAACTGTGTGTGTTGGTGTATTCAGACTGTGTTGGACCATGAGATGTGTGTAACTGTGTGTGTTGGTTTATTCACACTGTGTTGGATCATGAAATATGTGTAACTGTGTGTGTTGGTTTATTCAGACTGTGTTGAACCATGAGATGTGTGTAACTGTGTGTGTTTGTGAATTCAGACTGTATTGGACCATGAGATGTGTTTAACTGTGTGTGTTTGTGAATTCAGACTGTATCGGACCATGCGATGTGTGTAACTGTGTGTGTTGGTGTATTCAGACTGTGTTGGATCATAACATGTGTGTAACTGTGTGTGTTGTTGTAATCAGACTGTGTTGGATCATGACATGTGTGTAACTGTGTGTGTTGGTGTATTCAGGCTGTGTTGGATCATGAGATGTGTGTAACTGTGTGTGTTGGTGTATTCAGACTGTGTTGGATCATGAGATGTGTGTAACTGTGTGTGTTGGTGTATTCAGACTGTGTTGGACCATGAGATGTGTGTAACTGTGTGTGATGGTGTACTCAGACTGTGTTGGATCATGAGATGTATGTAAATGTGTGTGTTGGTGTATTCAGACTGTTTTGGACCATGAAATGTGTGTGTTAGTGTATTCATACTGTGTTGGATCATGAGATGTGTGTAACTGTGTGTGTTGGTGTATTCAGACTGTGTTGGATCATGAGATGTGTGTAACTGTGTGTGTTGGTGTATTCAGACTGTGTTGAACCATGAGATGTGTGTAACTGTGTGTGTTTGTGTATTCAGACTGTATTGGAACATGAGATGTGTGTAACTGTGTGTGTTGGTGTATTCAGACTGTGTTGGATCATGAGATGTGTGTAACTGTGTGTGTTGGTGTATTCAGACTGTATTGGACAATGAGATGTGCGTAACTGTGTGTGTTGATGTATTCAGACTGTGTTGGATCATGAGATGTGTGTAACTGTGTGTGTTGGTGTATTCAGACTGTGTTGGATCATGAGATGTGTGTAACTGTGTGTGTTGGTGTATTCAGACTGTGTTGGACCGTGAGATGTGTGTAACTGTGTGTGTTGGTGTATTCAGAATGTGTTGGAACATAAGACGTGTGCAACTGTGTGTGATGGTGCATTCAGACTGTGTTGGACCGTGAGATGTGTGTAACTGTGTGTGTTGGTGTATTCAGACTGTGTTGGACCATAAAATGTGTGTAACTGTGTGTGATGGTGCATTCAGACTGTGTTGGACCATGAGATGTGTGTAACTGTGTGTGTTTGTGTATACAGACTGTATTGGACCATGAGATGTGTGTAACTGTGTGTGTTGGTGTATTCAGACTGTGTTGGATCATGAGATGTGTGTAACTGTGTGTGTTGGTGTATTCAGACTGTGTTGGATCATGAGATGTGTGTAACTGTGTGTGTTGGTGTATTCAGACTGTATTGGACAATGAGATGTGTGTAACTGTGTGTGTTGGTGTATTCAGACTGTGTTGGAACCTGAGATGTGTGTAACTGTGTGTGTTGGTGTATTCAGACTGTATTGGACAATGAGATGTGTGTAACTGTGAGTGTTGGTGTATTCAGACTGTTGGATCATGAGATGTGTGTAACTGTGTGTGTTGGTGTATTCAGACTGTATTGGATCATGAGATGTGTGTAACTGTGTGTGTTGGTGTATTCACACTGTATTGGACTATGAAATATGTGTAACTGTGTGTGTTGGTGGATTCAGACTGTGTTGGGTCATGAGATGTGTGTAACTGTGTGTGTTGGTTTATTCACACTGTGTTGGATCATGAAATATGTGTAACTGTGTGTGTTGGTGTATTCAGACTGTGTTGAACCATGAGATGTGTGTAACTGTGTGTGTTTGTGAATTCAGACTGTATTGGAACATGAGATGTGTGTAACTGTGTGTGTTTGTGAATTCAGACTGTATTGGACCATGTGATATGTGTAACTGTGTGTGTTGGTGTATTCAGACTGTGTTGGATCATGACATGTGTGTAACTGTGTGTGTTGGTGTATTCAGACTGTGTTGGATCATGAGATGTGTGTAACTGTGTGTGTTGGTGTATTCCGACTGTGTTGGATCATGAGATGTGTGTAACTGTGTGTGTTGGTGTATTCCGACTGTGTTGAACCATGAGATGTGTGTAACTGTGTGTGTTTGTGTATTCAGACTGTGTTGGACCGTGAGATGTGCGTAACTGTGTGTGTTGATGTATTCAGACTGTGTTGGATCATGAGATGTGTGTAACTGTGTGTGTTGGTGTATTCAGACTGTGTTGGATCATGAGATGTGTGTAACTGTGTGTGCTGGTGTATTCAGACTGTGTTGGACCGTGAGATGTGTGTAACTGTGTGTGTTGGTGTATTCAGAATGTGTTGGAACATAAGATGTGTGCAACTGTGTGTGATGGTGCATTCAGACTGTGTTGGACCGTGAGATGTGTGTAACTGTGTGTGTTGGTGTATTCAGACTGTGTTGGACCATAAAATGTGTGTAACTGTGTGTGATGGTGCATTCAGACTGTGTTGGACCATGAGATGTGTGTAACTGTGTGTGTTTGTGTATACAGACTGTATTGGACCATGAGATGTGTGTAACTGTGTGTGTTGGTGTATTCAGACTGTGTTGGATCATGAGATGTGTGTAACTGTGTGTGTTGGTGTATTCAGACTGTGTTGGATCATGAGATGTATGTAAGTGTGTGTGTTGGTGTATTCAGACTGTATTGGACCATGAAATGTGTGTAACTGTGTGGGTTAGTGTATTCATACTGTGTTGAATCATGAGATGTGTGTAACTGTGTGTGTTGGTGTATTCAGACTGTGTTGGATCATGAGATGTGTGTAACTGTGTGTGTTGGTGTATTCAGACTGTGTTGGATCATGAGATGTGTGTAACTGTGTGTGTTGGTGTATTCAGACTGTGTTGAACCATGAGATGTGTGTAACTGTGTATGTTTGTGTATTCAGACTGTATTGGAACATGAGATGTGTGTAACTGTGTGTGTTGGTGTATTCAGACTGTATTGGACAATGAGATGTGTGTAACTGTGAGTGTTGGTGTATTCAGACTGTTGGATCATGAGATGTGTGTAACTGTGTGTGTTGGTGTATTCAGACTGTATTGGATCATGAGATGTGTGTAACTGTGTGTGATGGTGTATTCAGACTGTGACCATGAAATGTGTACCAGACTGACCATGAGATGTGTGTAACTGTGTGTGTTGGTTTATTCACACTGTGTATTCAGACTGTGTTGAACCATTGGACCATGAGATGTGTGTAACTGTGTGTGTTGGTTCAGACTGTATTCATGCGACTGTGTTGGATCATGATCATAACATGTGTGTAACTGTGTGTGTTGGTGTATTCAGACTGTGTTGGACCATGAGATGTGTGTAACTGTGTGTGTTGGTGTATTCAGACTGTATTGGATCATGAGATGTGTGTAACTGTGTGTGATGGTGTATTCAGACTGTGTTGGACCATGAGATGTGTGTAACTGTGTGTGTTGGTGTATTCAGACTGTGTTGGACCATGAGATGTGTGTAACTGTGTGTGATGGTGTATTCAGACTGTGTTGGATCATGAGATGTATGTAAATGTGTGTGTTGGTGTATTCAGACTGTATTGGACCATGAAATGTGTGTGTTAGTGTATTCATACTGTGTTGGATCATGAGATGTGTGTAACTGTGTGTGTTGGTGTATTCAGACTGTGTTGGATCATGAGATGTGTGTAACTGTGTGTGTTGGTGTATTCAGACTGTGTTGGACCATGAGATGTGTGTAACTGTGTGTGATGGTGCATTCAGACTGTGTTGGACCGTGAGATGTGTGTAACTGTGTGTGTTTGTGTATTCAGACTGTGTTGGACCATAAGATGTGTGTAACTGTGTGTGATGGTGCATTCAGACTGTGATAGACCGTGAGATGTGTGTAACTGTGTGTGTTTGTGTATTCAGACTGTATTGGACAATGAGATGTGTGTAACTGTGTGTGTTGGTGTATTCAGACTGTGTTGGATCATGAGATGTGTGTAACTGTGTGTGTTGGTGTATTCAGACAGAATTGGACCATGAGATGTGTGTAACTGTGTGTGTTGGTGTATTCAGACTGTATTGGATCATGAGATGTGTGTAACTGTGTGTGATGGTGTATTCAGACTGTGTTGGACCATGAGATGTGTGTAACTGTGTGTGATGGTGTATTCAGGCTGTGTTGGACCATGAGATGTGTGTAACTGTGTGTGATGGTGTATTCAGACTGTGTTGGACCATGAGATGTGTGTAACTGTGTGTGATGGTGTATTCAGACTGTGTTGGATCATGAGATGTATGTAAATGTGTGTGTTGGTGTATTCAGACTGTATTGGACCATGAAATGTGTGTGTTAGTGTATTCATACTGTGTTGGATCATGAGATGTGTGTAACTGTGTGTGTTGGTGTATTCAGACTGTGTTGGATCATGAGATGTGTGTAACTGTGTGTGTTGGTGTATTCAGACTGTGTTGAACCATGAGATGTGTGTAACTGTGTGTGTTTGTGTATTCAGACTGTATTGGAACATGAGATGTGTGTAACTGCGTGTGTTGGTGTATTCAGACTGTGTTGGATCATGAGATGTGTGTAACTGTGTGAATTGGTGTATTCAGACTGTATTGGACAATGAGATGTGTGTAACTGTGTGTGTTGGTGTATTCAGACTGTGTTGGATCATGAGATGTGTGTAACTGTGTGTGTTGGTGTATTCAGACTGTATTGGATCATGAGATGTGTGTAACTGTGTGTGATGGTGTATTCAGACTGTGTTGGACCATGAGATGTGTATAACTGTGTGTGTTGGTGTATTCAGACTGTGTTGGACCATGAGATGTGTGTAACTGTGTGTGATGGTGTATTCAGGCTGTATTGGACCATGAGATGTGTGTAACTGTGTGTGATGGTGTATTCAGACTGTGTTGGATCATGAGATGTATGTAACTGTGTGTGTTGGTGTATTCAGACTGTATTGGACCATGAAATGTGTGTAATTGTGTGTGTTGGTGTATTCAGACATAATTGGACTATGAGATGTGTGTAACTGTGTCTGTTAGTGTATTCAGACTGTGTTGGATCATGAGATGTGTGTAACTGTGTGTGTTGGTGTATTCAGACTGTATTGGATCATGAGATGTGTGTAACTGTGTGTGATGGTGTATTCAGACTGTGTTGGACCATGAGATGTGTGTAACTGTGTGTGATGGTGTATTCAGGCTGTATTGGACCATGAGATGTGTGTAACTCTGTGTGATGGTGTATTCAGACTGTGTTGGATCATGAGATATATGTAAGTGTGTGTGTTGGTGTATTCAGACTGTATTGGACCATGAATGTGTGTAACTGTGTGTGTTGATGTATTCAGACTTTGTTGGATCATGAGATGTGTGTAACTGTGTGTGTTGGTGTATTCAGACTGTGTTGGATCATGATATGTGTGTAACTGTGTGTGTTGGTGTATTCAAACTGTGTTGGATCATGAGATGTTTGTAACTGTGTGTGTTGGTGTATTCAGACTGTGTTGGATCATGAGATGTGTGTAACTGTGTTTGTTGGTGTATTCAGACTGTATTGGACCATGAGATGTGTGTAACTATGTGTGTTGGTGTATTCAGACTCTGTTGGACCATGAGATGTGTGTAACTGTATGTGATGGTGCATTCAGACTGTGTTGGACCATGAGATGTGTGTAACTGTGTGTGATGGTGTATTCAGACTGTGTTGGACCGTGATATGTGTGTAACTGTGTGTGATGGTGTATTCAGGCTGTATTGGACCATGAGATGTGTGTAACTGTGTGGGATGGTGTATTCAGGCTGCATAGGACCATGAGATGTGTGTAACTGTGTGGGATGTTGTATTCAGTCTGTGTTGGACCATGAGATGTGTGTAACTGTGTGTGGTGGTGCATTCAGACTGTACTGGACCATGAGATGTGTGTAACTGTGTGCGTTGGTGTATTCAGACTGTGTTGGATCATGAGATGTGTGTAACTGTGTGAGATGGTGTATTCAGGCTGTATTGGACCATGAGATGTGTGTAACTGTGTGCGTTGGTGTATTCAGACTGTGTTGGATCATGAGATGTGTGTAACTGTGTGTGATGGTGTATTCAGGCTGTATTGGACCATGAGATGTGTGTAACTGTGTGTGATGGTGTATTCAGACTGTGTTGGACCGTGAGATGTGTGTAACTGTGTGTGATGGTGTATTCACGCTGTATTGGACCATGAGATGTGTGTAGCTGTGTGGGATGGTGTATTCAGGCTGTATAGGACCATGAGATGTGTGTAACTGTGTGGGATGGTGTATTCAGTCTGTGTTGGACCATGAGATGTGTGTAACTGTGTGTGGTGGTGCATTCAGACTGTACTGGACCATGAGATGTGTGTAACTGTGTGCGTTGGTGTATTCAGACTGTGTTGGATCATGAGATGTGTGTAACTGTGTGTGATGGTGTATTCAGGCTGTATTGGACCATGAGATGTGTGTAACTATGTGTGATGGTGTATTCAGACTGTGTTGGACCATGAGATGTGTGTAACTGTGTGTGATGGTGTATTCAGACTGTGTTGGACCATGAGATGTGTGTAACTGTGTGTGATGGTGTATTCAGACTGTTGGACCATGAGATGTGTGTAACTGTGTGTGATGGTGCATTCAGGCTGTGTTGGATCATGAGATGTGTGTAACTGCGTGTGATGGTGCATTCAGGCTGTGTTGGATCATGAGATGTGTGTAACTGTGTGTGATGGTGTATTCAGACTGTGTTGGACCATGAGATGTGTGTAACTGTGTGTGGCGGTGCATTCAGCCTGTATTGGACCATGAGATGTGTGTAACTGTGTGTGATGGTGCATTCAGGCTGTGTTGGATCATGAGATGTGTGTAACTGTGTGTGATGGTGTATTCAGGCTGTATTGAACCATGAGATGTGTGTAACTGTGTGTGATGGTGTATTCAGACTGTGTTGGACCAAGAGATTTGTGTAACTGTGTGTGATGGTGTATTCAGACTGTGTTGGACCATGATATGTGTGTAACTGTGTGTGATCGTGTATTCAGACTGTGTTGGACCATGAGATGTGTGTAACTGTGTGTGATGGTGTATTCAGGCTGTATTGGACCATGAGATGTGTGTAACTCTGTGTGATGGTGTATTCAGACTGTGTTGGACCATGAGATGTGTGTAACTGTGTGTGATGGTGTATTCAGGCTGTATTGGACCATGAGACATACATCATGAATCTGACAGAGGCCAACCTGTCAAATAAACCCCAGTGGATCAAAGAATACTCTGCCAAGGTAAGAACATTGACTGCTTGTTTATCTTTGACAGGAAGCTGTAGAAACTCCAGGCTTCCAGCCAACTTTTGACGACTAAATAAAGCAGTTTATGCTGTACAGACCTACATTTGCCTCAGATTTGTTACACGGAATGTGTAACTTTTACATTTGCCTCAGATTTGTTATACGGAATGTGTAACTTTTACATTTGCCTCAGATTTGTTACACGGAATGTGTAACTTTTACATTTGCCTCAGATTTGTTACATGGAATGTGTAACTTTTATATTTGCCTCAGATTTGTTACATGGAATGTGTAACTTTTACATTTGCCTCAGATTTGTTACATGGAATGTGTAACTTTTACATTTGCCTCAGATTTATTACATGGAATGTGTAACTTTTACATTTGCCTCAGATTTGTTACATGGAATGTGGAACTTTTACACACAAATGATTATTTCTGCAATATATTTTTAATTCACTTGGCATCACTTGATAGTCAAGCATGAGGTGTTGACATTGGCAACTGACCTCAATTAGAGTTTCATATGCTATTTGTTCTTTTGGTAATAATTGCGTATTTTGAATCAGTATATCACGCCAGCAACCTCGGTGCGGAATCTAGCAGTGATGTTTGATAGTAACTTCAATTTCCGACAACACATCTCAAACATGTCGCTGCTGTTTTTATCATATTCATGATCTTTGCCGTATTCGCCGGTATAACTATTGCAACAGTGCTTGTTAGCAGCAGACTTGACTATTGCAATTCCCTCCTTTATAATGTCGCTAGCAAGGATATAACAAAACTTCAGCGTGTCAAAAATTGTCTAGCAAGATCTCCTCGTTTTTCTTGCTCTGTACCACTTTTGAAGTCTGCATGGGCTTCCTGTGTGATATCGTATAATATTTAAGATCTGTACCATTACATACCAGGCACTGTCCAGTAAGCAACCATCTTATTTGCATTCATTGCTTACTCCTGTAAGAAAACCTATCCAGCTTCGATCATCTAGTTCTGACCTACGTTTTGTTCCTAGAATCAACACTAACATTGGACCTAGGGCTTTTTCTGTTGCTACACCAACTCTTTGGAATATGTTCCCTCTTAGTGTTAGATCAGTTGAAAATATTACAAAATTTTGTCGTCATTTAAAAACTTATCTTTACAACCTTGCTCATCCACCATAGCTCCCTAGCGCCTTGACCCATCTGTTGACAACTGGAATACTACTAATGGATTTTGAGATTGACCAATCCTGTTGTTTTGATGCGCCTCTGAGCTTGGTTTCCAAGGATTTAGGCGCAATAGAAGTTATCTTATTATTATACCGATTTAATCTCCAGCATTTGTTCCAATATTCCAAGGCAGCTCAGCTGTACTGACTCACAATAGCGTTTTATTCCTAAGATTAATCTTAACACTGGCAAGCTTTCTCTATAGCTGCACATAAAATCTAAAATGAACTCCCCATTAGCTTACGATCTTCAGAAACTATGGCAAGTAGAAAACTCAAGATGTATTTGTTTGAAATTGCTTTCCCACCCGAAACATTCGACATTCCCTAGCTTTAATGATGACTCTTGCACGTCCCTGTTTAAGATTACACCTAATGATTCTTGTTTTGTTGCACCTCTCAGCTCAAGTTCCTGACGGCATGGGCACCATAGAAGTATACTATACTATAATTTATTATTATTGTAAACAAGAAGTTAACCTTTGTACAAACAATCCATGATTGGAATTTTGGTTCCATTCTGTGACATGCTTGTACTGTATGTTTAGGAGACATACAGCTTGTCAAGTCTGGCGCCAACTGACTGGGATGACTTGGTCCAAAGGATGAACTCAGACGATGCCATGCTACAGACCTTCTACAGGCAAGCAGTCCTTAAGTCGTCCTCCCATAGTGCTCCCCAATCAGCCTCTATATAACGTTTTAAGCTTAAATTTAATAAAGATATTACTTATTTGCTGGCAAGTCTACTACTGATCTTCAAAAATAGATGACATGATTTGAGTTAAACCAAATGTATTGCAACAGATACAACTAAACCAGCACAGATTAAGTGTAAGTGACCATAAGATTAAGCATAAATTGCAAAATGCATGAAGTCATTTATAAATAGTGCCATTTTTCAGCTGCCCGTCATGGAAGTTACTTGAAAGTACAACTCACCAAACATGATCTTTGTTATTCTGTGAAATTAGACATTAATTTTTAATAATGTTAACTGAAAGAAAACATGATTTATGCAAGTATTAATGAGGTGTCTGATGCCTTCTAGGCTGTACTGGAAGTCACACTCGCCGACATCCACTTGCGACAAGAAATGTAAACAGCAGTACCTGTGCGAGATCAAGACCGGGCGGTCACATGACTCTCAGATGTGTCAACACTTTAACATTACCATCACAGAGGCAATGCTTTATCGGAAAGCAAAAACGTTCTGTTAGGCACAGCGGGAGTATTTGTAGCAATCAGTTATGGTCGAGTGATTTTATGTACATCCATGGAAGAGGTAAAATATTGGCTAGTCTCCTTTAGTTTGTGACCATAGGGAACAACTCTTATATGACTGACAACAAATGCATAGCCACGGCCACCGTCTGGTTAAAAGATAGATTGGGCTAGCAAATAACCATGGAATTATATTATACAAACTATCCTTTGGGGCAATACTTTGTAATGATAATCACGTGGCTAATTCTGGAGGTTACAATCTTGTGGTTTAAACAGAAATCTTGCTATGATCCCAAAAGTAAAAGGCTATCTGGGGGTGATTTTGAAAGTAGAAATGGCCATCTTGATATGATTGCAAAAGGTTTTTGGTGCTAATTTAGAGAGTGGAATATAATAGATAATATAATTTTGTAGGCTGGGTGTAATTGCGCTACAGAGAATGGTGTATGTCTATGAAAATGAGGGCACAAATTGTGAAGTTCAGTTGTAACTGCATAGCAGGATATTTGTAATCTGCATTGATGTAAATAATTCTGTGATGTCTTGGATGCTATCGAGCACAACATCTTTTAGAGATGGCGATTTTTTTAGTTATCTTGTAACTGTTTCTAACTGTTCAACAACGCTGCACTGGTTACATTTTCGAGTTATTTTAAGTTGCGACGATCGAACATGTGAAAGGGAAGGCACAGATTGTATCTAGAGTGATACACTCTGAACTTGTTCTTTCTACGATGTTTCTAAGGTCATCCAGTACAATTAATGTAACAATTAATGTAACTAAGAGTGGCTTTTAATCATAATCAACTGCTGTTATTTTAACAATGTTGCACTAGCAGTATATTTTGTTGTTTTCAGCTGGGATGATCGGTTGTTTCAGGAGTACAATGCCAAGGTTGTGTTTTATGTGATGGAGTCCAACCTTGTTACTTCTGTTCCTTAAATCGGCATCACCAGAAAATGGTGTCCAACCATGAACAGAGATGGAAAAACATCACGTGTGTTTTTTAGTGTCTATCAAGTTCTTTTATAAATACCCGGTATGTTTTAAATATGATATCTCTAGTTATGTTGGTTTATTTAAATATATTGAAACAATGCTGACAATGAGATCAAAAAAATTGATGTGGAACGTGTGCATTCAAAATGGCTTCTTAATCATGTCATGGTAGTAATGTTGTTTAATGCACAAATTTGTGTTTTCGAACTATTCACATGTTACTTTGGCCAGTTCTTGCCGGTGTTATTTATTGGAGCTGTTGTTTGGAGAAGGTTATTGCCGTGGAGCAGGTAGCTGATTAGGTGCAGCTTTTCTATGAGGATTGTATTTATTAGAAAAAGAAAAAAGAAAATTTTTATTTTTGTAAATGATGCACGGTATCAGAATGACTGCATTATGACTGTGCAGAGGCATTCCTTTTCTCAGGGAGTCAAATTTGACAGAGCTGGATTCTGAATGTTGACATCGAAATAAATTATGCTTTTAACAGAGAATTGCGTATTGCGACATTTATTGAGAACCTTGATTCTTTCACCCAAGTATGACCTCTGGATTAAATAGGGGTCGGGACCCCTTTGTATAGGTGCCAACTTGTTAACAGAAATAAGTGGCACCTGTAAAGTGTACAAGGGTCCATGTCCGCTGCTTTGATGCGCATTCTCTAAAGGAACATGTCATGCAAACTAGGATATTAATCGAGTATATTTCTTCTTAACATATCCAACAGTCATAACCGTTGCATATGCTTACATCTGTTATTAAAATCTTTGGACCTGTTAACAAGAAATATTCTCAAAAAAAAATTAACTATTCCAAAGAATGTTAAATCTTGACAGAGTCTGGCCCAGTTTCACTGATCTCTAAATAAATAATAAAAATATTTGCGAGAGTTACTCTAACTTAATTTTTAGTCCTTTGGCCCAAGGTCCAAGGGATTATTGCCATCACTCTGTGTCCGCTGTCCGCCGTTAGCTGTCGTATCTCAGAAACCGTTCAGCAACTTTTTCTATAATTTTGCAGACATCTTAGGGCACTGCCACTATGCACGAGAAATCTGTATTTGATTGAATCATTCTAAGCGCTCCCTAGTTGGAATTAAAGATCTATTATTTGCATGCCATTTCAAACATATGAGCTATATCTCATAATACAAAAAGCACAAACTATCAGGAATGTGTCCTACCCAGGTATGCCTGTAATACCGTCAAATTTAAGAAAAGTTACTAGATGTGCAGACAAGCTATAAGCATGAGCACCTATACATTTGGTTTGGAGGTGTAATAATCCAGCACTGCAAAAATACTATAGCCTCTTTCACACATTGTATGTATAAGAGTACCAGTACCCAGTTATAGAGTTAGGGACTTGCGTGAATAAATGTTATGTAGTAATTGCAGTGTGACTGAAAGTAAAGGGAAGTTCTTCGCACAGTATCCAGTCCTCAACAGTTTACACTTTACTCCCCGGCAGACCTGTTCAATCAAACACCATCTCGACTTCTCTGCGAAGAATCCAGCCATGCTGCAATTAATGCGCGAAGACTATTCATACATAAATAACCGCCACTGTCTATAGACAGGTACTCATTCTTGCAGCCGAGTGAACTTGAGCAATGTAGAGTGAACAAACTTGCCCAAGGTTTGACACCGCAGCACAGGATTCGAACCTGGGTTCTGCCGGTTAAGAGTCCAAAGCTCTAGGCACTGCACCACTGGATGTCCCTTTCTTGCCTGCAGTAATAATAAGACTTCTGTTGCATCTAAACTTTAAGAAATATTGTATAGCGCTTTGAGCATTTTATGGAAATTGAGCTCTATAAGTAATAAATACTATTATAAGACAAAGGCAATGACATAGTTTTTACATTAATATTTATTATACAACTCCATCAATTAGAAAATCGTACAATTATTCATTAATTACAGTAAACAAAGTCGGAGAAAAGTGAACATGACAGCCCATCCAATTTCTAGCCCTCCTAGCCGATGTAGGCGCCACCAAGTGAAGGGTGTGGTGGTAGAGTGCTGAACTGTTAATCAACAAGACCAGGGTTTGAGTCCACCTACCACCTTTTGAAACCTGGTAGTTACGTTCATCCTATACTGACAATGTCTTACAGAAGAAAACCCAAGTCATCAATCCTTTCTACCTGGTGTCCATAACTAGGGGGATGTTAGGGTGTTGAAAACAGTTGGTAATTATAGGATATATCTCTTATGTCAACATATAATGTGGCAACTGGAAATGTTTTTTACTACTACTTAATATTTACTTATGAAAATATGTTGGCCAACGGTTAAACTGAACATGGATGCTGCCTACTGGCTAGAACAAGAAATTATCATTAGTCGTTCTACCTTAATTGTACTACTACTGATCGGCATGATCTAGCAAAGACCATAATAATGTGTGCGTGTGTGTATATATCTTCATCTAGTAGTCGGTCATTAAAACATTGACACAAATGTCCTTCAGTGCTGCTGAAGTAACACGAGCTATGAGCCATTTCAGGGGTTCACAATACAGCTTAGAAACATTGATCAAGACAGTCAGATATGCGGAAATGTAGTTAAATGCACTAAACAAGAAACTTGTCACCTGATTAACCGAGTACTGGTAGTTCTGTTGAGTGTAACTCGCCAGAACATGGACACATTCAGTTGTCATTTTTATATCATATTATTACAAAACTGTAAATTTGTAGGATGTCTGCATCAATAATTATTTTGCCATTGTAATTCTGAATCCAATTCGACTAATATTATAGACATATCTTACGGATATGATCTAAACTTATAAGGATACAGGAAATAAGAATTTCCAACAATTATCTAGTTAACATGGATGAAAATTGGCTATCATTTAATATCTGACTGTCTTTTCATACAAACTTAATACACTGCAAATTTGATCAGGATAGGACAAGCAGTTTTTTTAAGATATGACAGTTATTGAAAATATATGACATTTCATGAGGAGTGCAACCCTTAAAACGTAATGAGGGTGACCTGGATTATTTATGTTTATCATAATCACAATGAGCTGTCTAGTCACCATCAATTCTAATGAGACCAACTAGAAAAATGGCCAAGCATTAGAGAGAAACGTACTTCCAATAAACAGTCACTCACAAGTTACAATACTGTTTCTGTGGTTAGTAATACACCAAATGTACAATTAAACATTATAGTATCCTGATGATAAGTTGAAAACAGTGGCATAAACGTCCATTGCACGAGATGGTCATTTTATGCAATCATCACAGTCGACTCCATTTGCTACGATCCTACTCCTGTTTGCTGCGGACACCACCAATGATCTTCCTGCGTTGTTGGAACATGTGCTTGTAGAGCTGTGGAAAGACTACAACAAAACACACAGCGATACTAATTAAATTTGAAACAAGAAAGAGAACGTAACACATTTTCACACAGTAAAACACTGAAAATCTGTAACGGTGAAGTTGTTTTTCAAAGCGAGGAGTGTTAAAATAGAATCACCTTTATGTGTAGTTTCATTAGTGTTTATAAACAGAAACTCAAGAAAGAAAAATTGAGAATGGAAGAGAAAAAAAACAGACAACAATTTAGTTTCATTTTGCAGAGGGTCAAAATGACCCTTAATATGACTGGCAGTTGTGAGAAATAAAATACACAGCATTTAGGTGCAATTTTCAGAGGATTCATTATAAAGTTCAAGAAATATAAATCATATGCTAACACTGCATGATATATAATTAATACTGGTTACCCATTTTGCTACTTACATGGAATGTAGCCGAGCTTGACAGTGACCTACTGACATGGAATGTAACTGAGCATGACATTGACCTACTTACATGTCATATAACTGAGCACTACAGTGAACTACTGACATGGAATGTAACTGAGCATGACATGGACCTACTTACATGTCATATAACTCAGCACTACAGAGGCCTACTGACATGGAATGTAACTGAGCATGACATTGACCTACTTACATGTCATATAACTCAGCACTACAGTGAACTACTGACATGGAATGTAACTGAGCATGACATGGACCTACTTACATGGCATATAACTGAGCATGACATCGACCTACTGACATGGAATGTAATTGAGCGTGTCATTGACCTACTTACATGGAATGTAACTGAGCATGACAACTATCATGAAGTAGTGAAAGCTGAAGGCGATGTTGGCAGGGTTAGGCATGGCCACTGAGTACATCGTCGTACGTCGCAGCGTCGGCAGTGACATGTAGATGGTGATCAGCTCACCCTGGTGGCAAACACATGCAAAACAAATCACTGAGAATGGTTGCTGTATGCTAACTGTACACATGAACTATGATGGTGGGTGAATATCAACATATCAACTGTTTAGATGAATAATCTTTGCAGAGTTAAATTTTTATATGAAAGCACTGGGTTTCATTACAACTGTAATCATGACTGAGTGTTTTGATAACACAGTAATATACAGTATTTTACAGCTTTACAACCCTTACCCACATTATCACCCACCTCCCATTTCCAGAAAATTTTAGTTAAATGCCCACCTTCTCACATTACTGCCCACCCCCTCTCAGGCACATATATAAATCCATGTTATTAAGATCGAGACAATAAACATGCAGAAATATGACAAAATGGGCCAAAAATTGTTCCATATTCTTCAGACTTAACGTGGTTTGTTCCAATTATTTTATTATTATTATTTACTCAAGGACGCAATATGTCTACACAACAGCCCATCCCCCAATTTTAGAATATCTCAACCTAATCGCCCAAGGGTGATAATGCAGTCAAACACGGTAGTTCAAAATTAATTGATTTACATAATTATTGTGATGTTGCAATAATGTTCTCTATTCAAAGTAATTGATCGATATAGTGTTCTAAAATCATAGGAATACTGTTGACTATTACATTTTAACTTGATAACAAAACTATTTATTACACATCGTACCAGCCAGATATCAAGTCACGTTCTGTCAAAGGCACCAGTTGTGTAATTCAATGCAACTAAACTAATCTAATTTAGTCAATGTAGACGACAGTGTGATCATATTAATTAAAAGCATAATCTAAACTTTCTGGTATGTTGTAATAATGATGAAGATATCTTTAAGGAAGACAAAATGTTGCTTCAACTTGCCACATTGTCAATCATGTTTTGTGGAGTTCTGCAATGATGACTCTCAAATTAAGCCATTAGCCTAAGAAAGACCCTAAGACTCATGGCACATGTGTGCATGCATGAGTGTGCATGCGTTTATGTACACGTGTGTGTGCACACGTGTGCATGTATGAGGTCATGGTAATGAAGCAGCACTTACTGACACCCCAATGGGGTATAAGATGATGAAGAGGGTGTATCTGAAACAGAGAGAGAAAATACACAACTAAGTATATGAAAATATTGTTATTGGAACAGAAAACTTGCACAAGAGTTGCTCTGTAATGGTGAATTGACTGATATCTTTACTGTGGCACGTCGTGGGAGAATTAAAGATTAAACTATGACACGTAGGAATCATATATTGTAAAGGTGAGTTCTTATCAAATGTGCTATCAGTCCACAGGAATACTCAAAGTGCTTTTACACTTTACTCCCTGGCAGACCTGTTCAATCGAACACCATATCAACTTCTCTGGGAAGCATTCAGTCAGAACAGTGCATGAAGACTATTCACACACAAACAACTACCAGTGTCTATAGCCAGGTACTCATTCATACAGCTGAGTAAACTGGAACAACGTAGAATGAATGAACTTGCTCAAGGCATATGTCCTAAGTACCCACCTCCACCACTGAACCAAGCATGTATCCTAAGTACATACCTCACCACACTACAAGTATGGCATTTTTAAGTACTTGCCTACACCACTGGACCAAGTAAGGCATGTGTGCTAAGTACCTACCTATACCACTTGACCAAGTAACTTTAGTAAGGCATGTGTCTTAAGTACCCACCTACACCACTGGACCAAGTAACTTTAGTAAGGCATGTGTCTTAAGTACCCACCTACACCACTGGACCAAGTAAGGCATGTGTGCTAAGTACCTACCTACACCACTTGACCAAGTAATTTTAGTAAGGCATGTGTCTTAAGTACCCACCTACACCACTGAACCAAGTAAGGCATGTGTCCTAAGTACCTACCTACACCACTGGACCAAGTAAGGCATGTGTCCAATCAGGCCAAATGTGTAGAATGCATAGCGGATGACTTCTGTGATTGACCAAGCAGTTAGTAACATTGGGATTCCCACGCTGTTTTGTACCTGAAAACATATGACATAATGTGTTAAATACTGATTCAGCAGTTTTCTTTTGTGAACAACAGTTTTGTCAATAACAACAGCAGGTGAAATAGTTATTACTTTTGTCATTCTTGATAGCTCCAAATAAACAACACATCTTAATAATTACAGTTTGTTTATTTAATAAACTCTTGTTTAATCGTTTTGTTGTCACATTTTTACCAGTGACAATTATTACAATATAAACATAAAAAGAATGCTTTAATTAAACAAATTGACTGATTTTATTTCGTAATGTGTCTACATTTTCTTTGAACAGCTCCATCTACAGGATAGTCAAGGAACCCAGGACCAATGGCAGCGCCATCTGTCAGTAGAAACTAGCAAAATGTTGTGTCCTTCAAAGTTAATTTTTTGATCTACCAATCTTTTTTATTTAATAATAATTAACTATATAATTAAGGCAGAAGGGGTAACTATCCAATAGTCGAGTAATTACCTACTGAAGGGGTAAATAGTCCATCAAGTAACTCACCTCTTTGACACTGCAAGCAACAAGCAGCAGCATGACCCTTGACATCACCTGGACACCGGTCAGAACTGGATTGGACTTGACCAGTCCAAACACAGCATGGATGATCTAGAAATGTGAGAGTCGGAAAAGTTCAGAAATGAAGTTACAGTTTACAGGTGAAATGATGTAGGGCACAATCCATGTCCTGATGGTTTGCCATATAATATGAAATATATTGTTCACAGCTACGAGCTACAAGATTCCCTTATATAGCAAGAAATAAACTTACTCTGGATGTTTCAACCCATCTACGGCAGATCTTGTTCACACACTAATGACATGTCACAAACATCGCATATGTTTCAACATTTCTTCCAAAGTTTATTTCTTGATACATGTTCATTGCCATGTAATGTTTGCTAGAAATGAACAGAATTAATGTTGTTATTTTACCTCAAGCAGTGCCCCCAACTGGAATATGTTGAGCTTGGTGGCCACCTCCGCATACAATCCTTTGTGAGATTCCTCAACAATGAAGTGTAGAACAATGTTCAGGGCAATCGATGTCCATCTACAAGTCAGAGACGGAAGCAATTACACCTTCAAGGTAAATACGTTATAGTCACTACTACAATGAACGAGCATAAATACCAGTATTACTTACAAAAAAAATAGCCTAACAAATTATGATTAGTTCTGTTACTTTGCAATTACACAGGATGAGGACATTAATAGTCCCCAGGATAAAAAGTTTTTAGGATACTGAATGTGAATGGAAATAAAAATATTGATAGAACATTTGGAAGTACTTTTCACACAAGTTTAATAACAAAGCTGCAGTAATGGGGATGTAAATAGAACAGTTATGGAGTTTCTTATTTTGGATTTATACAGACCTCCCAGGTCAAGACAGGAGAGATTAAATACTACTATCTGACTGCATTGTGTACTGTGTATCTTTATTAATCTGTGCACTTCGTACATTGTACACACTGTTACGTTTGCTGATAAATTGTCACATTAAATCTTTAAATTGTTGGTCGATATGTGTGGGATGTCATGTTTTTTAAATATAAATTACTAATCAGTTTTATAACATTTTGAGAAAGCACAAAAAATAACCATAATTAACTGCACTGTCAGTAGCAATGAATGCAATCAACGCTATCATGGCTGAATGGCCCACGCCTGGTAGTCTGGGTATGTAGTATATGTACTTTTATGAAGTGTACATACGTCTTTTTCTATCAAACACATCAAGACTGGAATAGATTCTGACATACTCATGTAAACAGAAAACTTAAATTATGATGGGGGTCTACTGCAGAACTACCAAGTCTTCAGTATACACTTAACGTCCATCTCGCGCTCTCACACAGTCAATCCGAGACGCATATTTGCCATTTCAAAAAATATTAATACAAACAGGTTTTTTCTTGCACATATTGACACATTTACACACTATTCTTATCATCGTCAACGGAACATATATAATGTTGCCTCATGGAAATTTGGCAACAATTTGAATGATTGCTTAAAATTGTTGCTTCATGGTGGTCTGCTGGAAAACTGGATCTGGTACTTGTCTAGTATCTGGGCCCACCTCGATTTCAACATTATAATTATATTTCTGCCTAAATTGAATGCCTCAGTGCGTTAATTCCATCATTCCACATCATCCCAGTCATATTTACATTGTAAAAATGTTGCGTCTTAGCACACATTTGAAATCTAAATAGAGCCTGGTTTTCACAAACATGCACCGTTATCATTCATTTCAAGTGCGCGGCGCAGTAATGCCTGGTTGCAGCGGTGCAGACTGGCACAAAACGGGGAACTATTTTGGCCTCAAGTGCCTTAAGACGCAACATTCTAAAACATTAGATTTACCTGAGATTATGTGGAACTACTGAGTGACTAAACGCACTGAGCCTGAGGTATTACTATTAAATTTAGGCAAAAATATAGTTATAAAGGCAAAATCGAGCCTCGAGGTGGGCCCGGATACTAAACAAGTGCCCTGGATCTTATGCATATTTTCTGACACAACGTGGCAGCTCTGCTATTGATAACCCACCCGTGCTTAGCTCTTGGGCAGATTCAATCTATGACCATGGACATGGTCATACCATCCTGCCAGGCATCCAGGCTCAGGAATCCTGGATTTTGGAACCGTTTTCCTCATGTTTGTTTATTTATGCAAGAATGGCGATACAAAATTCCTGTCACTCGAACACAGGGTAATATTATATTTCAATAACTGTGAACAAATTTACATGCGTATAATTATACAAAATAATTATCCGCCTCCGAAATATCAGCAGTTGTCGGTTGACTCGGCAACATTCTGTAATATCGCCCACTACCATTGGCCACATAATTCAACCAAATCTTACCCAAGGCATTGAATAAAGTTATACAGGATTAAGTAAGCTGTTGTTGTCGTTATTGGGCTATACTCCTGGGTCACAGATTCGCTGTTCTGCTTGCGTTTCATCTCGTTTCGTCGAGTCTTGAAAGAACAGCTATCGTATGAGAGACGACAAAGTTCACGTGTTACCTGTCACCCGCTATGGAAGGCCGACGTCGACAACACGCTTCGAATGAATCCCATGATAGGAGCAGTCCTTGGATCAGACAAATTAACATGATTATATTTCTATAAAAAAAGTTATGCCTTGTTATTTGTTTATGCACTGATATTTTTGTTATATTTAAGTTAATTTTTATTAACAAATATTCACCTGAATTTTTGCTTCATAACTTCTCAAGCCTCAAGGATATATTTCCCTAATTATTCATAAACGATTCAATTTTGCATTATAAATGATGTCCTAGCTTAAGATCTCACCTTGTGTATTTTTTCCTCAACAAATGTAACATACCTCTGAAAGGACGTAGTAAGATTTGCCCATACCAAAGTTCAAACAACACCCGTCTTTTTATCGAAGTATTCCCTATTCATGCTGTAAACAAATCACTACTTAACCAGTAGTTTTACTGGTGTATTTTTCTTTCCTTGAAATATTTAATCTGCTCACACAATTAATTATGTCTACAAATATATTTCGTCCATTATTTGGATCATGTTACAGTTTAATGTTATTATTTTCTTTTGGATATTAATTATGTCATATACTGTGATCTTGTGAATACCGCAATCAGTGTCATATTTAAAGCGAGCAAATTTCAAAAAAAATCCCATATCACCTGTTTTATCACTATATTTAGCATCTAAACTAACAGATGTTAAGTTGCCTCCCCTTTGGTCTAACTCTTTACAAGTCAACTTACCTGGTAATTTGGTGTTGACAGTAGTATTATTGTTGCACCTTTTACTGAACACCAATGTTGATACAGGTGTTCATAAACACCAATGTTGATACAGGTATTCATAAACACCAATGTTGATACAGGTATTCATAAACACCAATGTTGATACAGGTATTCATAAACACCAATGTTGATACAGGTATTCATAAACACCAATGTTGATACAGGTATTCATAAACACCAGTGTTGATGCAGGTATTCATAAACACCAATGTTGATACAGGTATTCACAAACACCAATGCTGATACAGGTATTCATAAACACCAGTGTTGATACAGGTATTCACAAACACCAATGTTGATACAGGTATTCATAAACACCAATGTTGATACAGGTATTCATAAACACCAGTGTTGATACAGGTATTCACAAACACCAATGTTGATACAGGTATTCATAAACACCAATGTTGATACAGGTATTCATAAACACCAGTGTTGATACAGGTATTCATAAACACCAATGTTGATACAAGTATTCACAAACACCAATGTTGATACAGGTATTCATAAACACCAGTGTTGATACAGGTATTCACAAACACCAATGTTGATACAGGTAATCATAAACACCAATGTTGATACAGGTATTCATAAACACCAATGTTGATACAGGTATTCACAAACACCAATGTTGATACAGGTATTCATAAACACCAGTGTTGATACAGGTATTCATAAACACCAATGTTGATACAAGTATTCACAAACACCAATGTTGATACAGGTAATCATAAACACCAGTGTTGATACAAATATTCACAAACTGGTCACAGATGATTCTCTGACCAAACTGATCAGACTCTCTATGTTTAAATAATAAAACACCACCAATAAATAAATGCAGCATGAGATACAAGTATCACAGGACAAGGGAAGTAATCAGACTGTTTTATTTTCTGACATATTCATCAAATACACAAACCCTGGAATACTATGACATTAAACTTGGCCACAATGACTGACGGGTAATACAAGTGTATGTGAAGCTACACCACGGCTGATACAAGCATCTGTGTATCTACACCACGACTGATACAAGCATCTGTGTATCTACACCACGACTGATACAAGCATCTGTGTATCTACACCAAGACTGATACAAGCATCTGTGTATCTACACCAAGACTGATACAAGCATCTGTGTATCTACACCAAGACTGATACAAGATGTCTCTTCAAACTCAGCCGGTGTCCATTGAACATCTCAAGCTCTTATTCCCGAGGCTTCTCGCCCTAAAAATTTTCAAACTTTTCGTTAACATGCATCACTTACAAAGAAAAAAGTGTGAGCAAGTGGGCTATGGATATCATCACCGAGATAAAACATAAACAAGACTGTTGTGCATCATAAGTTGGCCAAAGCATTTTATCAAAATTACACTATTGGCAGTAACAAAATGGCGATTGTATATCAAAAATGTGTGAAACAGACTTGAATATCTGTGTAGCAGTATAACAAGAACAAATTATTTTTACATAAGTGTAACATGCTAGACGACTAGGTAATCGAATATCATGACTATTTTAGTCCAACAATTCGTTGAATATTGTCAACAATCAAACTGATATAGTAAACACAACTCCACAGTAGGCCATTCATAACCACGCCCACACTTTCAACACACCGTAGCATCCACTATGTTCAATGCACATTACAACCCTGAAAAAGGTAACAGGACATTTCCTAACTTAATATCTCCAGGAACTAATAGCTGAACATTTTGTTTTATATAGCAGCAAATGGAGCCATGTTTCGAACTTTGAGACTTATTTAACGTCGTTACGCAAAAGTTCACAAACACAAATTTTATTTATATATATTGAAATTTTTTTTATAGCTTTTTCCTGGGTACAATCTGCACAGATACATACACACAACTCACACAGACATTACACAATCTCCTAATTAATTTACAACACATATCTTGGACCAACCTCATCAACCCTCACTAGACTGCTCCTTGAACAGGATGTCACATTAAACTTCCCTACTCAATTCTAATTTCCCACATCCCATTTTACTAATATCCTGACAAAATCAAACCTGCCCAATATCCACTACCATATTGTTTCTGTGTGAAATCATTCAAAAATGATTTTATTAATTTTGACCTGGCCTGGTAAAAAATTGTTGGAAAATGGCAAAGGTGACCACGTCTGTACATATTGTAACAATGCTACCAGGTATTCCCACAATTGCAAGTTACTCTATCTAACGGTCATTAAATTCTTGCTGCGATTTCAGAAATTTGCTTTTTTTTTAAATCGAATGTGCAATCCTGGCAATACTTTATATATATTTTTTATTTTAACACGACTAAACTTGATTCACATTGGGCTAAATCATCTGAAGAGTTTTAATTAAAAATAAACTGAATCATGTAAAAACATAGTTCATAAAAGGATCCAAAAATGTTTGTGTAATTATAACTACATACATGTACTTAATTAAAGACAATTCGCATATGAGAGCTGCTAACCACGTGCACATTGCTTACATCACATAGCAAATGAAAATTATCCTAACATCAATTATTTTTGTTTACCCTACCCTATATTCAAGTATATGGACCCACTTGGCAACAAAACCTTTGTAATAAGTGGAATACTACATGAGACACACCTAAAACATTCACTTTCGTAGTTGTGACAAAGCTCCACACATCATTAATAATTAATATCTGCCTAGTGAGCAAATGCGAACCAAGTCACATCCCTGTTTACATCAACTCAGGGTTCACTCACAAGTGTCGTAAAAACAATTTAACAACAAAATATAAATACTGCTTAAATTATCCAAGTAAGTTTGAACATCACACAACAAAAACTAATGTGCACATAAAACCTAAAATTGTTGTAAAATGATACATAACAGTATTTATTATTAGCAGTTTTTATTACCAGTTTCATATTTCTAAAAAAATCTGCTGGGAAGTCAAAATCGATAGTATATATTACCGGTTTGATTTACGGATTAAGAGTCAGTTCAGAAGTGAAAATCAAAACATAAAATTGGATCAATTAATGACCATACAATTGGGACAAAGAACCCTGTACTGTAATTACAAATACAGTCAACACCCTCAAAAATGCATTATCTGATAAGATAATACACAGCATATTTGAATCAAGTATAAGAAACATAAACCTAACACAGCTTTCTGACATTTGATCACAAAAATGTCTGCACAATGGATAGCAATGACCTAGCCCTAAATGAGAATACATTCAATATAAACACGAGTCACGTATTTCACTTTGATAACATTCCTCTCGTATACAGTTACAGTACACCACAATCAGCGGCAAAAGATGGAAAGAAAGAAAATGTATAATTTGTAGTGGTTGATTTTAATAACCACTTCCTACATTACTTTCTCAAAACTTACAAAATCAGTTGACGGTTAGGATTCATACAAATCATCAACAGATCATTACGATGGTCCTGTAAGAATTTGTGCATCATATCATGGAATGAATACATTAAGAGATGAAAACCGCAAACTGAATTTAGTCACATTGCATTGATGTTAATTTCTCTGAATCAGGAATGGATTTCCACGATTTAAAACGAAAAACTGTCTGGTTGTACATGAGACTAAACAACCAACCTTATTTCCTGATTAAGTACCACTTTATCTGGACTAGGCGTCACTCAGGGAGATCCTGAACCACCTATATATCTCCACACACAGAGATCACAGGGTCTAAGGATCTACTTTGGTTTTAGCTGTCAGGACCACGAGAATGACTGACAGCATCTAGAGTTTCTGCGAGACACTGTTGCCAGTTATTCGAGCACTGCGTCGGCGGAAACTGTACCCATTGCTGACGGGCGAGTCGTTGTTCTCAATTATGCCACTGTCACCTGATGCGGTGGTCTTGTGTAGGGACGACGAGTTTCCTACGTTGTTTGTTGTTTCTGTTCTTGACTCCAGCGTTGCAGCCTTCAGGTCATTCTTACCGTCCTCAGCTTGTATCTGCATATATACAATGTGAAGTGGACTGATGCAAAACATCAAAGTAACCTGAACCAGTATTTAACATTCACAATAGACTTATGTGATTGGTTGCAATGGTGTCACATGACATCATTCACCAATGTGATTGGTTGTGATGTCACGTGATATCAGTGTACTGAGTTGATTACTAGTTTTACCCATTACAGTCACCAGTTGAAACAGGCCACCATAATATTTACTGTAATTATAAAATACTGTGAGTATAACAGTACAAAGGATCAAACAAGACATTCTGGTCCATACAGCAACAAAAGAATAATTAACTAGAATGATTGTGATCCAAAAGAACAAGCTCCAGATTACATGTGGACAAGGCTGCCAGTAGCTTACTAACAATTGTTTCATATTTCATTTCAGATATGACAATTCTACATTTATACATATTAACATGTAACAGTGAGCATTGGTTTTTCCCACCATCAACATTATCATAATTTTAAACAATCATCATCCACTCTGAAAAATAAGGATGTTTTAGCCCATTTACATGACTTTTACTAAACCTTGTCCCTGCCTCTAGGTCTTTAACCTTCCTTTAGCTTAAAGACTTGAAGAAACCAAGTTGTATCAATACCCTCATAATCCTCTCTTTGTAAATCAGTATACATTAGATGTATTGGGAAAAATGAACTAGATAATCAGAACCAGATTTGTGTAAGCCCAGATATGGCTGTACCCAACAGCTCATACGGGAAATACTTGTAATCCTACTTCCATTACAGAAGACATCTACACAAACGTTAAAACAGCTATGTCATATTACAACATAACAAAAGTGGAATTTTAGATATAAACAATGGAAATATGAGGTTAGGTATGAGCTTAAGCTAGCAAAGGAACTTTTGAGGAAAATAAGTAACTACAGGTAGTATGTTGTCAAATGGTATGACATTTGAGAAAGCGATGCTTGTGATGCCTATCATCTGGACTCACCTGTGAGCGCTTCCCAGTTTGGGCGCAAGTATACACACAGCAGATGCTCGACAAAAACTGAAACAAATCAATGCACCAGGTCAGACGTAAACAGTCAGCTGTCTCTGTTATGACTGGAACAAGTAAGCTCATTTTCTGGGGTATGCAACCCAGAAGTAAGCATCAGTGGATCATGTTCTGCTACTGAAATTATACTTATCTCTCTTGCCCCAAGTACTAACTGTTAAATAGCATGTATTATTGTATTCGCTAGTGACTTTCATGGAACTCATGATCCGGCTGACTAGATGAGATAACAATTATGGTAAATTTGAATACTAACTCCAACTGTAGAATGGACAAACAAATGTAGAGATCACCAGTAATGCTGACTTACCAGTAAGACAAGCCAGCAGATGACATATGTAATCTGTGTCTTCTTGAAGAGCTGCAGCCCAAACTTGATACAGATGATGGCTTCAGTGAATGTGATGAAGCTGCAAGACAACAAGGACACTATAGATCATCACAAGGACACTAGTTACAACAAGGACACTACATATGTTCACAATAAGGACAGGAAATAGTTACAAGGACACTACAAGGATTGGGATGGTCACAAGGACACTATAGATGGTCACAAGGAAACAAGGGATGGTCATAATCTACAAATTGACCACTTTAATAAAGTCACACAACACTAGCTGTTCAGAGAAATGTTAAATAACCATATTATTCTAATAGTCATTTATATTTATCGTAAAACCAGTGACTTACTAATACATTTTTTATTGTCTTGACAGAAAATGGTTTCTTCAAATTCTCCTTACTCACTTGGTACAGTATCAGTAAGCCATATAAAAGGCATACTTTGTAACGATGCCTAAAATACCCTAAGATCTCCTGGGAGCTGCATTAAAAATATTTTCATTTTGTCAGAAGGTATATCAAAAAATGATACGACATAATAAAATCAGATGCACAGAGACATACAGTTGAAAGTGTGTGCACACATGCGAAATTGCACACAAAAACGATTTTGGCCCTTGCTACCAATCTCTATATTTTTGTATTCTTAAGAAATTTTTAAATCATGAATAAGTTTTCATTTACGTCCAGAAGCACAGAAGTGTGCACTATAATGCATTTTGTCCTGAAACCCTTCATACATATATAAACCTATTTTATTTTGACATATATATGTCTTGACAACCTAGTGTGACAGGCAAGAGATAACTTACAGGAACATCCAGCACTGTGTTCCGAGCCTGCGACATTGTGTGTCTGTCACGTACGTGTAGTACTGTCTGGAAAACAAACACCACAGGTATCATTACATTAAGCATATGACAGAGGGAATTTTTTCCCAAAAGTCTCTACAGATTATGCAGGAAAATAAGAGTTACATTGGTCAAAATCAGATCCCAACAGTTTTCACAAGGACATGAAAGCTGGTTATTTATATCACAAGGCACATCGTTTCCTACAAGTTATATTAAAACTAGACAGACTAGCTCTAGCACATGGGAATTCCTGTCAAACATGATGTGACTACTGTAAATGACGACGTCCAACCCAGGAAAGATCTGTGCAGCTAAAATGACATCATCAGTGGTCATCAGAGATGAGACGGAAGCCGTTAAGGCCAGACACCCCAGGTGAAATGGTGTTTTTTGACAAAAAATACTGAAAATGGTTTTCTGCCAGATTATTATACCTTTGTATGCATACTATCAATAAAGTTAACTTCTATGACAATTACATACCTCTAAGTGAGTTTTAGTCATGGATTAAGCATGTCGATATCTTGTAATGAAATCCATTATGCAATCTTTGACAGCCATTTTCTCAAAAACATTTTTCTTCAAATTTCTGCATTTGGAAACGGGATATCTCTTGGAATAATTATGCTATGTAAATAAAGTTTTCAGTGTTGCATTCAGCATATTCCACTGTGTGCAATGACCAGACACTTTTTTAAATCATGAATAGTTTGAAAGATATAGCCATATTTGTTGCAAAAAAACAATATTTTTTTGGTATTTTACCAAAAAATTATTTAAAAAATAAACACATTTCAAAAAATGCTCTGATCATTGCACAATAGACTCTATAGAGAACATGGATTTGCAAGAATTATACCTATATATGGATTCAATAAAAAGTGGCAGCTTTTCCAAATTAGCCAATATTTGCTCAAAATGGCAGCCATTTTGTTTGTTACCATGGAAACGGGGGGTCTGGCTGAAAAAAGTTCAATATATATTTTACTCAGTAGGACCCATTTCATGCATTGGGCAGAAAAAATTGAACTGTTTGCACAAATTAAAAAATAATCCTATCTACCTGCCGTGTCTGGCCTTAACGGATTATACAGTGGGTGCAGCTTAGATCTAAAAAGATCTTAGAAAACACACAGGGCTATGATATGCCTAACTGTAGCAACACTGGCAGATCATTTTATTCTGGACAATAACTTTGTGACATATTCAGGCTAGAACAATAGTATTATTATACATTTAAGTATGTATTCAAGTCTGTGAAAAAATTCCCTCAATTAGTTTTTTGCTCTTGTAATCTTACCCATTTCATGAACAAATTAAACCTGCCTATCATTCACTGAATATGATATGCTTGCTCGTTTGTGCAAATATGATATGCCTTGCTCGTTTGTGCAAATATGATATGCTTGCTCGTTTGTGCAAATATGATATGCTTGCTCGTTTGTGCAAATATGATATGCTTGCTCGTTTGTGCAAATATGATATGCTTGCTCGTTTGTGCAAATATGTTACCAGTTTTTGGTGAAGCCACTGAACAAACTATTCAATTATTGTTTATCAGTTAAAACTCAACAGGGAAATTGGCAAACGTAGCTCTACATAAGGCTATTGACATTTTCACAAGTTACGCGATCTAACAATAAATTCTGTTCAAAACATGCATGCTTTTATTAATTTCACTGGCATGGTACCTACACTATTCACCCACTATTGATGTGAACAACAATGAACCTGATTCTCAATGTACTAGATGGTTTAAACAAATTGAGAAAGCAGTTTTAAATACTCTACTCTGTGCTTCATCTCACTGATGTCTCTAGCACAAACCTAGAAGGTGGTGAGTACCTTTCTCATAAACGCTGGTGTACAATTCAACTGTTCTGCGTCAAAGAACAAGTGGGTTTCAGCCCACACAGACAGAATAATTTACAAACAGGTGTAGGACTTCCACATGGAGCAGGTGTATGAGACAGTTTACCTGATAGACGGTGCAGAGATGACAGCTAGCAGGAGCAGTCTAGTGACACTCAGAGGATGGCCAGCGTCAAAGTAGAAGATGTGTTTGAGGAAGAATGTGTTCAGGTCTACCAGCTGCAGCAGAATAAAGTGCCACATGTACATAGATCTCACCTACACTTCCAGTATTCGTCCTTCTAGCTGAGGCTTTCTCGACTACGAACCATATTACTGGTCAGTTATGTAAGACATTCTCATCTAAGAATCAAAGTTTGTAATAATACAGTGTGGTGCTGCCAATTGCAATAATCCTGATGATAAAGTCAGTCTGTATTTAAAGTTGACACAAAATGTAAAGTTGCTTTTTCAACTACACAACCACCGTGAGATTTTTGCAATGCACATAGGCATTACTTACAGAAGCTAACGTCATCAAAATGGCAACTTGCTACTTTTGTAAATATATTGTTAATGATTTAAATAACCAATGAATGAATCTGAACACAATAGTCAATAAAATTGTCTAATTCAACAAAACACAGGAGATGGGTGCTGAATCAGCACTCAAGTAGAACAGAAACCAAACGTATAACATTTCAATATGCACATAATAAAATACACAATCTAATATTAGAATCGCTCGGTGACACTCAACTAAAATTAATGTTGCCCCTATTGTAACTAAACATCTGTCAAGAAGATGGTAAGTTTCTAGCATGTAAATTAGCAAAGACACTCACAATGTTCTGTTGAATGTATTAATTAGATCTTAATTTGATTAATCAGCATTCTAGAGTCAACCTCTCAAAGTTAGCCGTTGATGGCTCGTTCACAACCGAGACAGTATGGCACTGTGCTTATAATAAAAGGTCTGCGCCAAGTATCTTTAGTTTGGTAATAATAATAAGATAACTTCTATTGCGCTTAAATCATTGGAAACCAAGCTCAGAGGCGCATCAAAACAAAAGGGTTGGTCAATCTCAAAATCCATAAGTAGTTTTCCAGTTGTCAACAGATGGGTCAAGGTGCTAGGGAGCTACGGTGGGTAAGCAAGGTTGTAAAGATACGTTTTTAAATGACGACGGTTTTTTGTAATATTTTCAACTGATCTAACACTAAGAGGAAGCATATTCCAAAGAGTTGGTGCAGCAACAGAAAAAGCCCTAGTTCCAATGTTAGTGTTGACTATAGGAACAAAAAGTAGGTCAGAACTAGATGATCGAAGCTGGATAGGTTTTCTTACAGGAGTAAGCAATAAATGCAAATAAGAGGGTTGCTTATTGGACAGTGCCTGGTATGTAATGGTACAGATCTTAAATATTATACGATATCGTACAGGAAGCCAATGCAAAGACTTTATAACTGTGCGAGCGTGTTCCATATGTAGGCTGTATGTAGTAAGTATTATGAATGGTGAAACATCTGCACTCACCTGCCACACAACGACCAGAATAGCGAAGGCGACAATGCGCATGTACGTTGAGTTGGGATCCATCCATCGAACATGGGTCCAGCTGCAACAACCAACAACCAGTCGACTTCACTTACCAAACATTCACTTATCACACACAAAAGCGGGAAACATATTTGTCCGAAATGTTGTCGTCTGTTGTTTGAATACAGACCAGTGGCATCCATCGTCTGCTTACGCACAAATCATTCTGTGTGCGATTAGTGTGGAATTCATACTAAGTAAAAAGTTTGGTGTGCAGAGTAAAAACAGTAAAAAGGAGTAAGCATCTTTTTGAAAATGTTTCCAGTTAAAAAAATTTTTCCAGTTCAAATAATAATAATTATAAAGCTGCTAATTTGTTCTCATAATTATCCAGAATTATTTATTAAATGGTTCTTGGATAAGATGCATAACAATATTTCCCAAATATCTGCCAAACAGTTTCAATTATTATTCTTAACTGTGCCAAAGCCATACAAAACAGGCCATGGGGATAAATTATATGGCTTTCAACGGCGGGGAATGTCGACAGGGTACACACCTAGACGGGGTAAACTGCAGCACAGCCCTGCGGATCTTCCCTGTAGTCGAATGAATATCCCTAAAAACAACAACATGAAGTCATACAAGGAGAGAAGTAACGTACTGAGCTGATAATGCTCTTGATAAATCACACATAGTCTACACGGTTTCACAACTTGTTTTAACATAAATAAATAAATAAAAGTACTTATATAGCGCCCGATCAATTAAAATTGCTCTCAGGCGCTTTACATACATGCACACGTATATAGTAACAAGTATGAATAATATTATTATAAATGCCATTGGTGTCTTCCATAACTGTTATATAAGTAACATATATAATAGTATACAATATGTTATGTAATTACATATTTGTATTTTTTTACTTCTTTGCTAACATTGAATTATGATCACTATTAATATTTATTATTATAATTTGATTGATTTTTATTAAAAATGGGCCAAGAGGCCCTGAAGTCCTTTGGACTATATTGTGAGTTTGTAATTATTAATGAAATGATTTTTGGTAAATCAGTTACAGATCATTAAGGGATATGATGGAAGTAAAATGTTGACATGTTTAGTGGAGACTATATGCATGCCAGTGAAGATACACCTGGAAATAAAATATTCGAGTAGACTGTTTTGTGAAGATAGTATATATTAGTTAATGTGAATTTTATCCCGATACTCTGCTATTTAGGCTGATTTCTAGTGGTTGTAGAAACCTTGCATGAGAGTTGGTGAGCTGCAATCTCGCATGTAACACAGTTAAAGGTTGTTTAAGGGTAGCCACTACCCGAAAACGGCCATATAATCAACATGCTATCTCTATTTATTTTTTTAATATTGAACATATCTTACAAAAATTTGGTGTACTAGTTAGGTAAATGAATGGTATATGATGTTTGAAATATGGGCTCATTTGCTTGTGTATTATCATGGCAACGAATGTTTCTAGCGAGACCCTTGAAAACTATTCTGAGCTAACAACTGTACATGTGATCATGCCGTTATTAAGAATCATCAACTAAAATACTCCTTTGTGCAATAAGGTGATTTTGGGCAAGGATATCTGACTTCACTGACTGTTGTTCAGGTATTAGCATTTTTCAAGACGCTTTGAAACATGCTCAAACCTAAAGTCCCATCTCACAAAAGTCACTGCAGTCAGATCTACATGATCACACATACAGTTGTTAGCTCAGAATAATTTTCATGGATGCATGCCCCTCTGTCACCCTAGAAACGTTCATTGCCATGGTAATACACAAGGAACTGAGCCCATATTCCACATATCAAATACTATCCATTTAACTAATCAGTATTCAAAATTTTGGTAAGATACGTTCAGTATTATCAGAGATATGGCCTATGGCCGTTTTCGGGTAGTGGCTACCCTTAAGAAAATGTGCACACGTTTTCTGTTCTCACTTTGCCCCTACCACCCTCCCCCAGAATGGAAAGAAGAAAGAGATGACCTATGATAACCATTTATTTGTACACAAGGTACATATACATAGCATGCATTTTGACTTTAAAATAGTAGTAATTAATGACATAACACTGACTGAATTTTACTTGTATAGTAAAACAACAGAATAATATTCCTTATAATTTTGGCTAAATATGATTTAACCGTTTCGAGTATACCTATTTTATTTTAATCCTAGATCATATCTTTATATTGCATTGATAATTATGTCTATTGCTGTTTTAAAGTTTCTCAGGTTCTGTCAGTGCAGAAGGGATTCCCATTACACATTATAGTTACAGCCCACATGAAGGCATTCTGTTTGACACTGGGACAATGGCAAGCAGTGAGCCTAGGATAGTCCAATACACAGGGTTTTTAGCATAATCTCTCCAGTCAGCCACTCCAGTGATCAGAGATAAGGCAAAGTCCACTATCCTGTTATAAATAGAGATCAGTGCAGGAGGCTTACAGCAGGGAAATAGCATCAAAAGTTTGCATTTTGGGGGACCCTGAGGTGCCCTTAGAATGAGTCAATCAAATACAGATGTCTCATGCATAGTGGCAGTACCCTAAGATATGTCTATGCAAAATTAGAGAAAAAGTTGCTGAACGGTTTCCGAGATATGGCAGCTAACGGCGGATGGAAGACGGCGCACGGCAGACGCAGAGTGATGGCATAAGTCCATTGGACCTTCGGCCCAAAGGATTAAAAAGGGGGCTCCTATATTAGTGACATGTTATGTCTTAATGGGAGTCTCTTTAACCTTCACATTTATGTTAATTATTTCAATTTGTACATTTATGGTCAAAATAAATATGTGTGTCTGTCTGTCTGTCTGCCCAGCTACCAAACTGGTCAGGCAAGTAGAATATGAACAATTAGAGCATTAACAACATGAATATAAGAGAGAAGTAGCACACAGTGAGGTGACAGAGGCAAGAACCAACCTGATACTCTCCCACTGGTAGTTCCTCATCTCGAGCCTCCGACAGATGAACATCCCCAGCCAGATGCCGAGGCCGTTGCACAGCAGAACATCAAGGATAAGTGCGTCCCACCAACACTCAGCAAAGTTCGGCAGCAGATGCGCAAATGCCACCTAGCAGACCAACAAGGAATTAAATTACGCTAGAAACGCATCAGCTGCAAAGAAGCTTAGTTAGTTACCGAAAGAAAATATTAATTCAAACAAGGGATGAGAGGTTGAAGTGAATTTACAAGTTACAAACCATTGACCAGTATTATTAATACGAGGTGATCATTACCCACGCAAGTGACTGTGGCCAGCATCAATGTTTGTAAAACATTAATGATTTATTATTAATTTATTCAGTAAATGAAATGTAGCAAATATCATCACAACATGCAGGGTTGGTTACATGCCATTGATAGGAAAGTGCGACTTTTTGGTAGAATACATTATCAATAAGTTTCTGCACCTTCCTTTGTACAATCTAAGTAAAAATATGTGTACATTCACATAAGTCAAGTACATTTGTATAATAAGACATTTTTGTTTCAGCCTTGCAGTGCTTGCTTTTCCCTAGTGAATCCCTGGTTTAAATACATTAGACACCAGTGTTGTGTTAGATGTGTGCCATATTTTTGTGTAATATAATCAAGTCACTGTTCTGCAATGCACAGTAACCAAACATAATCCTTAGGGGCAAAATCCTACAACTTGCATTCATTGGTATGGATTTTGTTGTGCTCAGGTGTACAGGACTTGTTATCTGACAACATGTGGGCTGCAGCATTCCTTTGTTCAGTACTTCTCTTATCTCTGCTCTCTCAATCACTGTATACCCCAGTTTTATCTCTGCTCTCTCAATCACTGTATACCCCAGTTTTATTACCAGCATAGAAATTGGCTGGTAATTAAAACTAATTATCACCTGGTCATATAATGGTCAGTGGAAAGCTTAGTTTTTAAACAGCTGGCTACTGTATTATCCAACTAAACAGACTAGTTGCTAGAGGTTGCTATAGTCTCAGTGGTTGGGTTGAGCTGATGAGACATCTCTGCTAGCTGTCTGTGTCTAAATAACTTGTAGGGGCTGGCATCAAATCATGACACGGTAATGGTGTAAGAAGGAAATAGGTATATATTGTTGATAGTAAAATAAATACAACTATAAAATATGACTATTTTTTAGCTTCTGCCCTAAATGCAGAAACTAGGGGAGAAAGGTATTTCTGCTACTCAGGCAGAAAGTATTTCTGTCACACAATTTCTGCCGTGAAGGCAGAAACATGCCAACCCTGACAATATGCATTAAATATAACCCTTCACAAGGTGGCAGTATCTGCAGAAATGTTAACCACAAGCTGTAATAACAAACCTCAGTCATTTCCCAAGTGAGGCTGACGGTCCAACAGATGCCATAGTGCCGCACCAGTAGTGCTCTTAGTGCCCATCCCCAGAAATGGCCAAATGCAAACACGTCCATGTGTGACCATAGCCGGGCCATTGTGATGTCAGAACAGTTGACTGCATACTCCTGGAAGGAAACACATATCACCATTGCAATATCACTAACTGCAATAATTACCTAATGATTGGTTTGAAGACATGCTGAGAAGACGAGCTGATAGTTCACTTAAAACTACCTGTTAACACTGTTTCTCAACCACGAGGACTACAAAACAATTATTTTTCAGCAAACGAAGTCGCCTGGTTTTGAGCACAGAAATTAGAAAAACTATGACCATATCACAAATTATCCTGTCAATGTTGTGTAGCTATGCAAATTAGCTATGGCACTGCTACCAAACACACTGTCTAGTCCCACACACTGCCCTCAGTTGTCATAGAAGAAGACGGGAGCAAGAACCAATGGATTAGAAAGAGACCAACAACCATGACTGGCACAGAATATCATTTTGCGCCAATCACAGATATTGGTAACTTTCTATGATCTGATTTATTTGTTCTCGTTTCATCAGCACCCTTTGAACTATAACCAGAAACTAAAAAATGTGCTTACAAAAATACATCATACAACCTGAAACAACCAGTAACATCCCTTCCAATAAAAACCACCTTTGTCTAGTATCAAGCATTGACGTTTTGAGATGCCACCTAACTATCTCCAGTAATGACTTACAAAGAACCACAAAGACATTATCCATTCATCTCCAACATTCCATTTGTAAGAAGCCCTCTTTATCTGAAGCATCTCGTAAGAAGCCTTCTTTATTTGAAGCCTTCTTCATTTGAAGCTATTTAGAATGTGATGTTTGTACACACCCTTGAACAGGGCAGGTGTCAAAGTAAAGTTTTATTATTATTATTACATGATTAAATACAAGCCCATGTGCCCAGATCTCCCCCCGCTGTACCTTCTCGTCCGGCTGCATCCCCCTTAGGTCTGGATAGAAGAAGGACATGATCTCTTTGACGTCATTGTAGTTTTGGAAGAGGATTGCTAACAGGAACATGGAGTAGAGCACACTCAGTCCTGCAAGGCAATGCAAATGTATCACTGTTATTTTATTTATAAGCATAAATAGGGTAGGGTGGGGCAAGATGCCCCCTACATAAATTTGCTAACCCGCTCCATATAGTCATAAAGTTCAAAGATAAGAATTTTTAGATAGTCAGATACAGTCATACATCATCGCGTCAGATGACTCACACTAGGCGCACTGTGGTTTTGAGTGGTACATTTAGATTCTGCGTAGTATTCATACAGATTTTTTAAACCAAGATCGTGGGATTTACTTTACAGGTTTTAGTATGATAATATTTTGTCGGATGGCATGGCAGTTGTTGCCCAGAGATGCACAGTAAAACTTTAACCACTTAACATTCCAGCTTACAGGGAAGTATTACATCAACAGCCAGATCCTGTGATACATTGCAGATAGCCAGTCACAGACTGACCGAGTCTTACAACAGTGATAACATTAATGCACTGACAAACATAGCAATAAATACATGTTCAAAAAAAAAATGCAGATGAGCGAGAGAGAAGCTGACATAGATTGTAAAATTGTAAAACATTAAGCACCAGCGCAAGGCTGTATGTGTACAAGAATACAATGGAATGAGGTTACATTGACTAAGTAATCAATTAAGGATGTAAATATTACACAAAGAAAGGCAACCGTTCAAGGTTGCAGAGACCAAATTGAATTAGCACATTTTGGAGGAATTTTCTGCCATGAAACATGTTAAGCACTGGTAACAGGAGCCAAGTTGGAGGGATAATTAATTGTAATCTATTTTCTGACGACTATGATTTGTTCATAATAAACGATACATACCAAACACCATGCGCCATAATGCCGGGTGTGGCCTTGTGAATGGGCCTGAAACAAAGATTCACCCACACAATGTAACTGTTGATGCAACTCATGTGATTGCACTGCACCAAACTACAGTACATTAAGTTCTTTTGGTGTCACTCACTTATATATGCCACACATTTCCATGACGAAACATGCCAACTCTGGCATACCGGAAAAAATTGGAAACAGAAATATGTAAGATCAAATGAACCGATAAGATGATTTACAATGCATGCTCACAATGCAAACTGGGATATACATATTTACACTGTATATATATATATATATATAGTTTGGATCCTGCAAAGCTTTGGCTACACACAGCTAAAATAATCGCAACTGTCATTCTTCAGACGTATTTTCAACTGATGATCTTTAACTCACATGCTATTTAACAAATCCGTTTGGTATCCAGTGATGTAAAACAGCCAAAAAGCCCCTGTCTCCTATGATTGTAACACCATATTGTTGTTGTTTACAAGCTACATATCAGAGAACTAACTGCGCAGTCGCTCTATAAAGATTGTTCTGAGCAGGCAAAAATCCTGCAAGATCAAGGTCAGTATTATGTTAATTAGCCATTCATCCATTCAGAGGTTACGCGAATAGGTCACGCGCATACGCCATTAAAATCACGTTTATCACGGAGTACAAAAATCGCTAATACCCAAAAATCATGCCAACAAGAGAAAACGAAAAATTTACCAGCTGAAGAAAGCAGCCGAGGGCACAATGACATTGGCGACTATTTGTTTAGTTAGTTGAGTAAAAATAAATTGTCATGTTACTGTTAGTCGAAATCACTGAAAGTGGTCGCCGTCCATGCCTATGACTATGGGTTTGTAATTGATATAGGTGGTCCCAAATTTTGCTGTATGCAATAGGAACATTCGTTTTTTTTTAAATGTGAAATTTTACCAGTTAAACTTAGTAGTATTATACTGCTAAGTTTAACTATTATAAAAATAAAATTCGGCACTGCCACCTGTGACTTGTATAGAAACCGGACACCTCAATTTCACCGTTATTACTTGAGTTTTGCCTAACTTTGATACATCAGTGCGTTAGTTCCATTATTCAACATTATCCCACGCATATTTACGTTTAAGAATATTGCATGTTAGCGCACGTTTGAGGCATAAATAGCGCCCTGGTTTGCATCAACATACGCCGATATATCGCTAATTTTACGAGCACGATGTGGTAACGCACGACCGCAGCGGTGCAGATTAGCGCAAACCGGGTCACTATTTGGGCTTCAAAAGTGTGCTGAGGCACAATATTTTTGTAATATAATATGCCTGAGATGATGTTGAATGATGGAACTAACGCTCTGATGTATCAAAATTAGACAAAACTCAAGTTATAACAGTGAAATCGATGTGGGTCCGGATTCTACATAAGTGCTCAAAATTCTAATTACTCATTGGTTGAGGAAAAAATCATCATTTACTTTATTTAATTCATTGTGTATCCTGTGTAACAGAATCTCATCTATCACTCGCATCAGTGAAAACTTGACAAAAAGTGGCCTTGGTGCCCTGCCCTCGAAAAAGAAAAGTTGGCCTTGGTGTCCTGCCCACTGGCCTTGATGCCCCCAAAATTTTCCAGATCCCAAGACCAAAATGACCTTGCCCTGAATTTTTTTAAATTCTACCCCTGTTATGATGTATCTGAATAAACATGGGAGAAGGGGACTGAATGATAAATAGATAAACCATGTTGGTAAAATGGTTAACACAGATTGTTAGCATGCTGCACATTATTATATACAGCAGTACATAATCAGCTGAGTTAATTCACCCATTCTCTCGTGTCTGCAAACATGCCCAGATGTGTAATCAGTTATGCCAATCTGCCAAACTCATACATACATGATAAATATTTGCCAGAGAAACCCTACTTGTAAAGTTTCTTTTCAGCTGCAACTATACATGTTTTTGTTGCCAAGTTTTACAATAATCCATGATTCCCGTAGCAATGTATAAAAATATAGTCACACAAAACAGCATAAATATTTGTATTGTTGGGCAAGTTTTGTTAGTCTTAAGTATAAAAAGTCGAGTTAATGTGTATCCGATGTGATTACTAAATACTCCATCCTTCTACTGTTGCCTTGAAACATCACAGGAAGATTTAACTTGTTCAATAGCATGGCAGGGAGCTGTTAACTAGTTTTTAGATATGATTAACTGATTCAATTTTATCAAAGAAAAAGAAATTTGTAATATATCACAATAACAATTGACATAACCATAGAATAATTCATTAAGGTAAATTGAACATGCTGTAGTTGTTCCAGAAATTACATATTTGGTAATTCTACTAAATAAGAAGCTGTTTGAGTTTGCAAAGCATCTCCACTTCAACATGTCTACAAAATCTTCAAACGAATAGCTATAGAAGAAACACAAAAACTAATATTTATGGTGTAATATGATGAAATGTGAGAAGTTTCCGAGATTCATGATCGGAGGAAGAAAGCTGTAAAACTGTGAGTACTGAGTACTAACAAAATAATTTTGCTGAACAAACATCTACTAAGTACTCGCCTTTTCTGTCAGTGCATTTCTGGGCCCCCAGTTTTGCTGGCAGGCCCCTAGATTTGGGTAATGTGGGGGTGCAGTTCGATCCCACTAATTTCTGGATACATTCATTCCCTGGAGAAATTGTAACACCTCATGTGAATGTCACTGAATAATGGCAAAATAACACTAGCAGAGATAGGACCTCCAGATTATTATAGAATGGAGTAGGTTGATTACAAAGCCATGTCCCGATAAAAAATACACTACACTAGTACATCCATTTGTCATTACAGACTGCTGTCTACTGTCTACATGCCATGCCACTGAAGATGTTTTCACCAGATCTGCTGTGTTAGAGCAAATAAATAATTAACAGCTGGCTAAATAGATAGAGAATGTCACAGACACTGTGCCTTTGTGGTTATAAATGTAACACTACACGATGCCCACATATAAATTTATAATTGGTTCAAACCCACATTCAAGACAGTAACCATTTCCCCCTAAAATAGGTTGAGCTTCATCAAGACCTTACCTGTTCAAATAAAAAAACTTCATCAAATTGTACAGACTACTGAAACTTGAAAGTGAATTGGACTCGCTTCCACACTGAAGTTAAAAAATTAAATAGAAAAACCACTAAAACATGACAAAATAATTAGTGGCAGTCTGGGTATTAAAAAAACTACATTGTATATTTGTTAACAGACAACACAAAGCTTATTAGAAACATCATATTTTTATAAAGAACATTTTAATGTTGGGAGATTCCGTTTGTGGTCAGAATGATTTTTAAATGTAAACACCTGAAGATTTATAATGTTTAATCGGTGCCAACACTAATGAGTTGCTGAATTACAGTACATGAAAGCATGTAAGTATGTTGCATACTGACCATTAGGGAATGCGAGCATGCTGACCACAAGGAAGAAGAAAATGACCACCCACACCGCACTCCAGATGTTGGTCTCTGCCTTCGAGTCATTTCTGGAAGAAGGAGTCATTTTGCTTAACATATTCCAAGACATGCAAATGAAGGTGAATTCTCAGTAAAGCAGGAATATTCACTCTCATGGTTCAGCATTCAACTGTAACCTGGCTCTGGTACTACATGAATATGGTTCAATATATCAATAATTTAAAATGAAAAAATGCAAAGTTGACATCATTGTACTTCTGAGTTAAACTTTTTAACACAAAAAGCTGAACGTCTACTAAGGAAATGTCAATAGCTAACAAGTAGAAAGTGTGGGAATCTTTTTAGGTTGGTTGTTGCCATGGAAATGATGGCCATCTTGGATTATTACCTTTAGTGTTTTTGGCTTGCTGCTACTATACACACTACTGCACCAGATTATAGTTTTGGTCAAAATTTGCATGTTTTTTCCTACATATTATCTAGTTTTAAGATGCACCATTTTTGTGTTTATTAACTCCAGTGTCACTGTGGTGTATTCTAACATGTCAACGCCAATTTATTAACATGAGAAAAACACAGTCAAAGTATTTTCCATGTATGCCAATTCAAATATAATTAAAAATTATCTTTTTAAAACAGAAAATAATTTATATTGCAAATAAACATACCTGAATGATAAGATGGATCCTTTATCTACAGGATTGTCTAAAAATTATCACATTGTTTTATGTTGCAATTAAGAGATGTGCTGTAGAATCTTGTCATCAAAATAGTACTGAGCTTATAAGCAAAGTCCCAGGGGTATGATAAATAAATTGATAATGTGTTCAAATATAAGTACTAATCAAAACAAAGCTCATGACCAGATTAACCAGTATGTCTCAAGAAGGTTGATTTCCAATGCAAACAAAGTATGTTTATGACAGACTTACTCCTGAATATAATGAAAATAAGCAAGGCACATTTTAATAGAAGTGATAAAAATGTAGTAACACCATTTTAATCAAAGCTCTGCCCTGTTGTTCTGACTTCTGGGCAACAACAACAAAAGTGATAATATTTTACCAACATGCTGTTCTAGCTTGTTTTCTCTCAAATACCAATAGGCTGCAAGGTGAACCCACAAAATGTGCTTAGAAATTAAGTTTTGTTCCGACTTCTCAAGATTTCTTTGCAGCATTAAAAAGTAAATAACCTGCCCAACATTGTGCTAAAGATTTAACAGCAGAAGTTGTGCCAGTTTAAAAGTTTAACTCAAGTTTATGTTGGACTATTGTGTTTTGTTGGCAGAGCAGTAATTTTTTAATCTAGACCAATCAGAGTCCCTGTTTATATCATAAGACAAACAAAATGAATTGTATCGTCATCTCTGGAAAAAACATGTTGAATCTGCTTCATGTACTAAAAACATGTCAGATTGCATCACAAGCTTGTTAAACGTCGTAGATGGAGTAATTATTGTGAAAGCCTGGAACTGGACGTCAACAAAGTTGTGTTCACTGATGATGTTATCTTTGCTGTGTAGTAATTTATAGTTAAAAGTATGTTGACATCTACATTTGATGAAATATTGGACCCATTTATTGTAGACTGTGGTAGTAGTATTAAAGTAAATTAAATTATTGGCACTTGAATACGCTGGCTTACTGTTGATCAGTACAACTATTACTTACTTGAGCTAAGGCTGGTGTAAGCCTACAGGATTTGTGTTTAAGGAGGTGAAAATCTTATATGAATTTGACTACATGGTCAAATCTACAGAGAAATGAAGAGTCATCTGATCAGACTATGATAAATAAATAAAAAAACTTAAAACATCAGACAATTTAAGGGAGTGAACATCTCAGCTTTATTAACTAATACATTAAAAGATAAGTTTGAGCGACATTTTGCAATCACTGTGTAAAACACACTTATTTATAATAACATACATGGGTAAGTTTCAACAATAGACAATGTCAAGTGAACTGTCAATGTTTATTACATATTAAGTACATATCAATAAACATGTATGAAATAACAGATTTGGGGTTTAGAAATAATACGTTGAGACATACATCATAAGTTTGTCAGAACAACCATCTCCAATGCTGTAGTCACATCTCAAATATATCCTACTCCTCAAAGTCTAGCAACTAGCAGGGATAAGAAAATATCCCCTGAATGATGTTATCCATGACTGTTATCGTTATTCGTTGCATATGTTTACAGTGTTTCCGCCAGCAGGGTAAAAGGGTAAAATTATGTACCCAAAAATAATTCTAGGGTACAGATACGTACCCAAAATAAATCCAGAGTAATTTTTTTTAAATATTCTATGCAATGAAACTCATACTTGATGATGTTTTTAAAGGTGAAGAATGAGCCCGTGTCAACACGTTTATGCTAGCTATTCTGTGATTGGCTAAACGTGGTATTCACTGTGGGATGCTTCACCTAGGCTAAGGATAGAATATAGCGTACCGGTATATTGGTAGGCTTAATGTAAAGAATACGGCGTGCTGTCATGGCTGTACATTTTTATCGGTTTTCGAGTATTCGTTCTTTCTTGGTGAAGACAAATAACCCAACAAGATACCATACTACAGTTTACAATTTTCCTGCTGACTGTTACATTTATTACTCATTCTCCTACGAATCATGGAAATGATCACCATGAGCCGGGCGGGATGTCCGACTCCAAATGCCGGGAAATCACTTCTCCGAGCATCTAGAAATCCAATTTTTTCTGGGGGAGGGCTCCCACACACCCCGCCTGCTAGTTCCGCGGTCTCACAATTGACTAACTCCGTACCCAAATTATTTTTTCTGGCGGAAACCCTGGTTTACACCACACCTCCTTAATTAGTTGGCACTGTTCTGGACTAGTCTCAGTGTCAGTGTAGGTCATACATTCTGACATTGACAATCAAACAAAACTGCACATGTGATGTGCACTGCATATCTGCGCAGTGAACTTAGACACATTTGCAGCTGACAACAAGGAGGATATCTGTGGAGAAAGGGAGGTCAGTCATTCATTTGATGGAGAGCTTGTCATTTAATAAAGTCCATCAATGACCACCAGGGAAGACTAATGCTGTTGAGCACTGGTTAGACATAGCATGGTAGGAGCCAAAACATGCGTGCCTGAATGAGATGGCACTTATTAAGCAGCATTCTGCAATGAATGCAGCTTTGTTCACATAATGTCATAGTGATGATGAAGCACGGCAGAAAACTGCATCTCACGACACTGACATCACTCGATTTTGCATGTCCATACAAACAATTATTTCGAGTTCGACCCGCCAATCGATGAATCTGGTGGGCTGAATTCAGAATCCAAAATGATGCATAGGCCAGCGTGTTGTGGATATACCAGGGTGTCACTGAAATAAAAAACAACATAAAAAACAGATGAATGTCTCCACGAGGGGAAAATGAGGCAAAGGGTAAAACAATTGTAAAAAAACATATTTAAATATAATACAATAGTTAATATGATACACTATCGGTAACTAGTGGTGTAAATATCATGACATAGTTATTTTTGATGGACAAAACTGTATTTAACAAATGATAATAAGGAAAGGCTGAGTAAGGTTTTCATACAAGCAGAGCGATTTTGTGCAGTGACAACTTTTTTTTGACTTAATCGAGTGTTACTATAGATTTTAAATTGCAGGCAAAAGTATCTGGTCATGATTCTCACCGTCCAAATTCAGCCACGTATGTTGACATTCACGATATCTACTCCTTGTATGAGGTGTAATCAGCTTGAAGGTGCAATTTCCTCAGGACAAGTTAACAATATTCCTCTCACCATGAGGGCAGCCATGTTTATGTCAGATGACGCAACTGAGCCCTGGGATTGGTCCAGATTCAAAATTACTCCTCACGGACGAAATAAAATATTCCAACATAAGCGCGAGTTAAATTGCCACAAATTTTGAGTTAACTATTACTTGGAGGTGCAACAATGTTTATTTCTTAATCCCTGTGAGGTCGGAACGAGACTAAACGAAAAACGGGTTCACCTTGTAGCCAACAATGTTCACTACTTAAGACGATTCATATGGCAGCTGGATTCCTATAATCAATAACCTGAGGATAATCACACAGCCACAATTTCATCAAATTAAATAACTTAGTTCCTACCAGTCATTTTTATTATTTAAGGTTTCTCACTGTTCTGATTTGCTTCTGAATCTGAATTATGGGAAACAAGTGGTTTATCGTGATGATTATGACTGTCTTTAGAAGTCTACTCATTGATGCTTCACTATTTTCTGTGCTAGAAAAGACACACACACACACACACACACACACACACACACACACACACACACACACACTTATATATGAAAATGGCCAGACCTGCAAATAGCACCCATATTAAAGGATACACAATCATGCTTATTTATAACTAATTACTACCAATGTTCTCGCCATGACCACCATTAACCACTGCTAATCATAAGCGCCTGCTGTTTGTTGAATATGTGATAAAATGTATTCTACATCATGCCACCCTTGTATTTGTATAAAATCTGCACAACTAACAAAACCTAATTGCCATCACTTACTCACAAATAAACAGAAACACATGCCCACGCAAACAGTCCAACAAAAACTGTTTAGAAATCCACATCTCCTAGTAAACAATTGGCATAACAGACCATGCTATTCACATTATTACCTTTTATAAAAGTAGCCGTGATGTACGACTGATAGTGGCCCTAGCAACAGCCACATACGCATGACCACTATGCAACCACACGATTAACCCACTCTTAAACAAAAACTGGTTGTGGAAGTTTTTGCTTCAGGAATTCTGACATACTGCAGTCACACAAATAAAGGCCGATCATCACCACTGGGAATTTTGTGTCTGATCTTAAGATGCCATCCATAGTTTACGTGTTGAGATGTGTATTCACTCAATTCCACAGTGATAGTACCAGTGCAGCAGAATTATCAGTTTGATTAGCAGCATGATCAGCATTTTTATCATCCATTATCACAATGGAAGTGTGAACAAAAAACAAGAGTTGAAAATCTTACACTTTCGAATTACAATTATTTTTTTTGTATTATATAACTCTGCGTCAGCTCTTTTCCCAGGTCATGTTTATTCCACCACGTCATCAGAACCAGCCACTCATTCTCCTATTCCGCATTACTTACTGAATAGTGGCCTGTTGTGCTGAATAACAAGACCATTACTAGTAAAAAAAAACGGCTTGCATTGGAAACTGACACATGGTCACTGCGCAGGTGTCCAATAGATCTATCTTAGAGACTAGTATAATGACAGATGTGATAACAAATCAATATCAAGTGGCCGCGCCTTTGCACCATTGACGCAATATTTTAACAAATGACCCACCAAAACTTCATGAATGCACCTGAAGGATGTTGACGTACTTCAACAAAAAAATTAATATCATGCTAGAACATTGGGAATGGGCTTAAATTTAAAATGTAATAGCTTATGGATCACATAGCTGTTTATTGTATTAAAATATTTTTAATAGCTCAACAGATTTTGCAATTTTAAGATGGCAAAACAGCATAATTTTTGTGTAACTCTTACAATGGCCAAATGGACCCATTTTGTGTTTTCTGTGATAAATATTTGCTTTAATTTTTTAGTTCTATAGATATTTAAATACTGTTTTCATGGTTTCAAACACATTGACTAGAGTACTACAGTTACAATATTTATCATTTTTAGCACTAATTGTAACCAAATTAATGGAATGAATTACTTAATTTTAGTTATGTAGTACGCAAACTCAACACACCGACACATTTCAATAAAATGCCATAATATCCATGAATATGAAGATATTTATATATATATATTGATATGGTTTTCAGTTGCATTATTGTAGTAATAAGTCTTTGAATAAATGTTATATTGACCTTTTCACAGTGGATATTAAATTATTTAAATAACTTATTATCCAGGAAATGGTACTGTGTCTCAAAAGGTGAAGAAGCAATTAAGGTGACCCAAGTGGGACGGTACCTAGTAAACAAGATGAAGGACAACTGGCCAAGACAGGCAACAAGGAACAAGTGGACTATACTAAGAGAGACGACAAGGATCAAGTGGCCCTGGGTTCGAAATTAGGGTAGCCCATTAGTCCGAGACTACCAGATCGTGCCGCGGACTAGTAAATATCACAACTCATTAGTCCGGTGGACTACTGAATACAACAAAGTTCTCAATGGCGCCGTCTGGTGATCAAAAAAAAGTATATAATAGAAACATGCCACCATTTTTTATCACTTCAGCAACACGTGGAAGTTTATCGATGGCGTGAAGAATCCTGCGAAAAAGCAAAAGTTAAATGAAAACAAGAAGCGCGAACGTGCCAAGAAATACCACAACGAGAGCAGAAAGCGTGAACCATGGAAAGTCAACCGAGACTGGCTGAACTCCGACACTGAAAAAGTGGCAATGTTCTGCACGGATTGCTGCTCACAAGTGATGACCATGACTGATCGCCAATGCAGTTTTGTTGGTGGGTGCAAAAACTTTCATTTGGAAGCAGTGACTGCTCACGAGAAGTCGGAGCTACATTGGACATGTGCTGCAATCAACACCGCAAAGAAGGCGAACGTGGGCACGAACGTCGCAGAAAAACATGTCGAGACCTTGAACAAGCACGTGTTCAACAGACTGATGCTGCTATTCCGAAAAGCCCATGTGCTAGCAAAGATGAGACGACCATTTTCGGACTTCACTTGTGTGATCTCGACGAAATAAGCGAACACCTGCAGTCGACACCCTTCCTGTCGGTCATCTGTGATGGAACTCAAGACAAACACACTGCGGACCACCGAAACATCCTGGCTCTGGTTGACATCGTCCTGACCTTGCCAGCTCATTCTGCAGACACAGAGCGTGGCTTTTCCGAGTTGAAGCCGGTGAAGACGGACCGGAGAACCAACCCGGGGAACGACATCCTGACCGACCTGCTGCACATCTCGTTCCATACTGCGAGCATTGCAGAGTTCAATCCAACTGCTGCCATCCACTTGTGGAATGCCAGTGGAAAGACAGTGAGGATGAGTATTCGGATGGTCCTGAGGACAAGTGAGATGTGACACCTCGTCACATTTGATGCATCTCTGTCTCTAATGCACATGCTTTTTGTGAATAAATTTTGTACACATTTTGGTTATCTTGACTGTGTCGTTGACTTTGACGGGACTAGTAAATGTGACTGTGGACTAGGAACTTCACTGGCCACTAGTCCTGTGGACTAGTGGTGAAAACAGTCTGTTTCTCACCCTGCAGCGGCGGTCACTGTCACTTCCACTAAGAGACATAAGAATCAAGTGGCCAAAATGAAGACAGGTGATGATGATCAAGCGACTGGTGTGGCCATGATAGAAGTGAGCGGTGTTGTTCGACATGCCTCTGAAGACAATGAACATGATCCTGTTCATAGAACCTTTCAAGACAAGTGGTTGCAGGATACAGGAAATAAAGTCTGGCTTCGGTATGACATGAAAATGAAACTCAAATTTTGCTCAGTCTGCCAGGACCAACACAAGAAGGACACAGTCACCGTAGTAACAGCAACTTTCGAACCAGCACATTATCTAGGCATGTTAATTCATCTGATCACCAAGAGGCTCTGGGTGAGATTGCAATGCGCCAAAATTTTGAAACATCATTCAAAACATCAATGACAAAAAAGGAGAATGGTGCAGAGTTTCAGATGAAGTGCATCTATTGGCTGGTTAAGGAAGGGGTAGCTCTCAACAAGTTCGGAAGCATGGTAGACCATGATAGACCTGCTGAATGTCCACATGTTGGCAGCATGACAGTAGCGGAAAATGCCCAATACACCTCTCTAGTCGCTGTGAATGATATGGTAGATGCTATGACTGGCTGCATTTGTCAGGATGTCAAAATGAAACTGAAAACATCTCCAACAGTAAGCATTCTGGCCGATGAAAGCACAGATCTTTCACTCTCAAAGAAGCTGGTTCTGTATGCAAAGGTGCTGGATCCCACAACGTTTCTCCCGTCAACACATTTTCTGTATAATCTAAAAATCATTTCTGCCACTGGAAAAGCCATTGCTGGTGAAATCATCAATTACTTAGAAACCAAGGACATTTCAGTGGACAAAGTTTCTGGGTTTGGCACTGATGGTACAAAGGTCCTGACTGATGAAAAGGAAGGTGCTACCGGATATCTCAAGAGAAAAAAACCCAGCCCTCCTCAATGTACACTGCATTGTACACCGGCTTGACTTGTGCAGCTTACAGGCTGCCAATATTCAGTTGCATACCTGGAAGACTACCAGGAAGTGGTCACCAGATTGTTCTGTCATTTCAAACGCTCCTCCAACAGGGTGGACAGTGGAAGAGCAATGCAAGAGTTGCTTGATGAACCAACATTACACGGAAGTTCACAAAGTCAGGTGGTTGTCCTACAAAGCAACTGAAATTATCTATCGCACGCTGGGCTCATTAGTCACATACTTTGCCCAGGAGAGTGACCTAAGATCACAAGGTTACACGAAGAAGGTCACCACTTACACATTCATTGCCACAACCTACTTCATGATGGATGTTCTACCCATCATCATGGCCCTTGCCCTGGTCTTCCAAAAGAAGGTCACCACTTACACATTCATTGCCACAACCTACTACTTCATGATGGATGTTCTACCCATCATCACGGCCCTTGCCCTGGTCTTCCAAAATAAGGTCACCACTTACACATTCATTGCCACAACCTACTACTTCATGATGGATGTTCTACCCATCATCACGGCCCTTGCTCTGATCTTCCAAAAGAAGGTCACCACTTACACATTCATTGCCACAACCTACTACTTCATGATGGATGTTCTACCCATCATCACGGCCCTTGCCCTGGTCTTCCATGCCACAACCTACTACTTCATGATGGATGTTCTACCCATCATCACGGCCCTTGCCCTGGTCTTCCAAAAGAAGGTCACCACTTACACATTCATTGCCACAACCTACTTCATGATGGATGTTCTACCCATCATCACGGCCCTTGCCCTGGTCTTCCAAAAGAAGGTCACCACTTACACATTCATTGCCACAACCTACTTCATGATGGATGTTCTACCCATCATCACGGCCCTTGCCCTGGTCTTCCAAAAGAAGGTCACCACTTACACATTCATTGCCACAACCTACTTCACGATGGATGTTCTACTCATCATCACGGCCCTTGCCCTGGTCTTCCAAAAGAAAGATCTCGATATAGCTGTTGTACCAGTTTCTGTGGAGTAACGTCTGAGAGAACTGAAGGAACATCTCGACAGAACAGTGCAACATACCATTCATAATCATATGAAACAACTTGAAGACGAGTTCCGATCTGTTGAAGGAGAAAACAAGTACAAATTCAACGAGCAACCAGTGACCATTACGCAAACACAGCAAACACACTTCAACAACACTGCATCACAGTTCATCACACAATTGATGAACAGTTCAGAAGCGTTTCCCGCAAGACCAGACGAACAAGTTGGTGTGCTTGGGATGAGGCCACTTGGGTTCCTGAGTGCTGATGCACTGAAAACATGGGGAAATGAGAAGACTGAGGTGTTGGTGGCACACTTTTCAAAAGAAATCTGTCATCATGGTGTCAAATCAGTGTCCATCATTGAGGAGAATGCCACCATGAGAACGAATGGCCTAAGGTCAAGCCACTGGTCAATGCGTAAGGGTTTCCAAGAGACAATACAGAGCCTCATCCACAAGTGTTACCTGGAGACCTTCCTGAATCTCCTCACGCTGGCTGCCATAGCCATTGTTGCACCAGTTCACACAGCTGACTGTGAGTGGGGTTTCAGCATACAGAACTCATTCAAAGTTCTCCAGCGTACCAGTTGTCAGATGGTTCACTGGACAACCAGATGCTGATCATCGGTGATGGGAAGACAATGGCCACGTTTGACTTTGGCAGAGCTGTGGTTCCGTGGAGATCAAGGAAAAACCACGGGTTGTTCCAGAGCCATCAATGATCTGACTGATCATCAGTAAACACATGGGTAGAAGTGGTGCAGCTTGAAGTGCTTCTGTTGTAGAACATCAACATCGTATAATGTGGATCATAAGACTCACATTACATTTAATTTCAAGTGACATGGTTACATTTAATTTCAAGTGACATGGTTACATTTAATTTCAAGTGACATGATTCTCAACCACACAATTGTATGAAACATTTAACAATGATATTGAATAATAATGGACAGTTAATTTGTTATAGTTATTATTATTATCCATGCACTGTGTTGGGACACACACTAACCTATATGAGAAACCATTTGGATTGGCAATTGTCAATGAAACAGTGAGTGTATGTTATCTTATACCCAATGCAGGGTAATCGCTTACTTAAATGGCCCAATTCAGTTGCCATCCTACTGACCTTAACCCTAGTATCCCTATGCCTCACTCCAGGGCAGTACCTACTAGTACTAGGCGAACACTGATAATAATTTAGGCCAGTAAAGTGAAAGATTACCCGACACTAAAGTGCATTTGTATAAAATAGTTCCTGTACTGGGCATTCAAAGTTATGATTGAGGTGACGTACACTGTAACTTGAAAAGTGATTAAAGGGGTGGCCCAATCAGAGACTAGTCACATATAATGCTGTGCATATCTAACAAAAAGCAGACTGATTGAGTTACCCGTTTCCGAGCTGTGGTTTGGAGGGGATCTATTGGTCTAATAGTATTGTTTAATTAGTCAATTCCCGGAGGGATTTTCAGTCCATGCCATAGGTGCAATGTTTAAAAAAGGCCCCCTTTTACAATCTACATGGACCTTTGGCCCACTTGTTCAAGGTCCTAGATTAAACCAGACCTGGGGCCGAAGTACTCGGTACTCATGTACTCGAGTACATTTTTGAAGTACTCGTACTCGTACTCATGATACTTATGGGTCATGGACTCGTACTCGTACTCATTGTACTCATATTTTACGAGTACATTACGAGTATATCTGAGTACTTTCTCAATATGCACAGGGGAAAATAAATATATTTGATTATAAAATGAGATTTTCCTTAAATATTTTAATGTTCAACTATTTTGTTAATACTTTGTTATTTCTGATAGTATACAACCTTACCATCCCTACACATCCCAGTGCATCCTCATTCTCTGATAACAATGACTATGATACCCAAACATGGCAACAGGCAGTACCTTTTCCCAGTCAAAAACACCCTGTTAAGCAAACAATAATTGTAGGCTAGCAGTTCAGGCCATAAACCTGTTTGTTTAATTAAGCCATAAAGAGTCAATTAGCAGTTAACCCACCAGTTAGACAGGAAATGCCTTTGATGTAGTATGGAGACCATGCCACTTGGCACTGGCTGACAGTGCTAACTGCTAAGAACAAGAACTGCCAGTCTTCCTCTGTAGAAGTAAGGTGGCTCAAGTCAGACTGTCTCCTACACTAGTATAATCCCATGCCAGCAGCCTGGCTAAAAAGTCCAAAGGGGATGCTGAGCCTGTTATGTGGACATGTGCTAACCCTCTCAACAACTAGTAGTCTATGATCAGAAAATATAAATTGCAAACTTATAACGTCAGCAGATGAACGTGAGGTGAACGAATACCTCAGTCAGCCATGTACAGATTGAAGAAGAAGAAGGTAAGTTCTTATATAGCGCAGTATCCAGATCTCAGGACGGCTCAAAGCGCTTAACACTTTACTCCCTGGCAGACCTGTTCAATCGAATACCATCTCGACTTCTCTGGGAAGCATCCAGAGAAGTCGAGTGACCTCACAGTGACCCACTGCAGTTCTGAGTTTTCCAACTCTGGCTCAGTTGGTCCCTCACCATCTCAGCATCTCAGCATGCCAGCCTCATCAGCCCCAGTTGAAAGGGTATTTAGCATGGTGGAGAAAGTATTCTGCCCTGAACAGTGCAGCCTGAAAGACTCAACCTGTGAACAACTCATGTTCATTCGGTGCAATGGCAAATAGATGATAAGATCATAGGATGCCACTGAAATGAATGCCAATGAAGTGAATTTCATTGTTGATGAAATAGAGGTTTTTTAGTTTTCCTCATAACAAATTTATCAACTGCCATTACATATTCACTTGTGTTGAGTTATATAAATTAGATTAATTAATAATATAAAAATACGTTATTATTTAATATTTACATTTTTTTAATGTACTCGTACTTTTACCCGTACTCATGAGAATGTACTCGTACTTGTACTCGTACTCAGCTTTTAGCAATGTACTCGTACTCATCCATCATCAAAGTACTCGTACTTGTACTCATAAAAATGTACTCAGCCCCAGGTCTGGATTGAACCCTGGCATCTCATTGTTTTATCAGAGTGAATCATGCAAAGCTGCCATTTATTAACATGCCCATGACATCATCGCTAACAAAGGTTACGTGAGTAAAACACCTGATCTCTCCTGATGTGCTACAAAGATTGTTTTTCGCACTGATATTAATTTTGATGCTGACATGTATTTGATCTCCTTTCTAACATATGGTTAAATCATATTCTTCTCCAGATAGGAGTTTTTGTAAGTGTGGTGTTTGTCAGTTAAGGAATAAGCCCAGTTGCTCTCCTCAATCCTGTGTATTTACTCTATCCAATTACCGAGTCCTTTCTTTGAAGATTGTACCAAGCATAGTTCGGTTTTAGATCTAACATTTTATATTTTCACCCATGTCAATTGTGCTAACGGGTAATTAATTATTGGACTAACTTCTGGTTAAATAATGGTTGATACATAAGTCATGGAATTACACTAATTCTTGGCTCTGTGCAGGTGACAGTTCTTACAGCATTTCACTACAGGATATACTACATGTTTGTTAAGTGGCATAGATCATTGATCAGTTAAAAACATGTTCTAAGATTGACTCTACAAATACTGCAATTAACAATACTGAACTCTTGTGGCATCCAATCAGTATCCCAGTTTGCAAGATGAGCTGCTTTTGAGCAGGTGTGGCAAACCAGATATAGGTAAACATAGATTATAAACACAATTATGGATTTCTGTTGGCAGCCAGCATCACAGGTGTGCATCACTCAAGGATGGCACCTAGCCACGTAGGTATATATTTACATTTAAAAATCTGCCATTTTCAAGATGATAAAATTTTGACTAATTATTTGTCTCAGTTATCTTTAAAAATTGTGTTTTCTCCCACCTTTATAAACACACGTTTTGGGTAAATTTCAGTGCTCTGCTCTCATGTATAACTTGCAAAGTCATTAATGTAAAGTATTTATAGATGTCATTGTACCGGTATGTTTCTTATGGTACTCTATTAAAAACTTCCTATTTGAAATCTCCCCATCTACTACTGTAACCACTTTTTGTCACCGATTAGTATTAGTCATGGATCTATTTTCTATCCAACTGATTATGCCATACCAAGTCCATTTTAGTTTATACAAAAATCTGTGATGTTGCATTTCATAACGTGCTTTCTGAAAATATGTAGATAATATCCATTGACTCTTTATATCTTTTATATGGAATCCCACTCAAACATTGAAAAGGCAGTCACAGAAATATCATTGGTGGCAGAAGTTGTGAGAAACTGTACATCTTGAATTGCTTTCACGTATCTCCAACTCTGATTAACACTATATATTAGGTAGTTGGCTAACGTAGTTATGACAAGGCAATATTATTGGCTGTAGGCTAAATTGTGCAGCACAAACATACGTGAAACATCACATACCATATTCCATAATTATTATTATTTGTTATTTAATTTAATTTCCTTGATTAACTTAATAGATTATTTGTGCTAAATAACGTCATTTAGAAGTATAGCATCATCTAATCAGATTGTACTTAGCTGTAATTGGGAAATGGGTAATACCAGGAACTGTGCCGGAGGTCAAAGAAGGTGTGGCATCTCTCTGATTCTCTCAAGATGTCTTAACTGGCCAGTCTAAATTGCCTTCATCAGAACTGACGTGTAGCGCAAAATATAGTACATAACGTGTGGTGCTATTGCGTGTGCGCGAAAAACCCCAGAAAAGACGGGCAAACCTTGACGGTTTCAGCATTGTTTACATGTTGGATCGTTGGCGATAAATGCTGTATTCTTGTATTCTATGTCGCCAGTATAACATCGAGTGGCCAGCATTGTTAACAAGCATTGCAGTTATGGGACTAGCAACATTGATTCAAGATACGCTCACTGACAGCACACGCGGGGTGTTTATTTCTCCCCTTCCCCAAAACTGGCACGCACATGCACACTTCGAAACTACAGTGTAGCCCTGTACTATTATAGTCGTAGTTCTATCTTTTTAGTTGTAGTAAGTTGGAGGGAATGCTTCACCAACTGACAACCAGTGCCTGGCTCCTGAAACCTAGGGACAATTCATTGACCATACTGCAGCTAGGGATGTTGATGAACATTTCAGATTGCATATATCCATTTCGTTGTGCGTCCTAAATTTGTGCACCGTGAATTCACTATCCCCTTGGACGTTGTATCGTTTTTCTGTTTGATTGCTTCGGTGACAGTGTATGTTAAACTGACAGCTACAACTGCTAATAAACCTGACTGGCGTGCCATCATTCAGTGTACGTCTTAGGTTTGAGAAAAAATGGCACACTACACAGTTGCAAAGGAATTTTGCATCGAAACGATCGCACATAAATACAATCGCGTGAGACCTGAGAGGTTGCAACTTCAAAGGGCGCTAATTGTAAGTCATTAATGTTGCAAATAAATATTTATTATTCCTCAAATGGGTGTGAAATGAAGTCATTTTATTCCGTTTGTTGACATTCCTATGACAGCGTAGCCTATTAATGTGCACTTTTGTTAAATTATGTCTATGATGTATTGATTGCCTACTTGGTCTTAATTAAGTATTGTATGTGTTGCTATCAAATTAATAATATTATTGGGATTGTAAAAAGTTACTGTTGACGATATTAATTATTGTAACGTAATTGGTTGGTATTGACAGCCTTATTATGTATAATTAATTCACAATTGCCCATAATGCAAAAACTAAGACCAAAACATGTATTTGCGTTAGGTAATGTTAAATTATTTCATAATTAAAGGAAATAAAAATAAGGCATTAACTAAAATCCTTTTTCCATGTGTACACAAAGTTTAACATTGTATGTAACATTTGACAACATTAAACAAATACAGAAAAATACATTTGTAGCATAAATTCGATTTTAAGCCTGTCTGTGAAGCGATTCCCGGGAAAATTAAATTTTAATGAGCTAGGCGATCACGTGGTATGACACACACTCGCATCAGGTCGACCCTTTCCATGCATTCAGAGCATGTTTACAAGGATAGCTTTTGGGTCGAAACGAGCGTCAGAATGAGATATTGTGCAATATTCCGACGTAATACAAACACTAGTCATCATAGAGGAACAAACATTTATCTTACGGTTCCACATGAATCAAATTTTATTCAAAACAACTAATGCGAATGGGCCTACAAGTCGACTAGATTTCGCCGAGCTTGGGCTCGTTTTCAGAATAATTACATCGAATGCAACCAACGGGAGATAATCTACACACATAAACATACATAGCAAACATATATTGTATTCAGCTACAGAAAGTAACGTGTATAATCTCATAATATCACTAGAATATCGATATATGAAGCAGAAGTTGTACAATTTATCATAACAACTTAAATCAGTCAGGAAGTTTCTGTTGGTGCCGCTAGCTCAGCTGATAGACGCGTTGGTTTCTTGCCATTTATTTTACAATCGGGTGACGCCGGTTCAATCCTGATAGCATGCAAACTATTGATTGTCTTTACACTTTTTTGTTTATGTTTTAACGAAGTAATATAAACCAAATCATTTAGTATACTATGATGCACTGTTTGTAAATATTTTTATATTTTTGTAGTAATTATTTATTCGCCACAAAAATGAAAATATGGTCATTATATATAACGATGTTTCTAAATTGTATTTATCCAGACAGATCAAAATCTGTTTTCACATATATAATTACAATATATTACCGTACAATATATTTACAATTAATAAATTATATATCTATTACATTATATTTGTTTGGATAAATAAAATTTAGAAACATCGTTATATAATGACCATATTTTCATTTTTGTGGAGAAAAAATAATTACTACAAAAACAAGAAATATTTACAAACAGTGCATTATAGTATAAAATTATTTTGTTTATATTACTTCGTGAAAACATAAATGAAAAAGTGTAAAGAAAATCAATGGTTTGCATGCTGTCAGGATTGAACCGGCGTCGCCCGATTATAAAATAAACTACCATTAACCAACGCGCCTACCCACTGAGCTAGCGGGACCAGCGGAAACTGTCTGACTGATTTAAGTTGTTATAATAAATTGTACAACTCCTTCATATATCGATATTCTAGTGATATTATGAGATTATACACGTTACTTTATGTAGCTGGATACAATATATGTTTGCTATGTATGTTTATTGGTGTTGATTATCTCCCGTTGGTTGCATTCAATATAATTATTCTGAAAACGAGCCCAAGCTCGGCGAAACCTAGTCGACTTGTAGGCCCATTCGCATTCGTTGTTTTGAATAAAATTTTATTCATTTGGAACCGTAAGATAACTGCATGTTCCTATATGATCACTAGTGTTTGTATTACGTCGGAATATCGCACAATAACTTGTTCTGACGCTAATTTTGACCCAAAAGCTATAGTTGTAAACATGCTCTGAATGCATGGAAAGGGTCGTCCTGATGCGAGTTTGAGTCATAAGTGACGTCACATCTCGGCATCCTGAAAAGCGCGCCAAAAATATGCATATTCAAAAATGTCCGGATGCACAGCATAAAATGTGGAATTTCTAATTAATTTTATTTTTTTAATTTTTTTGGCTTGGTGGACGTGGAAATAGATAGCAGGATGTAATTTAACATGAATTCGAGCAATATATGTTTTTATTCCATTTAAGAGCGTTTTGTTAACAGTTTGTCTGTACTCAATCGATGGCATAACTGTTAGTAACTTGGAATATTGATTATTCGCATGAAGGTTTCCTCTGATTTGTATACACACACACTCACACGCACGAACGCTCGCACGCACATGCTCGCATAATAATAATAGATAACTGCTAATTGTATAACGTTGTGTATCCGAGTATAAAACATGTTCATACATTACATGCACTTAAAATACATAATTAATAAAACATAATCTATACTATGTAATTTAAAATATACATTTAAAAAGAAATAACTTGTTACATGAAATAATTTATCGGATAAATAAGTATATATACTGACTAAAGTAGGTATTCAACTATCATAATATTAATATTTAGTTAATACAGCACCATGTATATTCATGTTTGCAGCACTGTACATAAAACAAAACAGATAACAAATACAAACAGTCACTGCTTTAAAATTAATCAAGTAATACAAATACACTGTACATAATTAAAATGCAAAAAACATCACGTCAGTGGTGGTATGTATTATAAGTATCAGATATAATTATCTGAAATATATACAGATTGCTGGTTATATCGTATGTCGCAAGACACGTTTGTTTGCCCGCTTATTCGGCGTGGCGGCACTTGTTCTAAATATAGCATGACACCATGCAGATATGACGCGTTACTGCCTCAATGCTGGCGAGTGCTATTACTAATACTCACACAAACCCTATCTCTAACCCTAGCTACTGGGCATGGTTAATAATTTGCCATACATGATTTACTACCCAGTAAGCTTAAGACGGCATAGTATAATATTATATTGATTATTGTAAACTGTATATTAGTGTAATGAAAAAAACTAGGTGGGCAAGGATTTTAATTTTGAATGCATAGTGCCAATGGTTGTTTTCATGATTAAGTCAAAAACTGTACAACCTCCCAAACGGTTTAGGTAACACAGCTATATCATGCACTAAAAAATCAACAAGTATCTAATTAACTTCTTTCAAGAATACAGCAAAGGCCAACTGTATCAGTGGCACCAGTGACAGTGGAAAAGTTCGGACATCGCTCTGAGTCTTAGACCTGTGTTGTTTCTCCATACAGCCCCTTCTGGGGCTAACCTAGGCAGGAGTTGTGCAGTGCGCATTGCTAAGGGTGCGTGAAACTTAATTTCACAAATAATAAATAATTTTAATAGAAAAATAAAACAAAGAATTATGTAAAACAAGTGAAATAATTTGAAATATTGAAAACACAGACTCTGTCTTTATCTATAGTCTGGTAAGGTGGGCTGGAGCAACAAGGACAAGGTGGATGGTACTCGGAGCTTGTTGGATTGGGTGTAGTCTGTAGACTCTAGTGTGGGTAGGCTTATTGTTTCTGGGGGTAACAATCAGGTTTTTACTTTTCAGTGCAGTAGAAATGTTGTATGATTAACCAAAGCACACAAAAATTACCCCCAAACTGACTGAAATAATTAAACAAACCCCACGGTAACGAAACAGCATGATGCTACTGCCGGGAACAGAATAAATGAATCACGACATGGTAATGATGGTTGATGAATGCAGAGCCGGCACGGAGAGTTCGGCTTACCTTGTTAGCGCATAATATAACAGTGCTAGCACTGATACAGCCAACAGAGTTAGCGTGTGTGGTTTGTAGAAGAACTCCAATGAAATATCATCGACGGCACGTTCATTTATGTGGGCGAAATGATCGCTTTTATCAGAATGGTCGCTTCCTGTACTCAGCGTCCTTCTCCGGGTGGCCATGTTTTCTTCTGTTGACCGTGCGCGAGATCCGAATGGGGGTTGGGAACCGAGACAAGCGCACTCCCTAACAGCAACAGTGGCGCCACTCGCCAAATCACGTGATATAATAATGTTGGTTTTATGCATGCACGGGAGTTGATTACCACTAACAAGCGAGAGTATGGTTGTATGCCCTTCTGATCTTTTTTTTAGAAGTAGGTTTTTAAAAAGGGGAACCGTGGTGTTACTACTTATGATCGCCGAACGAGATTGACTGGCCATAAAGAGAAGAGGTGGTTGCGGAAAGAGGTTGTTCCGCCTTCCCACTATATAGGCACCAGTTGACGTTATTTATATAATTCTTGAATAGGTGCAATATTGAGATACCTGATATCTTATGGGTTATTTTTTGCAAATTTGTATTCATATGCAGTTGTGATTGAACTCGCTTGATGGCCAAACAAGATGCGCCGAGGGTGGATATAATTTTGTAATAACACATGTTTGAAAAGATGCAATTTGGTAACACTTATGTATCATTTGCCATTTGTTGGAAACATTTTAAACAGAAACGTGTAACTGTATATTATGATTACACTTGTGTAGGCCTAGCCATCGGATTTTTACCTAATTAATAACTCATTTGTGAATAATAATAATTTATATTGGCTGCAGAATCAGTACCGATATGCCGATGTTGTGGCCAAAATTAAGGGAACCATCGAGGTTGTGTGTATCTGGTAGGTTTGATTGATAAAGAAATAAACACTAGAAAGGTGCAGTTTGGTGACACTAAGAATGCTTTTAACGAAGTAAAGGCATTCCCTTTGCGTATACACTTACAATCTGATTTTCTGCAGCAGCTATACTTTAATAGTTTATATAAACAAAAACATTGGCTTAAAAGGGGTCGGTCCATACAAAAATTGTTTTTATATGTTGGTGGGATCGTAGTAATCTACGTTTGTAAATTAAATGTCTAATACTTATATTAATGTTCATAATGTGGGAAAATCTAACTATACTAAATTACAAGTGTGGTAGCTAGATTGTCTTATAAGATTAGATGTAGGCCTATATTATGCATTTAATGATTATTAGATGCTTGTATGTCACAATGCTGGGTTTTCGTCGACCAAAGGAGCAAACTTACGTTGACATTCTTTCCGAGAATTGCGGTTGTGTATTAGAAGGTTGATGTTCTTAGGTGTAACTGAGACGCGAATGGGTGTGATTCTGCTGGATATGGGGGTGCAGCTGATAATGCATACTATAATTTCCTTCCGTACGATGAAGGCGACCCCGTGCTGGTGCTTGGTCTGGTCTCCACCGTACCATATCTTACGAGTGAAGTTATGTCCGTCCTCTGTTGTTGTCTCGCCAAAGCCTACCCACCTCACATCAGAGAGTCAAATTATGTTCCAGTGATATCTCTTCAGTTCATGTTCCAATTCTTCTGGTTTGCCGCATGCGTGGAGTGTGTGGACATTCCAAATACCGATGGTGACTTTCTCAGATGTTGTTTTGAAGGTGGCCTTAGCACCAGTAACCCACGTTGCACTTCCACCCTGGCTGGTGCACGCCAATGAATAGCGCGGTCGTTGGTAATCCGGGCCTCGACTGATCCGTTGTGCTATCAGCTCGTGTTGTATAAATCATGTCTTTTCTGTTGGCGATTGGGATAACCTGGTGACACCAATCTCCACTCCAGGCCACGTACTGGCAGATGAAACGTGCCAGCCCCTCACTTCGTTTCGCCCGCCAGGGGTGTGGCTGAGAAATGGTCCCGGAGCCAGAAGTGAGAGTTGAGTGTCAGATGAGAGCCAGTTTCCCTGTCCATCCCGAGGGATGCTGCTACCAGAAGACAAAGAGACTATCTCTATCTGAACACCCCATATGCCCAACACAAGCCTACGACGATGATGAAGTAGAGGCTTTCTATGGAGACATCGAAAGCGTTATCACCAAGACCCCAAAGAAAGACATCCCCATCATACAAGGGGAATGGAACGCTACAGTGGGCCCAGACGTCCACGTTCACTGGTTTGGAACAGTTGGGAAATTTGGCATAGGAGAAACCAATGGAAGAGGACTCCGCCTCCTGGAGTTTGCAGACAGCCACAGACTGACCCTGGCAAACACCCTATACCTACACAAGCTCTGTCGCAGAACAACATGGCACTCACCAAGCGGCCTGATTCACAATCAAATTGATTTCATTCTGACACACCGTCGCTTCAAGTTCAACATTAACAAAGCACAGACCAGGACATTCCCAGGAACTGACACAGGCAACGATCACGACCATGTCATGCTTACAATGAAACTCAAGTTAAAAAAATATCACGCGCACAACCACGTGTCAGGTTTGATGTCGACAAGCTGAAAGATCCCGAAGTGGCTGCAATATTTCAGGCTCAGATAGGAGGAAAGTTTGCGGCACTCAACCTCCTGGGCAATGACATCAATGTCCTCACTGACAACTTCATCGAGGCAGTCCGCAATACAACTGAATATGTACGTACTGGGTCGACAGAGGAAATAATCCTGGCTCACAAACAACATCCTCGACCTCTGTGACGAAAGTCGAGAATTGGAGAAGACCAGGCAGTACAGCCCAGAGTCAAAGGGACAGTATTGCCAGGTCAACATAACAATACGGAAGGAAATGAAAGCAGCCAAAGAACAGTGGATTAAGGAGCAGTGTGCCAATATTGAGAAAGAAATGGCTCAGGGTAACAGCAAGCAATCCTTCAACACACTGAAGAAGCAAAACAGAACATCAGTCATTGAATATAGCATGGGAGCACTTCTGACAGAAACTGGCGAAGGCTTAAAGGGGTGGACTGAGTATTGTCAGGAACTCTACAATCAAACCCTGCAGCCCGATACTAGCGTGCTGCAGACAGAACTGGTCCAAGAGAGAGAACCAGAAACACTGCCTATTTTAAGGGAAGAGGTAGAAGAAGCCATCCGCAGTATATCAGTAGGGAAACAGGAGCAGACACCATTCCAGCGGAGCTGCTCAAACATAGTGGCGAAGGAATGGTTACTGCACTGACGGCCATTTGATAGAAGATCTGGGACTTCAAACTGTGGACATAGTCACTCATCATCCCATTACATAAGAAAGGAAATCTCCGGAAGTGCCAAAAGTACCGAACCATTAGCCTCATTAGCCACCCAAGCAAGATCCTGCTACGCATCATTTTGAACCGGTTGAAAAAGCAATCAGAAGAACTACTAGCAGAAGAGCAGCCTGGATTTAGACCCGGAAGAAGTACCACAGAACAGATATGCAACTGCGGAATTCTGATCGAAAAGCACCTGCGACACCACAAGACCCTGCTCCACAACTTTATAGACTTCTAGAAGGCTTTCGACAGGGTGTGACACGAAGGTCTGTGGCAAGTTTTAAGCCCCTTCAACTTTGAAGAAGGCATCACTCAAGTCATCAGCGCACTGTATAACAACGCCAGCACTGCGGTCCTTTTCAACAGCCAAATATGGGAGTACTTATGGACCACAGTCGGAGTCCGTCAAAGCTGCTTGCTGTCGCCGGTTCTCTTCAACATCTACCTCGAGAACATCATGAGAGAAACCCTCCACAACTTCAACATCACTATCTCTGTGGGAGGCAGACCTGTCAGCAACCTTCGTTCTGCAGACAATATACATCTTCTTGGAGGAAGCAACAACCAGCTCCGATATCTCACCAATAGACTAGTGGATAGACCAGGCGCTTACAACATGTAAGTAAGCTACGAAAAGAACAAGTGATGGCTAGCAACTCTGAAAACATCACTGTTGACATCCCGATGAACAGCGTGCACTGTATTCCAACGTGTGGTTTCGACTCCCACTTCTGCCACCATTTTGAGTGTGCTAATATTTAACAGTATTTGGTAAATGACTCCCGGAGTGCGCATCTCTTTCGTACAGCTGTATTTGTACAAGAGTTGGACATTTACTAGCAAGGTCGCAAAGAAACTGCGATGAGTCCATGCACAGTGTATCACATGCATTTGTTGCTGTGATTGCATGACTACGGAAGAAACCTGGTTCTGGTGATAAACAGGAGACGCTGGTTGACATAGTGCAACATACTGCGCCTAGGTCAGCAACGCTTGGTGCCCGATGCAGGCACGAGTACCCCCGCCACATGTCGAACGAATATCATACGTGGCTCACACTGGTAGACAGAAGCTGCGTCAGCAGGAACTATTAGAACTATCTAGCAGCATTTCGCATTCCCAAATGTCATACCCGGCTCAACAGAGGTTTAAACCAGTTTCTAGTTTGCTAGTCTAAAGGAATTATGGAAGTAACTGACAGGCCCGTAGCTAGGTTGGTGCAGACTCATATCTCTTCGTGCAGTGTGATGAACAGCATGCCCCCAAAATGTTGCTACATTCACTTCTCAAGTGTATTATTGTTTAACATTCATGCGAATCAGTATCATAACAATACTGCAGAATGTGCAGATACATAAAGGTGTTCGTTTGTAAACTTGGGATTTATTTTTCGGGCTTGGTTGAGTGAACACGTAAGCCACGCATTTACGATGACATCACTTCAGCTGTGATTATTCACATATAAACAATAATAACAGCAAAACTGAATATCGTCAGCAACAAGCCCTGGTGAAGAAACGACAAGAAATTGTGGAAAACGGCGACTGTAAATAACAAATAGAGTAAATAACAGAAATATGTAAAACAATCAAAAAGAAAGTGAAGGAGGACACCAGGAAGTACAAACAAGAGAAACGATTATGACATCAAAGAGCATGAAGAAAGTCAGAAGAACACAGGCCCTAGGCCAAGTGATTACACTTCTCAATAAGCAGGGTAGAGAAATACAAGATCAAGATATGATTATAGAACGAATAGAGGAATTCTACACCGAGCTATACGACACTGAACAGAGTATATTAATTCACACCGACCTGAAAGAGGTATCAGAGATAATACCATGGGAGGTGGAAGGAGCACTAAGAGATACGAACAATGGGAAGGCATTAGGCAACGACCACGTAAGCATTGAAACATTAAAAGTATGAGAAGATACCATCTCGAAGACACTAGAAGCTGTATATCAAATGCTCATCAGAAAGACGAATACCCACCGCATGGAAGAATGCAAGGCTGGTGATAATCTTGAAGGAGGTAAATTAAGAAAGACTGTCTTAAAGACCTACCGACCGATATGTCTGTTATCAAACATCTACACACTACTGACAAAAATACAAACAGATAGGCTAGAGAAGACACTCAACGAAAACCAACCACGAGAGCAAGCAGGATTCAGAAGCAGGTACTCAACGACAAACCACATCCACGTCATAAACCAACTGAAGGAGAAGTGCCGAGAATTTACTATCCTGCTCTGCATCGCGGTTGTCGACTACGAGAAGGCTTTTTACTCGGTGCAAACTCAAGGAATTAGTCCAGTAGAAATCAGCACATTTTTGACCAAACCCGGACATTTTGGTTAAAAAGCCAATTTTTTTTTAAGATGAATAGTAGTGTTTCCTGAACTTCGAAAAAAGAAAACAACAAAAATCAACCCTGGGGGACCTCGATTTTTGTCATGAACATTATACGTACCCTGTCAGTCGCTTTTTGCAGCATTTTCTTTTTATTGGCTGTCCATACATGAATGCAAATGAGTTTTGGCGCACAGACTTCCATTGGCCAGCACGTTAACGGTTAGGATACTTGTGTTGATTTGTATTTTATGTATCCATTAACTCGCTAGTATAAGAAATCAAGTGTTTGTCAGATTTGCCAGACAAGATTAGATCTTACCATTGTGTACCAAAAGCCAATGTTTTAAAATCCAAGCACGAGCGATAATATCACATATATATTAATTGCACTAAAATTCGTAGTATTTAATAGAACAAACCGTTTTCGTAAACCCCCTCAATACATTTTACACAATGGATCTATATTCTAAATAAATAACAGCTATTGTATTAATTACTTGCTTACAGATTGTTAGAAAAGTTATAATAAATTTATGTAATTATTGTTACGGATTATTATGCATTTGTGCTTGAGCGATTTGAACATGTGCGGTATGGTAAGCCAAACATGACATTCTTCATACTTTTGTAGCCAAGGTGTAACGGTAGACCTTGGATAATTTATCAGTGAAAAATTCATAGTTAGTAAGATAGCATTTTAGATCCGAAATCTCTGTTTGAGTAATTATATAAAGTAAAGTTAGCAACTGTTGTTGAACATATTACCCATAATTATAGTACACATAGGCATATTATGAAAATTGCCTAGATAATAGTCATATATCTTTTTTCAGGAACGGGTCACTGACATGGAGCAAATTGTCATTTGTCAAGAAGGTGGGGGTGGCTTAATGGTTAAATTGAGAAAGAAAGGGATATATTCATTGGTGGCGGTGTCAAAACTACGAGGTGATGGGTTGGCTGAACAATTCAATAATGCATGTGATCATTATGTCCATGGCAAATGTGGAATGACTTACATTGCCTAAAAATGTGACTAAATCATATCAGGCAACAAACCAGGTTGTTGCCAACTCGTACGATCTCGAGAGGTTACGATTATCAAACTCCCTGTTGCATCAAACAGGACAACATTGATCTGGCCCAATTCCTGGCTTTTCTGTGAAGTCACAACCCATTTTCCACCGACAGTGACAAGCACCTGCAAAATGTTGCTACTGGGGTCATAGCTGATGAGAGAGTCAATGTAGACCAAGCTGTGGATATTGGAATGAAAATCCACCAGTAGAGCACATATCAGAAGTACGGAGACATAGTTCTCAGGAAGTCAGACCAAGTCAAAACCTTCGCAGATATGAGGAAAATTGTCAAACTGAAAGATGGAAAAGAAGTGCGCATGTTGTCGACGGAGTTGTACCAGAGACTATTGGCCAAGGCATATACTTCTGGACCACCAGATCGCAGTGTCTTCTCACACGAGCTAGCAGCCGTAGCCCCAGCTTTATTCCAGACAACGGCACAATGCGAAGGCCAGTGAAGACTAAATTAGTTTCATACATCACCACCCTCGATCCCCATGTTGTCTGCAATGATGAAATTGACGTCAAAGCCACATTTGTGGATGGATGTGCCGTTCTGATTCAGATACTCTAGCCAAAAACAAGTACCTTTCATGAAGTGTTTTCATCTTATGTGATTATGTTCTACACTTGGCAGCACACGATAGGGCCTGGTTCGTAGTGTTCTACAGCTATGAAGTGCTCATGACCAAGGAACCCGAACAGAAGCGACGTAAATTGGGCAATATCCTTTCCGCTGATGTGTTGGTTGGGCATAACACTCCAGTGCCTTCAGACAACAGTATTTTTCTTTCAAACAAGTACAACAAACAACAACTCATTAATCTCCTCTCTACCTACCTGCTGAGAGAAGGTGTCGAGGTGCGTCTCGCTGGCGAGGAAGGAGATGTGAATACCACAATTGCGAAGTGTATCCTAGAAGTTGCAGAATCCCACGAGAACGTGTGTCCGTTGTGATGATACAGATCTGCTTGTAATCCTGCTTTACCATGCGCCTAACAAGTCCACTATTTACATGCAAACCAAGCAAAAACTAATCAGTATCAGCGCTGGTCAACATGCTCTCGGAAAGGAGATGTGTAAGTGCTTGCCACTTACACAGCTTGTACATAGTACACGCTATGTCCGGCTGTGATGCAACGCCAGTTATCTGTGATACTGGCAAAGTTAAACACATGAAAGTTCTAGGATCTTCAACAGAGCTGAGAACATCCGTTGCCATATTCGGCAGTAACACCTCATCGAGCGCCGACATTGCAACAGCTGGGGAGCGGTATGTTATGGTTTCGCTTTACACCAAAAGCAAATGAAATGTAAGTATCGACGATCTACGATACATGCACATAATTTCTTCAAAGTATGTTGCCATTGAAAGAATGCCCCCGACAAGTCGAGCATGCTACTTCCATTCACTCAGGTTTCTACTTGGGTTAATATGAAGAAGGTAATGGACAGAAAGAAATATGGCTTCTACTGTTATGCACACTCAGTAGTGCTCGTCATCACAGACAAAGAACCAGCACCCGAACATCTTGTACAAGCAACCCGTTGCTCTTGCAAGCGCCAAGATAAGTTGTGTGTGTCTTGCAAGTGCTCAAAGAAGCATCTTGCCTGTAGCGTCCACTGCAAATGTCAAGGACAGTGCGCAAACGGCCCAACTCTTGTACAGCTACCCGACAGTGACGACGATGGCAATGCTGATGATAATGTTTAATAAATTATGTATTAGAAGATTACAGGTAGAACATTTATGATTTCTCCTAGTTATATTCAAGTTTGAATGCCATACCATTCACTGTTTGGGATATAAGTGACTTTCATGTGATCTTAATCAATATGTTAATTAAATCCCAGAACAGCGTTGGGACGGAGTGCTATATAAGAAATATATTACTAATTAATTAATTGGTCAATTACTTACTTGATTAATTAAATTCCATCACTAATGTGTGGCTTAACAGACCAGTATACATATCATTACAAATGTATTAACCAATAAATGACAGTTAAAAATATGATTAACAAACACAAACAAAGTTTTACTTCGAAATTGGAATGAAACACCCCAAAACAAGGATTAGGGTAAAAACAAAGTTCCCCAGAGTTGATTTTGGTTGTTTTTTTCTTAGAAGTTCAGGAAACCCTACTGGTCACCTTAAAAAAAAATTGGCTTTTTAACTAAAATGTCCGGGTCATCGTCAATTTCTACTGGACTAAATACTGGCCTCGCTTCAAGAACAGGGGATAGAACACGTGTACATCGAACTCCTGAAAGACATCTACACCAACAGCTCGGTGACAGTCTTCCTACACAAAAAGAGCAGCAAGATCAACATCAAGAGAAGAGTACAACAGAGTAGCACAATACCACCCAAGCTGTTTACGTAACACTCGAAAGCATATTCTGAAGACTGACCTGGGAAACCAGAGGCTTGAAGAGAGACGGAGAATATCTCAGTCATCTTCGCTTTGCCAACGACATGCGCATATGCGCTACTACATCGCAAGAACTACACAAAATGCTGCAGGAGCTAGCTGACGAAAGTGAGAAACAAGGTCTGAAAAGGAACATTTCGAACACAAAAGTGATGTTAGAAAACGACACATCAATATATAGCAACAACACACATACAGAGATTGTTGAAAGCTACATCCACCTGGGACAGCGATACAGCATCAGATAAAAAAACAAGACAAGGGGATTCAAAGAATCATGGTCGGCTGGACAGCATTCATCAAACACCGTGACATCTTCAAGGGTAAGTTTGGAACCTGCTTGAAGAGACAAGTCTACAACTTATGCGTACTTCCAGCGATGACATGCGGCGCGGAAACTCACCAACCAGGTAAAGAACAAGCTAGCAGCCGCACAAACGAAGATGGAAAGAAGTATGATAAACATGACATACCGGGAGAGAAAAACAAACAAGTGGGTAAGAGAGAAGACAAAGGTCATATACGTGACAGAACAAATCAGAAGATAGAGTGGACCTGGGCAGGGCACATTAGTAGGCTACGAGATGACCGATGGACATCGCATATCACTACCTGGAGACCCTACGAAGGAAAACGATCTTAAGGAAGACCGGCGAGATGGCGGAGAAACGAACTAGACGAGTACTGGAAAGGCACCATCTGATAGCGCAAACAGGCAGATCTGGTAACCACATGCCGAGGCCTTCGCCCAACCACGGGACAATATGGCTGCACACTATTAATGAACAAAAAAACTGGGTAGAATATAACACTTTATTCTCGTCTTGTTGCACAAGACCGTTCAAATACTTAAAGCAAATAATACGCATACAAGTCAAGGTCCACTTACGGGTAATTCTACAAACCACCTTTTGCAATGTACACACAAACGTACCACATATATGCGGGTTTCATTGTAATCAAATAATGCCTAAGAATAACTGACCAATGACATGGGAAATTACCAGTCTACTCAACTAAACAAGTTTTATAATTACGTAAACAATTAACTAACATGCGCTATGTTATGACAATATTATGCGATAAGCTGAAGATTTCGTATTGAACAAGCCCGTAAAACATTTTGAAAGTGAAATGCTAGCCGGTTAAATACTAATCAAATATAAATCATATTATACTGATTTGGTAAATGTGGCAGCAGTACTTTTATCACCCGACACATTTATTTTTGTGGCATATTTCGTGAGTTTTCTTTGAATTTCATGATCACACCAAGACTCTGCACCAATTCATTACGCACACTTTCCATCTGGTAGCACTCGTGGTAAATTCGTATTTGGCTAACGCTCATCACAGAAATCACTCGTATTATAAACATTTAGCAGCAATCAAAATTAACACTTTCTTAACAATGTTATAGTATGTGCTCGTCTGATTTGTTCCTATTTATGTGATATATATATGGGTTATATGAATGCAACAGTGTTTATGCACACATTAATTACTTCAACGGTCGACAGTTTATTTCAAGACATGTTCTGAGGCACACACATCACATCTTTCCAGCACGGTGACGCACGTGTGAGAAGCTAGTGCCACACGGTGTAGCCTCGGACAACTCACGCTGGTAGCCGGTTTTCGCTGCATCGCCCATGAATTAATTTCACCACAGCAAATACATAGACGGTGAAATAACAAGTAGTCAATCGAAATGTTTGAAACAAGGCAAGACAGCGGTCTGTTCATCATGCGTACAGCCGATATGTATCACAGCGGTAGTCGCGTCGTTCCTCTGGAGGACCTCGTAGATGTAGGTGGCTTTGGCACATATCCCGATAGACCAAGGTTGTTAATGAGATGCTGATCCTGACAGGTCCATCCTCCCCTGTCTGTGAACATACACACTTAAGTTAATGTACACATGAAAGGAACGTTAATTTATTAAATAAGCAACAATGATAGTACACCAACACAGTGAAAAATGACACGTGGAAAGTCTGCTCTTTGCTTTAAAAACGAATTGTCGTATTTAGTTAACATACAAAGCAATATCTTGTAAATGTGACTTAGCTTCATTGCATCCGAGTTGGTGCATACCTGTACTCTTCTAAAGGTGTGCATGTAAATTTGTGTGTGATGCTTAGCATGGGTGCATGTGTAACTCAGTTTCTTAATTATAACACTGATGCAATTCTGATCTAATACATGACATTATGTAATTACAATACTTAAGGGGACACAACACCCTGAAATGAATTTTTCTTATGACAGCTTGCTGAAATTTTAGGACAGTTTTAATTATATGGCAAAAGGAATGTGGATAATTTTTGGGGGGACCCCTTTTAACCCTTATCGGAGCGGCTATTTTGAATTTCAATGGTACCAGCTGAAAGCCTAGATCTACATAATGGGATGGCCAAATTCACTGTAACTTTGTGGGCATATAACTAAGATACACCTGCATGTTATAACGTCGAGTTTTTGCTGATTGTTTTTTTATTTTTTATACGATTTTATGAAATTCTTGTTACAAAACTTCAAACAAAATATGAACATTTTGTAATGTAGAATTTTTGTCTTGCAATATTTTGTCCATTTCTCGACGTTATAACATGGAGAGCAATGTTATGGAGAAGATCTGAAAATTTCAAAGGATTCGGTTGGGAAATAGCCGAGATCTATGCAATAAGAGAAGTCAGTTCAGTGAAATAATTGTACTGTAGAAAAACGACGTCAAAGTTTGTGAACATTTCAACAATGAAATGTATAACAACAAATAGACACAGAGTCCTGAAATTACACACATGTGTCCTCCAAATTATGTTCTTTCTGATGATGTAAAGTACAAGATGATAGACTGAAAAGTAAAAATGTTATCAAACATATACTTTGTGAAGCACAAACAAGAATTATATTTGAAAAACGTCACTATTGATGTAATGTTCAGTTCATTATAATTGTATCTGCACTGTTCTGGTGGAGCCTAAAAAAAACTTCCACCACAGTTAGTCTGTGCTGCTTCCGCCGCCCATGTCCTTGCAATACATCTGGCTTGCCTAGCCTCCTTTGACGCTGCCATAGCCTGGCGCTTAGCCTGACTGAGGCATCGTCGGCCGGCCTTCTCTGCAGATGTCAACAAGTGGGCACCTGTTGGCACCTGCATCACCTCACAGAGGTTCCTCATCGTCACCTCGATGACAGCGTTGAATTCCGAGACTGCGATGCAGGTGGCGGAGACGCGCTCGAGTCCGACGAAGCTCGTCTTTGGACACTTGTTCCACACAACTGAGTGGATGCTTTCATTTCAAATAAGAGGTGCAGTGCTTGAGGAGGTCTACATGGGCCAGCCGGGTGTAGACGTCCTTGAGCCGTGCCAAGTCGATTGGCGACGTGGTTGACGCACTCTTCCTTCTGTACTTCTGTACTGCACATCGCCATACACACGCAAGCTGGTGAGGTGGTTGATGGTCCTGGCGTCTCCGTCAACGAGCATGGTTGTGTAGCGGAAGTTCCGGTTGGTGGAGCGGGTCCACAGCAGCTCCGCAGCCTTCACCTTCATGCCGCCGTGTCAGGTGCTTGCGTAAGCACAACGCTGGCAGTACAATGACATCACCTGGAGGTCAATCACCAGGCCCGTGATCACCTCGACGACACAACCGATCCCGTAGTGCGACTTGTGACCGCGGGTCACCCACGACCCATCGTAGCTGACGGTCAAGTCGATGGCGTCATCTTCCCCGATCGACGAGTCGATGTCCCGGTAGACGCGACGGACAAAGCTGGCAGCATCATCGAGCATCCGGGTCACAACAATTTTGTTGGCATCGCAAACGGCGTGTGTGTTTGGTGAAGGAGGTGGGTGTCAGTGGCTTCATGTCGAGGAATCTACACAACTTCACCAACCCGGCATGGCCAACTGCCATGTCCATCGATGCAGCTACTGCCTGGCGCACAACAGAGAAAGGCACGTTCCCTGCAGCTGACCCCTCGATGCGGTCAGATGTGAGGGTGGAGTTGAGCACGGTGTCACACTCTGTGCACACAGTCTCCATCGCTGCAACGAGGTCAAGTCGGTGGTCGGTGACACGGATCACCAACGACGCTGCACCACACTGCAGACACAGCAGACCCTTCACGAGTGTTGACAGCATGCTCGATCGAGTGATGACAGACGTGATGTCACTCGCTGTCTCAGGCGCATCCTCAGTGTCGCTGCCATCATCTCTGAAAGTCGTCCTGAAGGAGAACTTCCTTTCTGTTGCCGAAGTTGATGGCTGGGGTTCAGTAACCTGCGAACAAAATTATATATTATAATAACATAATGGTTGATAATATATATAATATTTATATTCAGTTCACAGTAAATACTATATTTGAAAATACATAATAAACAAGTGTGATTTTCCAAATATACCTGCATTTTATAACAGCCTATATAACCAAGTCATTGGTGTGACATAAAGTTAGTATATGGCCATACTACAAATTACAAGAATAATTCTAGCCTAGCCTGCCTGCCAGTAAACGTGTAATTCCATTCACCATTGAAATTAGTAGTATTATTTTATGAAATGTAAGTCATTTGTATTCATAGCCTAGGTACATTAGCCAAATGTAATGTGAAAAAAATGTACATGCACACGAAATGGTATTTTGTCAGCCAAAAGTAAAAATGAATAATACCTGGCTGACAGGAGACTGGTGTCTTCGACCGGAGAAACTGCTGCCGCCGCCACTATAGCCTACCATCCGGCATGGCGTCGTGCGTAGAATAACTTTTATAACAGCGGCGAATACATGGCGTAGAACGATGACGATTGTAAACAAAATGAGCCAAGTTCGCGCACTTGACCGATCAGCGCATGCATATCCAGTCACGTGCGCCATTCTATCCAATCACTGCCGTAGATGGGCGGGTTTGGGTCAGTTGATACGGTTAGATTGGGGTCATTCTAACCAGAATATCTCGGAAACAGCCGAAGATGCTAGATAGCCAGTGGAGCCCTGATACAGTGCGATTGTGAAGCTGTCTGGTGGTATGCGACATGTCAACAAAGGTTCAAGTGGGCGGAAGATACACGCGATCGAAAACAAGCGATTTTTCGATCAGCGCTGCTTCATTGCACATAAACAAAAGAAACAAGATAGTAGGGCTCTTGCTAAATCATGTTTTTATTGCATTTATCGTATTCAGTCATAGTGACAAGGTGCACATACTGAAAGTTAGATAACTATATTATACGAATATCTCGAAACCGGAAATTCGCCAATAATAATTTTTTTGGACCACAGAAATGGGAAATCCAGGGTGTCGTGTCCCCTTAATCGCAATAGACAAGGCGATTAAGACAGAATAAAAAATGAAGTAAAAACAGCATTACCGCAGTTGAAGAGTAAACCCGCTGGAAGTCAATGTACGTGTTTTAGAAGTTAGTGTAACAATGTAGATCATCAGCCATTTTGCCAACCGCTTGCGTAAATAGTCTAATTACACCACACAGAGACCTCTGGTGAATGCATTCAAAATAACAACATGCTGCCCTGCTTGTCTAGAGTCAAGCTGAACGTCTTGACACATATCCAACGGACCCATGGTGCATATAACAATGGAATTGGATTCATTTGACTCTTCAACAGAGGTTCCCAGCAACAAATGTCATGGACGATTGTAGAATACTCACGTCGATGAGAGATCCCATGTCGACCTTCAGTCTGCCTGGTCTGAAACAGTCGCAATCAGTTGCCAGTCTTAAACATCACTTGTATTTTAAAAGATGGCCCTGTACATAACGAGAATCAACCAATGTCACACTGACTAGTCACTAACACCCAACCATGTTCTTCAAAATGCTGTCGTGTACAGTGACATTTTAAGTGTAACGTTTCCGTGTTAAATACACGGCATAACTGTAAGACACACTGAAATGAGTTTCTAATATCAGTCTGATAAGTTATACAAGTAGGTTGTATTTCCGCTGCAGAGTTCAGTGAACATAATAGTGAACTAACTTGATTAGCTGCTAACCACATACGGCATTTATATTTGCCTTGGTGATATTATTTCTGATGTAAAAAAACAAGCACGTGCCAATACATAATTATTACATCAAGATTCCATATCACAACCATTTTTATATCTGGAATTTACGGCTGAATGGCAATGTTTCATGCGCAAGACCGTAGTGTGTATTTTGCTCATAACAAAACAACTAATATGTCACTACACAGCTAAGACTCACCCCCAAATATGTTGAAATCTGACGTTTCGGCGCTATCATGCGGAATGTCAGACTGCTTCACTAACTCCAGGATCTTCCGGTTCTGCGCAACATCTTCGCTCAGCAAGATACGAATCTGCGCCTGCGGATGTTTCGACGTGACGTGTATTTTGACAGCATTTCGCCAAATGGAACTGTACGAGCAGTACGGGCACTGATAAGGCGTGTACTTAATCTCCTTAGCTATGTGATCCAAGAACTGGAACATAGATCTTGTTGTATATTTATTGCAGAGGTTACACACGAGTGGTTTTGGCAGCTGTGACGCAGTGTCGCTTGACACCGACACAATATTCTCTTTTATCCTCGCTTCAAGTTGTCCGTTCGTTTCGTAGATTATGCTGAGTGGTTTACCAGCATGGACTTTCTCGGTGTGAAACTGAACGGAACGTTTGTTGGCCGACGAATGGTCGCAATACATGCACACATACGGTTTCTGCTCGAGGTGTTCCACCATTACATGATGTTGTATGTCTTGCTCTAATAGCATCGTCGTGCTGCACGTCACACACATGAACGCCTGCTGCGAGTCGATACTTTCGTCTGTCTTCTCTTCTGTCGCATCATCCATTTTCTCTTCTGTCGCACAGTCCGTCTTCTCTCCTGTCACACCGTCCGTCTTCTTGTCTGTCGCACCGTGCGTCTTCTCTTCTGTCGCACTGTCCGTCTTCTCTTCTGTCGCACCGTCCATCTTCTCTTCTGTCGCACCGTCCGTCTTCTCTTCTGTCGCACCGTCCGTCTTCTCGTCTGTCGCACCGTCCGTCTTCTCTTCTATCGCACCGTCCTTCTTCTCTTCTGTCGCACCGTCCGCCTTCTCTTCTGTCGCACCGTCCGTCTTCTCTCCTGTCGCACCGTCCGTCTTCTTGTCTGTCGCACCGTCCGTCTTCTCTCCTGTCGCACCGTCCGTCTTCTCTTCTGTCGCACCGTCCGTCTTCTCTTCTGTCGCACTATCTGTCTTCTCTTCTGTCGCGTCGTCCGTCTTCTCGTCTGTCGCACCGTACATCTTCTCTCCTCTTGCATCGTCCGTCTTCTCATATGTCGCACCGTTCAATTTCTTTTCCGTCGAATCGTCCGTCTTCCCTTCAGTCGAACTTGCAGCAAGATATTCAGTCCTCTCTTCCGTCGAACAGTTCACTGTCGCACCATCTGTCTTCTCTTCGGTCAAACCGTCCACCTTTTCTTCCATTGCAACGTCCGTCTTCTCTCCTGTCGCACCGTCCGTCTTCTCTCCTGTCGCACCGTCCGTCTTCTCTCCTGTCGCACCGTCCGTCTTCTCTCCTGTCGCACCGTCCGTCTTCTTGTCTGTCGCACCGTCCGTCTTCTCTCCTGTCGCACCGTCCGTCTTCTCTTCTGTCGCACCGTCCGTCTTCTCTTCTGTCGCACTATCTGTCTTCTCTTCTGTCGCGTCGTCCGTCTTCTCGTCTGTCGCACCGTACATCTTCTCTCCTCTTGCATCGTCCGTCTTCTCATATGTCGCACCGTTCAATTTCTTTTCCGTCGAATCGTCCGTCTTCCCTTCAGTCGAACTTGCAGCAAGATATTCCGTCCTCTCTTCCGTCGAACAGTTCACTGTCGCACCATCTGTCTTCTCTTCGGTCAAACCGTCCACCTTTTCTTCCATTGCAACGTCCGTCTTCTCTCCTGTCGCACCGTCCGTCTTCTCTCCTGTCACACCGTCCGTCTTCTCGTCTGTCGCACCGTCCGTCTTCTCTTCTGTCGCACCGTCCGTCTTCTCTTCTGTCGCACTATCTGTCTTCTCTTCTGTCGCGTCGTCCGTCTTCTCGTCTGTCGCACCGTACATCTTCTCTCCTCTTGCATCGTCCGTCTTCTCATCTGTCGCACCGTTCAATTTCTTTTCCGTCGAATCGTCCGTCTTCCCTTCAGTCGAACTTGCAGCAAGATATTCAGTCCTCTCTTCCGTCGAACAGTTCACTGTCGCACCATCTGTCTTCTCTTCGGTCAAACCGTCCACCTTTTCTTCCATTGCAACGTCCGTTTTCTCTCCCGTCGCACTGTCCGTCTTCTCTTTCGTTGCAGCTTCTGTCTCCTCTTCCATCGCGACATCAGTCTTCTCTTCTGTCGCACCGTCCGTCTTCTCGTCTGTCGCACCGTACGTCTTCTCTTCTGTCACATCATCCGTCTTCTCTTCTACCGAACCGTCCAATTTCTCTTCGGTCGAAATGCCCGTTATCTCTTTTGCAAAACCGTCCGTCTTCCCTTCAGTCGAACTTGCAGCAAGATATTCAGTCCTCTCTTCCGTTGAACTATTCACTGTCACACATGCTGTCTTCTCTTCAGCTAAACTGTCCGTCTTCTCTTCCGTCGCAGCATCTGTCTTCTCTTCCGTAGAACCGTTCGTCTTCTCTTCCGTCACACCGTCCGTTTTCTCTTCCGTCGCAGCCTCTGTCTCCTCTTCCACTGGAACGTTCGTCTTCTCTTCCGTCGGAGTGTCTGTCTTCTTTTCCATCGCACCGCCTGTCTTCTCTTTCGTCGCTCTGTCCATCTTCTCTACCGTCGCACAGTCCGTCTTCTCTTCCACTGAAAAGTCCCCCTTCTGTAGTGTCGAAACGTCAGTCTTCTCTTCTGTCAAACCATCAATGCAATTGCTGTTTAGTGTCACAATGTAATCACAGTCATTTAGGAGTGGTTCCACGGGATGATCACTACACTCATTTCCATCCACCACCTCATCATTGGCTGTGGCGATGTGAGCGCAAGTGTCCCGTTGCTCGTTTGGCTTAGTTGTCTCCAAGTGCAACAATGGCAGTACACGAGTGGTCAACATCACCTCCCCGTCTTTCAAAGTTTCCCCTTCAGACGGTAAGTTGTCGCCTGTTACTGTGCTGTTCCAGTCAACCAGGTGATATCTCACGTGGCGGCCCGGATGCGCAACGCTGATGTGGTTGACCAGAAAGTGTCTGCTGTTGGCTCTATAGTCGCAGTAGCCGCAGCGCACCGGAGTGGAGTGCAGGTGTGACTTGCGGTGTTGAACAAATCTCATCTTCAAACTCGCCTGATAGTCGCACAGGTCACAGTCATACACCATGTTCCCGTTCTTCCCAACGACGCGCAACAGCTCGTAATCGAACTCGTCGCCACACTTACACTGGTCAGGAGTGTGTTCGTGGTCTTCCGACGCATCGACAGCCTCCTTTCTCACCATAACCATCATCGTCCCCAGAGAGTCTGCCTTCTCAAGCAGCATGTCCAGAACAACTGCACTGTCGTCTGGCGAGTGATTCTGCCGAATGTGTTCGTCGATCATTTCGTTACTGTCAGCAGAGAACAGGCATTTGGAGCATTTGTATGGCTTCAGACCCACGTGCTGTGAGAGCAGGTGCCGCTGCATCTCCTTCAACGTCGACACTCGGTCAGAACATGTCTTGCACTTCCACAACATCACTGATGCAGAAGATTCTGGACCGGGGAGTGACTTAGATAACTCATCAACGCCGTTGTCATCTTGGCCTTGATTATCACCACGTACTTCGTCGGTTACCATTGTCGTACCATTGTCGTCATTGCCGGTTCTTTTCTGATTCCTTTTGTCAGGATCTACGGACTCAGAAGTGTTTGATGGCGTCAGAATGGAAGAAGTGACTCTACCATCAAGTGGATTCTGAGTAGTCCCATCCACAATATAACACCTGACAAGCTTTCGACACTTGGGTGCACCAGTAACGCGGTAGATGACACAAGTTGGCTTCTTCGGGTGCAAGTCACTGACATGTCGCAGCAAAGTGTTGTAGTCACCGGAGTCCTCGGCGCAGTACGGACACTTGTACGGCATCAGGTACAGGTGGCTGCGAAGTACGTGACTCTCAACTCGGTCAATGCAATTATTCGCGTAGCTACACTTCTTGCATTTGTATAATCCGTCCGTGTGAACGTGCTTGACGAAACGGACTTGATGAATGTGATCCGTACTGCCAGCATCATCAGCATCATCAGTGACATCATTATCAACAGGTGCACGCTTGACTCTGCAAAGCTGTAACAGAATGTTACAAGGTTGTCATTATTAACAAGTGCCACACATATTATTTCTAAAAATGGGCCAAGTGGCCCTGAAGTCCATTGGACTAATACGTCTATATATGACCCCGGCTGACCAAATGAGTGATAAGTCGGAAAAAAATTGTAACATTGTTTTTTTACATCCTTGTAAAGGTTTGGTAGGGTGCTTTACACGGTTTCAAAAAATATGACTGCTACAAAAATTGGCAAAGTTATGGAGCATTGAACATGGTAGGGATCAAAAAGTGAAAACGAAGAAAACGGCTGTTGAAGTTTTACATTAGATATGCAAATGGATTGCATGGAAATATTACATGCACAACATTCAAATGTGGCACACAGTATGTAATACGTATGTTATGTTGCAATGATACACTGGAAGTACAAATGTGCTGCTACAAAGACTTATCAAATTATGCCAGATTATGTCTTCATGTGTAAAACTAAGAGGACAGATTATCTGAGAGCAAAAGGTAGACTCACTGTTTGACACAGTTTAAAACCTACAGGCAACTGTCCAGTTTAACAGGGGTCTAGTGGCTTAATGCTGTCTGTTGACACAAGCTACTGCCAGTGACCAATTACAGATTAGTCACAGCTTCCATCAAACAATAGCAGGCAGAGAATCTTAGCTCCACAGCTGGGTGTAATACACAACCAGAGCCACCACTGATTCATGGTCAAGTAGATTAGCTCAATGCACCAACTAAGACAATACACAACACTGTGAGTGACAGTGTCCAGAGTGAGGCCTAAGCAGTGTCCTCATTGCTGAATAGATCAATTAAACCTGCCAAGTGGGTGACATTCTGCACAAGTGTTCATTAATCCTTAGTGATTGTTCAGAACACCAGACTGACCACATACCTAAACAAAGCGAATGTAATAGGTGAAGAACAGGCAGTGTTCAAATAGGGGTATTGGTTGAATTGTATTTGTCTTGACGCAAAAGGCTTTATTGTGCCTTCATCGATTATAAGAAAGCATTTGATTTAGTAGACCGGTCCTCCCTGTGGTCTAAGATAATTTCATGCGGTATTAATGGTATTGTGTTGAAAGTTGTATACAACATGTACAAAAATGCTAAATCATGTATAAATGAGGGCCAGGCTGTATCAGCCTTCTTCTCATGTGATGTAGAGGTATGGCAAGGAGAAAACTTGTGTCCTTTGTTATTTGCTATTTACCTAAATAATTTTGAACACTGTTAGTCACAATTATAACGGACTTGACATGGCAGCTGGTTAAATTTACATATATAGTGTATAGCGGAACTATGTCAACTCTTCTAATGGTTGACATTTGGTTGTTTCAGGTGTCAACTATATTGTGAATCTGTAATTATTAGTCTATATTGATACAATTGATTTACACAGTACCATGTCTACACAAGGCATGGCAAGCGTAAACAGAACAGTAGAATGCATTTGATATAAATAAAGTGTAGGATATTTCACTCTATAGTTGTCCAGAATATTAATTTTCTATGTTTGTCACCTACAGGTGAAAGAATATTAATTTTCTATGTTTGTCACCTACAGGTTTCTACAGACAATACATCTTTAACCAATAGACACAACAGTCACACCATTTTATAATAATTAAATGAATATCAAAATAAACACAACTTGCAATTATAGAAAATCAATAGTTTTAAAGATACAGTTTAAAAGTGTTAGGCAACTGTTTAGTCTAACAGGTAGACTCACTGTCAAGTGTGTCTACTCTGCCTGGGTGCTGTGACCAATTAAAGATTAGTCAAGGTCTCAATGGCCTAGGCTGTAGAAATTAGTCACAGCTTTTGATTTTCTGGCGCACTACACAACATCTACTGTTGGGGGTGATCTCAAGGGCCCTTCTCAAAACCACATCACTAGATAATGTAAACCTTTTGCACTTTGGGGGCCCCTTACAATGATTCAATCAAATACAGATTTCTTGTATATAGTGGCAGCACCCTATGATACATCTATGCAAAATTAGAAAAAAAGTTGCTGAACAGTTTTTGAAAAAAATAGGCCAAATGTTACATTGTTACCAGTTTTGGGGTCCTTGGAGGCCCTATGGAGCCCTTAAAATGATTAAATCAAATACAGATTTCTCGTGCATAGTGGCAGTGCCCCAAGATATGTCTATGCAAAATTAGCGAAAAAGTTGCTGAACGGTTTCTGAGATACGGCAGCTAACGGCGGACACAGAGTGATGGCAATAGTCCCTTGGACCTTCGGCCAAAGGACTAAAAAAAGTCACGTTTATGTAATTATCAGTTTGCAGACTTTCAATTTCGTGGGATTTTTAACTTGTACGGTACTATATTTCAGTAACTGTAGCAGAGAATCTGCTTGCAAAGCTGACAAGTGTACATGACAATGCTACTCTTTGTAGCATCTGATGTTACTAAATAACATCGTTGGGTTGCTGTGGTCTTCAAGGTCATTTAGACATTTGACAATGACGTGCTCAAGATTTCATGGATTAGAAGGAAGAAACCATTACAAGACCACCTGCTTAGCTTCGCTTGTTTTCTTCTCTTGAGAACGATTATCATAAAAGATGTCGTGTGTTTGCAAGATACAACATTTTTTGGATCCCACAGAATCCTCCAGCTTGGATAAACTTTGTTTGGAGGAATGCAAACGTCACATTACTGAGCTCAACAGCAGATATGGCTACCTGGTAGCTGTATTCCAAAGCAAACCTGATCTAACAATTAGTATGACAGACATCTTATTTTCTTGATGTGCAAGAACAAAATTAATCGATGATCAACAAAGATTAGTTAATTAGCACAAGGAATGAGTCACTTACTTTCATCTCCCCCGACTTTCTGTGCGGTATCGGCTCAACATGCTGGGATGTATCACTGCTTTTCGCATCTGATTTCTGTCTGGTTTCTATATTTCTCAACCCTTTCCTTGGAGATGTCTTTTTTCGGGGTGAGCTAGGTGGTTGATGATGCGAGTTATTCGTATGACTCAAGTGTTTCCTCAACTGGAACTTAAAGAAAGTAGAATATGAACATACGCGACATGTAAATTTCCGTCTGGCAACTGGCGGGCTTCGCTTCTCGATCGGAACTGCCACGATGTCTTGGAATGGAGACGTTGTATCAGTTTTGATGACGCTGTAAGAGTGTATATCGGTCATGTGTGACTCAAACGTCTCCCAATCCTGGCAATCAATGCTGCACAGGTTGCAGTGATACTTCATCTTGTCGTCCTCTGGATTGATGATGGTGTCCGGCTCAGTTATGCTCCTGCCTGCCGAACCCGCAGCATGTCCCACCGCTGCTGTGACTGTGTGTTTGCGTCGGCTGCGCTTTGGGGTGCTGTCACCGGTGGTGGTCTTCGGGAGGTTGGCGAGACTAGTGTTGTCTCCGTGCGACGATCGCACGTGTTCATTAAACAACCGCAAGTCATTACACATGAACTTGCAGAAGGTGCACTGGTACTGGGCAATCGTCAAACTGCTGGAACACCCGTGTGCTGCTGGTTGAGGCAGCATGGGTACGTCGTTTTCAACTTCAACGACATCTCCGAGCATACGGTTGGCTACACATTTCCTCCCGATGGCACGGGCTCTACCACTGAGTCGAACTGGTGTGGACCGACAACTTTCACGCGTTCCTCCTGACTGTTTATCATGCTTGCTGCTCTTGACAATGTCTCTCCAGTACGTATCTTCGTCCTCTTCTTCGTCCGACAGCAGTACTTCTTCCTTGTTTCTCTTTCGAATGACATCTCTCCAGTAGACATCTTCATTCTCCGACACTGGTTCGACTTCATCCATGTCGCACTCACCTACCGACACACCTGAAGTAGGTGGTTTGTCAAGATGTGTCTTAAGCGGCACACTTGGACATGCCTGCACTGTAATCTTTTCCTTGGGACTGACACTCTTTCGGATCATCTCTCTCCAGTATGAATCTTCTTCCTCTTCCACATCCTCGTCTTTCGTAAACATCGGTTCTGTGTCACCAACATCGTATTCATCTGTCAAACTGGTGCCACTGAGATCTTCTAGTGTACATGCTCTTGTGCTGGTTTGGACAGCTTCTGGTTTGTCCCTTACCATTTTCTTGACAACTCCTGTCGTATTGGGTGTTCTACTCTTCTTGGTGTTTCTCTTGATCAACTCTTTGTCATCATCATCAGTGGTGATTTTCCGTTTTGCACTTGTTCTTGAAGCGCAGGTGTTTGGAGTTGTTGTCAGTACAGTACATTTATCCAGCACAATCACCAGTCGTTTGTGCATCTCAGGTCCAGTGGACACAGGCTTTGAGCGTTTACCGGAAATTACTGGATCGCGGGATGCTTGCGGTTTCTCGTTGCTTCCACCTTGTGTCACAACCGCACTCGTCGTTTTCCCCTGGGACCCATCGGGTTGCACATCTGAACTGGGACATGGCTCTTGCCCATTGGTTGTGACATCCTTCTGCTGCACTTCAAACTTGAACGGTTCCTTGCAATGCTTCTTGTCCAGGTGCTTCTCGATCAGCGCCATCTGATTGCTGGTGAACAGGCAGTACGGACACCTGAAGTATCGCAGCTGCCGAGCTGTCTTACCACGATGATTTGCAAGGTGCTTCATATACTCGTGCATGTTGTTGGAGCCGAACGTGCAGAACGTGCACGAGAATGCAAATTCTGGATCACTTTTCGACTTGTGGCTTTCTACATGCACATCAACCAAGGTCTTGTCGACATCAGCGAAGTCACAGTGAGGACAACGACGCAGGATGGGTGGTGCTTTGACAGCGGGCTTCTCCACAGAGCATTTTTGCCATGTTGGTTTACCTCTTTTGCCGCACTTCATCTCAGTCTGCACAGCAACTTTCTTGGCCAACCCTTGGTGCACAGAGCCTATGTGACGGATGATCGAGTACCTCAACTTCGACTTAATCGGACAGTATCCACAGCAGATCAGTGTTTCCATGCCTGACTCCAGATGTCGTAAGTAGACGGTACGATCTGTGAAGTTGGCACCACAAGCGAAACAAGTGTATTCTTCTTTACCGGGGTGACAGCACGAAACGTGAACTTTGAATTCCGTCCAGAGTTTTGACTCATATTCACAACCATTAACCAGACACTTGAAGAACACTTTGACATGATGCGAATCTTCGAAGTGTTTCCTCAGTTTGACATTTGTCTCGAAGCAGATGTCACACTGGACGCAACGATAGGGCTTTGGTCCATTGTGGACTTGAATGTGGTCTACAAGTAAATTACAATCCGACCACAAACAGCAACAGTAGGGACATGGGTAGATTTTCAATGATGCATGACATCTCTTTGTGTGTGCCTTCAAACTATCCGGATCACAATACGAATGTCCACATTGTGGAATGCCACACCTGAAGAATTCCCCTTTGTCAACGTCTTCGACTGTTGAGCCAGCTGGTATCGTTGTAGAGTCATTAACATGTTTTTCACTTTCAGTTGTCTTTTTCGTTTTAACTCGTGCCAATCTAGCATTACTCCGTTTCTTTGAAGATGTTTTTTTTGTACGGATATTGCCAGACTGATCATCACTGCTTCTTTTCCTGTTTGGCCGGGTTTCAGTCTGTTTCCCAGTACTGTTGTCTACAACTGCTTCAGTGACCGTCTCCTCATTGCACTCCTTCTCTGGAATGGAAGGCAGCACCAGGGCTGGAAGTTCGTCCTCGCTTGAGTCATTGACTTCAATTACTATGGGATGTCCATTGTCACAACTACCAGGCCTCTTATTACCACTTGTACTGTTCAGTATTGCCCATATATCTACTGACCCTGTTCCTCCAGTCTGCTTTTGTCCAGATCCGCAACTACTGCTTGCTGGTTCACTTGGGACAGTTGTCTCTGTTGCAGTTTCTACCTGCCTTTGTTTGTTAGTCTCTTGAGATAAATCCATTGTCAGCTCTTGCAGAGTAGGACGCAGCCATTCTGGTAATGGCGTGCTGCTAGCTGGTGCACTAGAAGACTGAGGAGAACTCTGTTCTGACAATACTGGTGGCCGAGTCGGTACAGATGTTATATGAACCACTCTTGTCGGTTGAAATGAAGAGGATGCAACGTGGGTTGAACGTTGTGTAGATAAACGGGTACATGAAGCATTTGTTCTGGATGGTGGCACTGAATCAATGCGCAAGATCGGTCCTCGGTTACTTACAGGTATATTGCTCACCACTGATCTTGTGAAGGTTGTCTGAGGTTCCACAGAAGGTAGCCAGTGGCAATTCAGAGTAGGTGCTTGCTGGTATGCACCGGAAGCAGTAGACATGACAGGGGCACGTGGTAAATAAACTGAGGGACTGCCAACGTCCTCACTTACAAATGGTAATGCCCTTCCAGTGCTGACTGCCAGTGCCTGATAGTAATTTGGTGGTGGTCTGCTATACATGTCTGTTGTGTTGTAGCTACCTGTGGGCTGTGACTGCCAGGGTACACCACCGACGACAGCAGGCTGTGAGATGGCCACATTGTACTGATCAGACTCTGTGTGATTACTCAGAGGAGCAATCACTATTGGTGTTATTGGCTCAGTCGGAGGAAAGTCTCTAAGCTCTCCCATTGTTTCTTGTTCCCGTCTTATTAGCTTTGCCGCCACAGCTTTGACAATGAAACAGAGGCGAGGTTCAGAATTAGTGCAATTGGTACAACCACATTTCCAGCGCCGCACATCAGCGATAATGTGTTCGAAGATCTCGAACGGCTTACGTGTAGAGAACTTGCAAAGGTCGCATGTATACACACCATCTTTGTAGTCACAATTTGCAACAAGTGTGTCCAATTGATTGGTCTCGTTTGCTAGAGGCTGTAACATGCCTTCATTATCTTCCACCACATCCACTACTGACAAGTCCGACCTGTGGCCTGATTCACCTGGTCGACTGTTTCCAAATGATGAAGTAGAAGAAGATGGAACAACATGCTGTGTAGTTGGCTGCACATCAATCTTACTGACTGAATGCGGTGCAACAGGTCCCAGCTTCTCCATGATTCTGTCAACCAATGGTGATGGCTTAACATAAATCGATGGTCCGGAATGATGGTGTTTTTGTTGGTAGTGGTACAGAACGTTTTTCAGGTGCATATTTTCCCCACATTCTCCACACGAATATGGCTTGTGAATGTTGTGGCAGCGAAGATGCTCGCGGAACAAGAGTCTTGATGTTGTGTTAAAGGCACATGAATGACACAAGTACTTGTTTGCCTCGTAGACGAAGCCATTCAAACGTGTCACTCGAGCTGTGTCTGTGAAATTATGGTTATTCATTTGTTCCGAAGACATGCGCAGGAGGAGCATCGTGACTTCACCTGCAGACAACAGCAAAGGCTCTGCTGATATTTCAGACGTAGTGGGAATACTGTTGGCCACACTGTCCTGTCTGTTTGCTTCAGCACCCAAGCCAACATTCCTGTTAGAGAGCTCATCTCCTAACACATGTCTCGTTGCTTGAGTGGTGAACTGCATCAAACTTGGGTTATTTCTAACCATGCTATTGAGCTCTGCAATGGTTCCACTGGTGAGCCTCAGGTTTGTGTTTGCTGTTAAACCATCGGGTCTGAGAATCTGCCCCGTCTGAGAAGGCATCTCCCCCCCTGTTCTACGCCTGTCTGCATTGTCTAGCCCGAGTAGAGTCAGTGCTGATGGAATGTGAGCATGTTCTGTCGACTCACATCCTGAAGTAATGTCTGATGACAGCAGTGACTCCATGTAGCATGTTTGTCTGAGTCACTCCCACCGACTTGTCCTGGAAGAAAGCAGAAATTATATACATAAATTATGATATTCCACAATGTCAGATATGAGGTCAGGTACTGTTGAGCTGGCAGGGGCATAGCCAGAGACCTGTCTGTCTATCTTCAAGACTGGCAGATGACTTGCCAACACGGGGTAATTACAACTGATAAGAATGGTGTAATTTACAGGGGGCCAGCTAGCCACTAGATTAACTAATAGTTCCAAGTCTACCAGCCCACATGAATTACTATAATTGGCACAACAGGTAGTGAAGGAAATCAAATTGAACAGTGTTAATTAAATAAATGGCTCAAATGACACTACTTTATAACTGAAAAACTAAACTGAACAACAAAATAATAGCTGTGATTGGTGTGAATGACTTTCTCAGAAGCCATTCACATGCTAAAAGGCACACTTTTGTCTAATTCAAGACTGACAAAAATTATTTTTGGCTAAGGGCCTGGAGCTGGGGCGAAAATACATTTGAAACAGCTACATCCACACTTAAAGTGAAGAGTCACTAAATCAATGACATCGCGTCCCATTTTCTTTAGGCATTCATACATTATGTAATTCATATTTAATCAAACTCTGGAAGAGTAACTAGACAGACTGTAAGCAGTTCTAGGTGCTCATCTTAGTGGTTACACCAGAAACCAATCAGCCAAATCCTTAGTTCGAATATATTGTGCTAGGGGCTAACTACAGGTTGTTGCAAGAGATGGGTTCCCAAAGTATTCATGTCATACATTTGACAAAGACTATGCAACTCACAAATTGAACACAGGCTATCAGTGTTCAATGAAGGACATCAAAATACTTGACCACGAGAACTGGCACAGGAGGAAGATATGCCATGTATTTTAGGCTAGCGGGGTGTACCTGTTCAAACAATTTTATTCAATTAATTCAAATCAATCTTAACACAGGTGTAAATTCACATCACAAAGGGACCAGCTATTATTTTGTATTTAAAGTCATCCATATCTTTGTTGAGTAAAAAAATGGGCCAAGAGGCCTCGAAGTCCTTTGGACTATATTGTGAGTTTGTAATTATTAATGAAATGTTTTTGGTGAATCATAGTTACAGATCATTAAGAGTTATGTTGGAAGTAAAGTGTTGACATGTTTAGTAGCTCTCTAGACTATATGCATGCCAGTGAAGATACACCTGGAAATAAAGTATTCGAATAGACCATTTCATGAATATTGTATATATATATATATATTAGTTAATGTGTTATTAAAAAATACTGTCGGATACTCTGCTGTTTAGGCCAATTTCCAGTGGCTGTAGAAACCTTGCAGGAGAGTTGGTGAGCTGCAATCTCGCATGTAGCACAGTAAAACATTGTTTTAAGAAAATACACACGCATTATCTGTTCTCCTTTTGCCCCTACCACCCTCCCCCAGAATGGGAAGAAAGAGATGAACTATGATAAAAGTTTATTTGTTAACAAGGTACGTATGCATGACATGCATTTTGACTTAAAAACAGTAGTAATGACATAATACTGCAACATGTATAGTGAAACATCTGAATAATATTCCTTGTAATTGTTGGCTAAATGTGCTTTAACCTTTTCGAGTATACCTATGTTATTTTATTTTAATCATAGGTCATATCATATTTATATTGCATTGATAATTATGTCTACTACTGTTTCAAAGTTCCTCAGGTTCTACCAGTGCAGCAGGGATTCCCATTTCACATTAGTTACAGCCCACTGTTTGACACTGGGAAGATACAGCTTAAAACCTACATGCAACTGTCCAGTTTAACAGGGGTCTAGTAGGTTAATGTTGTCTGTTACCAATTGCAGATTAGTTAGTTTCCATCAAACAATCACAGGCAGATAATCTTAGCTCCACTGTCGGGTGGAGGGTGGGTGTAATACACAATCAATTGGCACTCTGCCAACCTAGTCCAGGCAGAAATAGACAAAATGTGAACATTTAGCTTTTGGGAGGCCCTGAGGTGCCCTTAGAATGATTAAATCAAATACAAATTCCTTGTGTACAGCGACACTACCCTAAGAGATGTATATGCAAAATTAGAGAAAAATTACTGAATAGTTTTTGAAATAAAAAAAAATAACCTCTGATCCTTGCAAGACACAGACTCTGCATGTGTAGCCAGCCAGTTATAAACAGAGCTACTGCTGCATTAGACAATTTAGTTAGCAAATTTAGCATTTTAGTGGACCTCTGGTGCACTTAGAATGATTCAATCAAATACAGATTTCTTGTGTACAGTGGCACTATCACATGAAATGTCTATGCAAAATTAGAGAAAAAGTTTTTGAACAGTTTTTGAAAAATAGGCAAAATGTAAACAATTACCAGTTTTTGGGCCCTTGGAGGCCCTAGGGAGCCCTTAGAACGATTCAATCAAATACAGATTTCTCGTGCATAGTGGCAGTGCCCTAAGATGTCTATGCAAAATTAGAAAAAAAGTTGCTGAACAGTTTTTGAGATACGGCAGCTAACGGCGGATGGCGGACGCAGAGTGATGACAATAGTCAGTTGGACTTTCGGCCCAAAGGACTAAAAATAAAGCTCTATGGGAATCCCCAGGTCCTAATCTCATCTCACAACTTGCAGCAGTTCTGGTAATGCTAAGTGCAACTCAATCAACTGTCATCAGTGTCAACAACAACCAGCTACCATACCCGAACTCATAATTAATGTCCTGGTCAGCTGAAGATAGGCAAGCAGTAATTTTTAATAAAAAATAAAGCTGTATGGGAATCCCCAGGTCCAGATCTCATCTCACAACTTGCAGCAGTTCTGGTAATGCTAAGAGCAACTCAATCAACTGTCATCAGTGTCAACAACTAGCAGCTGCCAACTCCCAGGACCTGACAGTGACAGTCACCAACCCTCTTTTTTTATCTTTAAAAATGCATTCCACCAAAGCAATAACTCAAAAGTTTTTTCCCGGAAACATCCTTTCAGTGTTTTTTTTAAACAAAGATCAGTATTTTGTTTGATGTCATCTTCCAAATCGTTTATATTATCATGATGTTTTACCCCATCAAAGCAGCTTCCTCATGTCGTTTGCCCACAGTGAATCTGGTTCTTTTATGTTCAGTTGTGTAGTGTGCTTCTAGTTTAAGTAATGCTGGCAGTACGTTTTATGTTCAGTTGCGTAGTGTGCTTCCGCTTCTAAGTTTCAGTTTAAGTAATGCTAGCAGTATGTTTTATGTTCAGTTGTATAGTGTGCTTCTAGTTTTAAGTAATGCTAGCAGTACGTTTTATGTTCAGTTGTGTAGTGTGCTTCTAGTTTAAGTAATGCTGGCAGTACGTTTTATGTTCAATTGTGTAGTGTGCTTCTAGTTTAAGTAATGCTGGCAGCACGTTTTATTTCAGTTGTGTAGTCTGCTTCTAGTTTACGTAATGCCGGCAGCACGTTTTATGTTCAGTTGTGTAGTGTGCTTCTAGTTTAAGTAATGCTGGTATTACGTTTTATGTTCAGTTGTGTAGTCTGTTTCTAGTTTAAGTAATGCTGGCAGCACGTTTTATGTTCGGTTGTGTAGTGTGCTTCTAGTTTAAGTAATGCTGGTAGTACGTTTTATGTTCAGTTGTGTAGTGTACTTCTAGTTTAAGTAATGCTGGTAGTACGTTTTATGTTCAGTTGTGCAGTGTGCTTCTAGTTTAAGTAATGCTGGTAGCACATTTTATGTTCGGTTGTGTAGTCTGCTTCTAGTTTAAGTAATGCTAGCATTACGTTTTATGTTCAGCTGTGTAGTGTGCTTCTAGTTTAAGTAATGCTGGCAGCACGTTTTATTTCAGTTGTGTAGTCTGCTTCTAGTTTACGTAATGCCGGCAGCACGTTTTATGTTCAGTTGTGTAGTGTGCTTCTAGTTTAAGTAATGCTGGTATTACGTTTTATGTTCAGTTGTGTAGTCTGCTTCTAGTTTAAGTAATGCTGGCAGCACGTTTTATGTTCGGTTGTGTAGTGTGCTTCTAGTTTAAGTAATGCTGGTAGTACGTTTTATGTTCAGTTGTGTAGTGTGCTTCTAGTTTAAGTAATGCTGGTAGTACGTTTTATGTTCAGTTGTGTAGTGTGCTTCTAGTTTAAGTAATGCTGGTAGCACATTTTATGTTCGGTTGTGTAGTCTGCTTCTAGTTTAAGTAATGCTAGCATTACGTTTTATGTTCAGCTGTGTAGTGTGCTTCTAGTTTAAGTAATGCTGGCAGTACGTTTTATGTTCAGCTGTGTAGTGTGCTTCTAGTTTAAGTAATGCTCGTAGTACATTTTATGTTCAGTTGTGTAGTGTGCTTCTAGTTTAAGTATGCTGGTAGTATGTTTTATGTTCAGTTGTGTAGTGTGCTTCTAGTTTAAGTAATGCTGGTAGTACGTTTTATGTTCAGTTGTGTAGTGTGCTTCTAGTTTAAGTAATGCTGGTAGTACGTTTTATGTTCAGCTGTGTAGTGTGCTTCTAGTTTAAGTAATGCTGACAGTATGTTTTATGTTCAGTTGTGTCGTATGCTTCTAGTTTAAGTAATGCTGGCAGTATGTTTTATAAAAAATGCAAGCTCTCTTTAATCGTCTAAAGAAATAATCCTGGTCATTACGTCTGGCATCTTGCAAACGCCCGGCTGAAATTTAACACCAATCCTTAAACTTGCCTGTTACTTTTGTTCACTCGCATTGCACCTTAGCCTTTCCCAAATACATTCTCATGATCGACAACTGTGTAGCTAGATTAGGCTTTTAGTCATCCTTTTAGCTGATTCAGTGAAATAAATACTTGCACGAAAAATGGCAAAGATGACATGTAAACAAACCGGCCATGATTCCAAGTCTGGCCGAACTTTGAAGAGACAGTGTTTGGCTAAATAGTGATTTAGTTATGCAATTCCTATAACTCGTTTAAAACTGACAGGTTCAAAATTAAATTCACAGTTTGTCTGTTAATTTCACCAACAAATTTGGTATTTAAACATGCACAAACAAACATCATATTATATTGAATACTTGGTACGTTTGCGTTTTTGATATTGAGGGAGGAGTTTTAATAACCACATACAGCATAAGTCCAAGTAGTGATTACTACTGTGCCCTACTCAAGAGCAAACTTCAGTCTGAAATCTCCAAATTTCCCTACTAGAAAGGACTCTTTGTTGCCAGTCTGCCAGCCATATGCCTACACCACCTGGTACACTTGTAACCTCAAAGCCACACTCTACCCTATCTTTCTAGGCCATGTCTTTCTTACTTGCAAGGGACAATGTTATACACTTCACCATGGGGATGATGCTGACAGGCTGCGATCAGGGTTGCAGCTGCAATGGTAACACAGGTCGATTTGCGTCAGTTTCTCATTCAACAAAGTATTTAGATCTGTCGCTGTCTGTATTGCTTGCAAAATCAGCAATATCATAATAATTATTTGCTTTGGACTGTATGAAAATCTGTACGATAATTTGCACTCTGCCATATTGGATTTTTGGTGCTATGCTTAGCATCATTCGCTCGATAATTTTTAATGCCCAGTACCCTGCATTTTTACCGAAAATAGCAAAACTACGAAAACATTAGATTGTGTCACTTGAAATGCACGTAGCGTGGAATCACAATCACCATCATTTGGTCAGTTTTAACGCAGGACGTCACAATTATGACTCGTCACAATTCGTAACCATTACTAATTTATGTTGGAGCCGATTCGTAAATTATATTAATTTCTCGTATTTTATGAATGTGAGCAAAAGCATGGTAAGGTGTTACTTTCATGGAGTGTTTGGGCAGTTTGATAGTGTTTGGGCCGAAATCCAGTTGAACCTTTACAATTTACAAAAAATAGACAACTATAAGAACTTATTTTATGTTTCCCTTCCTTCTGTAATGCCATAAGCTAAAAGGCTAAGCTAACAGAAAAAACAAGTTATCCTGAGTCAATATTTTTATTTTTATTTGGCTTGTTCACGTACGTCGAATGTGCCTTTCAAAACATAATGTTAAATCGATGTCATTATTCATAGTAAATATGGCAGAAAATCAACAAAATGGTAATTTACAGATGCACGTGTATATCATATTAGTTGTGTTAAACCGTTTTCCAGTCTCGGTAAAGTAGAAATGTTTACAGTAAACTAGTGCACCAGATTGTCTTTCAAAACTGTGCTGTATTTCCCAGAAACAATGGCCACAGAAGCGTTGCCGCTTTTCAGTACCCGTGTGTATATTACATGTGTATATTATCAGTAGAGTCAGTAGATTTATCTCGTCAAAACATGCGTCTGTCAAAACTTAACGTACGTGATAAACTATGACGTATGTCAACAGCCAATGATGTAAAGTGATTGTTTGTGAATTTGTTGTAATTAATGTCTCCAATGTCTTTAACAATGTTTACGCTGATGCCAGTTTCAGATAGAATATGGACCCCCATAGAAAATGGACCCGGGGGTCCACACTCTAATATAGAATTTGGACCTATCTATTAAAAAGCTGAAACAAATTATCAAATAGTATAGTGCAGTTTGTAGATTGTAACTTGAATGTCACAGCCATCATTTATATAAATTTTGTAACAATAAAAATATATTATTTATACATTTTAGCCACCCGTTGCATTAAAATGCCAGTCGTCATTAACTTTGTATGTTATCAATTGCTAAAATGCTTGAATATAAATCTAGTTTATGTTCCATTTGGTGGGATGGTTTTAATAAGTATAAGTAAGAGTTATATTCATTCATTCATTCATTGTCTTCTCAGCTAAATACATGTCTCCATGCATTGTCTCCAGTTAATTATACAGAACAACATTTTGAAGGTACATATTAATATTCATAGTAAATAAATTGCATAATAACATTGCACATTGTTAGTTTGCACTGTCAATGAAAATATAATTTCTCAGATAATACATGTTTGCCAAAAAGGCATACATACTGTTACATAATACAAATTATATTGCAGTTTATAAAGTGTACCTTGAATCGAACCCACCCCAGCAAATAAATTTTTTACAAAATTAATGAGTACCAGTTTACATGGCTCACCAACTGTTCACTATAATTCGTGAGCTCAAAGGTTCAACTGGATTTCGGCCCAAGCAATTGGGGATTAACAACCAAATTGTAACAACACAGATATTTTGTTTTTTATGCTTTAGCATTATGTAGTTTCACACCTTGTATGAATATATATTTTGCCTTGTCAGTCAGTGTTTTTGATGTTTTCTTCCTAGCTGCCCACTCACTTTGTCACACTTTGCCTGTGTTAATGTTTCATATAAGACCAGTTGGTGCTTTGAACCTCTGAGTTACTTGATTAGTTTCCCTTTCAACAATGCTCACATAAACCACTAAGAGGTCGTGTGAGAAGCTAAATTCAACTCCACTTGACTCATAACATGGCTCTGTTTCAAAGTTAAATCAGGAATTCTTCTAAAACATAACGTAAATGCAAATTGGTTTCCATTAAACTTACTCAGATATATTCAATCACAATTTACCTTATTACAGTAAAACCTGTCTTAGCGGCCACCTGTCCATAACGATAACCTGGATATAACGGTCACCTTTGAAAGTCCCGAATGACTTCCTATTAATTTGTACTGCCAACTACCTGTCCATAACAGTAACCTGTCTATTGTGTATAAAGGTCAGTTAATTTGGACTGAACCATTCATAGTCAACCTGCTGCTTGCAGGCAGTTCAAAGGGAATCCATAATTTTCCTGAATAAAACTTCATGTACACAGGACTATCAAATTGCAATCAAGTCACGCCTGGAGTCATCAGCTTGTTGCAGCAGCTATGTGGCTCCTTTACTCCAGCAAAGAGGAGTATAATCAGCTTTGCTGTCCAAAGTGAGCTCAGAGAAGCCCTGAGCATGTAGCCACATATGGAAGCCAGCCTTTGTAATATTTACCTAAGTGGCTTGGCCTAGCTGGAGAGACAGCCTAGGTAAATATTACAATGGCCCATAGCTCAAATTGTATTGATAAGTCTAAAGAGAAACCATTGAAGCGGGCCTTTGTAATATTTACCTAAGTGGCTTGGCATGGCTAGATCAACTGCCTAGGTAAATATAACAATGGCCTGTAGCTCAAATTGTATTGATAAGTCTTAACAGAAGCCATTGAAGCAGGACATTGTAATATTCCCCTAGGTGGCTTGGCATGGCTGGAGAGACTGCCTAGGTAAATATTACAATGGCCTGTTACCTACCACTTGGGGTAACTCAAATTGTATTGATAATCCCCCATGAGCAAATCTGGGTCAATGCTTGCCTTGCACTCGTTCACACCCTCGTGTTTCCTTTTGGAAAAGCTTTTTCTGTTCGCCTTTACTTGGAGGGCGTGATTGATTTCAACATGGCTCAAAAAAAAGGAACATCAATTAAATATAGCAAGTTACGTAGTGTATTACTTAACATTATTGTTAATGCTAGGTTTGTATTGTTCACGAGAGTACCAACTAGCGAACGTCAACGTAACCATCCATAATAATGTGGCTCCGCCTAGTGAGTATCCAAGTTATGAAACTCTCCATAATGGCAACCTGCCTATAACGGTAATTTTGCGCAGTCCCGACGACTTTGTATAGAAAATTTATAGTGGGGGCAGTACGAGTCCTAATTACTATAGAATATATATAAAATATATGTCTATACATGTCATTGAATATGGACCCCCATAGAATATCTGGGTCCATATTATATATAGAGAAAATGGACCCCCATAGATTATTGACCCAGGGTATATTTTCTATGGGAGTCCATATTCTATGATGCATGTAGGAAATAGACCCCCATAGATTATGAACCCCCACCCGGGTCAAAATTCTATAGGGTGGGTCCACATTCTATAGAGCAAATGGTTCCGGGGTTCATTTTCCATGGGGGTCCACATGACACCTGCAGTAAAGGAATGTGTGCGTCATTTATGTCGCAGCATAATAATGTTATGTATGTTCACGTACATGTGAATTGACGGATTCGTCACGCACTGTTCATTGATGGGTTGACGGACATATTGTCCTTTGTGTTATGTAAATTGCATTGTGTCCATGACGTGCTTAGGCAGATAGTTATAGCCTTTGTTACAAGAAATGGTATGCATTAGCATTTGTAGTTCGTTTATTTTCTTTTTTACACATGGACTGTCTGTCAAATATAACGTACGTATACTTGGCTTAATAAGAAAACTGGATACATCAACACATCTCAATGCCATAGATAATTTCTACTAGTCAGTAAAAGTGCTAGATAAGATTAGTTAGGTAATGCATTTAAAGCAGATGAATTACTTTGTGAATAATAAAATTTTGAGTGGTCATCACAACTGTTCTTGCAGTAGCATTTGGTCTGGGTATCAATGAATATTGCGTAAGTTGTCAGTTATTTTTAAGTATCATGCCATATAAATAGTGTTAGATGGTTGGAAACATTACCTAACACTGTATCTTTAAGCATTTTAAAACATTGATTGGTAAATGTGTTTCACTAATTTTTCCAACCACTAGCTAGTGCGATATGTGGTGTCATCCAAGAGAATTTGTTAGAACAATAAAATGCTGGCAACATTACTTTGAGCCAAGTGTTATTCCTTCACTTCATAGTGTGTTGTTCGAAACCGGAATTTGTATGTATGCATGTTCTAAGGATATCAGTTTTATTACATAAACGCTACATGTATTTAATAATTAAAATGTCTTTAATATGTTTAGCGGAGATTTATAGACAAAGTGGTGGTGGTGGTGTGTGTGTGCGTGCGTGTGTGCGTGCGTGCATGTGTGGCTGGAATGATACTCATAATGAACAGTGTGTCATATTTAGGAATCACCCACGTTTAGATGCATAGTTCAGTGCCAAGAGATTTTGATGGAGTGATATTTTAAAAACACAGACAGCTTCTTCTGTTAGGCCGGGCAATCAGCCCGATGACAAACAGTGTTGTACACCACAACTGTGTGCACGCGTGCGCATGCGTGTGCAACTGCATCTATGCATACGCAATGTACCCAGGGCTGGGTCCAGTTAATATAACTGTATATGTAATTGATTACAGACAAATGCTGTAATTGATTCTGGTTTTGAATTTATTCAGTAATTGTAACTGATTATTTTGTGTAATTGAAACAACTATACCAATTACAATCAATTGCACAGTTTTCCGACATCACACACTTTTAGATATTGCAATTTAATTAGTTTTTATGATGTTTATTAATTTCATTCAACTTGAGACCATTTGTGGCCCGCTACAGCAAGATAAGTACTGAGTCGCAAAATGGTGAATTGGAGCTTTGTATCTTTTTGGATTCCAGACTATGAGTATGAAAATGGTACTTCATTTGTTGAAATATCTTCAGTAGTTTTTGATTTTATTGCTAGAATTGAAGTCAACTTTACAAACGAGGTAATTTTGACACATATTGTCTATTGTTTTTTAATCTATGTGTTCGTTAGTGCCTGTATTTCATTAGTTTTATATCGTTTGTTAATGAAGGTAAACTGGACATTGAAAGATGACATTATTAGGTACATGCATTTCTGCCAAAATCACAAAATTTATTAACATGAGCTAGACATTGCTATTGACAGTGTTAAGGAAAGCGAAAACCAGCAGCTCTTTTATACCATTATACATTAAGTTTTGTAGAGAGAGATAATTGTCACTAGTGGGTCAGTAAGAATTTTATTGTTTTTATTATTAATTTTATAGTATTATTTTTATTTTTAAAATTTATTAAAATTTATTAAAACACAAATACGATGAACATTTTAGTAATCTTCATAGTGAAAATACAACAGATTGTCATATGTATCAAGAATTTTAATACCAAAGTACAATGTAACTACATAATGACAACAGATCGGTGACAATGTCATGTACTGCACATATTACTTGTAGCAGGGTTGACAAAAAGTCTGAAATGTTAATGTAATTATATCAATAAGTTTTAAAATTGTCTTTCAATGCACTGATATAAACCATCCTTGTTTGACCTGTAGTTTTTGTATGTTTGTATATAAAAATGGGCCAAGAGGCCCTGAAGTCCTTTGGACTAATACGTCGATATGTGACCCCGGCTGACCAAATGAGTGACAAGTCGGAAAAAAAAATTGTCTTACATTCTTGTAAAGGTTGGGCAGGGTGCTTTATTCGGTTTCAAAATTTATGACTGCTACCAAAATTGGCGAAGTTATGGCGCATTGAACATGGTAGGGGTCAAAAAGTGAAAATGAAGAAAACGGCTGTTGAAGTTTTATATTATAATATGCAAATGGATTGCATGGAAATATTACATGCATGACATTCAAATGTAGCACACAGTATGTATGTTATGTTGCAATGATACACTGGAAGTACAAATGTGCTGCTACAAAAACTTATCACGTTATGCCAGATTATGTCTTTATGTGTAAAACTAAGAGTAAAACTAAGAGGACAGACTGATAATGTAATATAAATGAATACTTAAAAACAGCCCCACAGAACTAATTATAGTTATTAATCAAATGTTTTTTTGGTGAATCATAGTTACAGATCATTAAGGGTTATGATGGAAATAAAATGTTGACATGTTTACTGTTCACTTATTGAACCACGTCTTGCATTTAGAGGAATAATTATAATAGAAAATAAAATGTTGTGGCACATTTAAATACATACATTGATGAGAAACCGGGAATTACTTTTCTGTGACCTAAGAATAACTAATTTCAATTAACTTTTTGCTTATATTAAACAACTGCATAACAATATACATCCAAACAAGACACAGACTCTGCATGTAACAGATGTTTTGGGAAGGGGAATAGTGTTCTGTTTCTGGTACAGCAGTGTGTTGACCCAAGCCTCTGCCAGTGACCAATTATAGATTAGACACACTTTCCACCACCAGCCAGTGACCCAAGCCTCTGCTAGTGACCAATTACAGATTAGTCACACTGTCACCAGGCAGCCACAGTGACCCAAGCCTCTGCCAGTGAGCAGTTACAGATTAGTCACACATTAACCAGCCAGCCACAGTGAGGTGTGACAGATGTTGTGGGAAAAGGGATTAGTTGAACAAAAGGACTGGAAGCCTGCTAGATCTACTGCTACAGTAGACCATTTAGTTAGCAAATTTAGCATTTTAGGGGACCTTTGGAGCTCTTGGAATGATTCAATCAAATACAGATTTCTTGTATACAGTGACACTACCACAGGAAATGTATACGCAAAATTAGAGAACAAGTTGCTAAACAGTTTTTGAAAAAATAGGCAAAATGTTACATTTTTACCAGTTTTGGGGTCCTTGGTGCCCTAGGAAGCCCTTAGAATGATTCAATCAAATACAGATGTCTCGTGCATAGTGGCAGTGCCCTAAGATGTCTATGCAAAATTAGAGAAAAAGTTGCTGAACGGTTTCTGAGATACGGCAGCTAACGGCGGATGCAGAGTGATGGCAATAGTCCCTTGGACCTTCGGTCAAAGGACTAAAAACCTCTATTTCATCAACAATGAAATTCACTTCCGATTGGCATTCATTTCAGTGGCATCATATCATCTTATCATCTATTTGCCATTGCCCAAATGAATTATTCACAGGTCGAGTCTTTCAGGCTGCACCGTTCAGAGCAGAATACTTTCTCGGCTATGCTAAATACCCTTTAAACTGGGGCTGGTGAATGCTGAGATGGTGAGGGACCAACTGAGCCAGAGTTGCAAAACTCAGAACTGGAGTGGGTCACTGTGGTACATGGCTGACTGAGGTTTTCTTTCACCTCTACAATCAGCAATCTGCTGATATTATAAGTTTGTAATTGTATTTTCTGATCGTAGACTACAAGTTGTTGAGGGTCAGCACATGTCCACATAACAGGCTCAGCATCCCCTTTGGACTTTTTAGCCATTCTGCTGGCATGGGATTATACTAGTGTAGGAGGCAGTCTGGCTTGAGCCACCTTACTTCTACAGAGGAAGACTGGCAGCTCTTGTTCTTAGCAATTAGCACTGTCAGCCACTGTCAAGTGGCATGGTCTCCAGACTACATCAAAGGCATTTCTTGTCTAAATGGTGGGTTAACTGCTAATTGGCTCTTTATGGACATCCTGGTGGCTTAATTAAACAAACAGGTTTATGGCCTGAATTGATAGCCTACAATTATTGTTTGCTTAAAGGGTGTTTCTGACTGGGAAAAGATGCTGCCTGTTGCCATGTTTGGGTATCATAATCATGGTTATCAGAGAATGAGGTTGTACTATGTGTAGGGATGGTCAGGTGGTATTATCATCTGTTTCACAACGCCTTTTTGTTCCGAAAACCAAGCTTAATATCGGCAAACATGCTTTTTCTGTAGCTGCACCACAATCTGGAATCAACTCCCTATTGCTTTAAAATAATCTGAGACTATAAATACCTTCCGTAAAAAACTAGATATATTTATTTGAAATTGCATTCCCACCCTAACCTTCGGCGGTACCTTGCTCTAATGACGACTCTTGCTTGTCCCTGTTAAACGATTTTGCTCAATGATTTTTGTATGTTACGCCTCTGAGCTCAGATTCCTGGGGATTTAGGCGCTATAGAAGTTTGTCATTATTATTCTATCAGAAATAACAAAGTATTTAAAAAATAGTTGGACATTTAAATATTTCAGGAAAGTTTCATTTTATAACCAAATATATTTATTTTCTCACGTACATATTGAGAAAGTACCCAGATGTACTCTTAAAATCTGAGTACAATGAGTATGGGTACGAGTCCATGACCTACAAGTTTTATGAGTACGAGTACTTCGGCCCCAGGTCTGCTACTGTCCAGTCATGCCAAAATGCAATCGAGGCTAGCGGTATCCATTAAACAAGATTAATTCGTTCGGGTCAACTCGCGACATCAAGTGTTGGCATAGATTGAAAAGTTGCATGCTGATAGCGATGATGTTACAGAAAATGGCAGCAGTGTAATGGAAGTTGATGATAAAGTTGTTTTGTTTATGGGACCACACAGAAAATTGCATCTGATTAATGATCTGTGACTGTCAAACGACGGCTGGCCGACAAGAATCCCGTTGAGCAATAAGCAAACTTGAAATCATGGCTCTGGAAACATCAGCAACTGCGCCTAAGCTAATTTATGTGACAAGAACAGACTTTCTTTCAAACAAATGGGTGCATATTTTGCCGCTAGAGGGCACCACATGCAGCAGGTCTGGTGACGCGAGCGATAATGACAATTAGCGCAAGCGATAAATCGCTCCCTAGATGAGCAAGAGCTATCGCTTGCCTAAAAAATAATGCACTGAAATATGGTATATACGATGTAGATATATTTTGTTGTAAATATTTATGATTTTTTTTACTTTGTAATACTTCTCAAATGATAATGAAAGTACTTGACATTCTCAAATATTATTTCAAATACTTTGGGCATGGGTATCAATAAATGGCAAGTTATATTTGTATTCACCTGTCTTGCTTAACTTCTTAAAACTGAGTCAAACAATTGTACTTATTGTATTTATGCGTACAGTGCATTATATCATAAAATGTTCCGAAGAAAAATGTAATAGTAATTGCTTCAAATGTAATAGTAATAGGAAGGAAACAAAGTAATAATAATAGATTACATTGCAATGTGATTGACCCCAGGCCTGCAAGTAGGTCTGCAATATTGGTATTCATGTTAATTACACATTCATATCTTACCTTTCCAAACATTTTGAAATAAAAATGAGCTATGTAGCTCTGCAAATCGTAGATACATAGTTAATTGTGTTTGAAGACAGTGGTTATGAAAAATAAGGGGGTAGGGTTAGTGTTTCGGTTTTGTATGCAAAATATTACACTGTTTGTCAGAAAACCTAGTGTTATTTTATTTGGAAATAAACTGGGATTGTGGGAGATAAAAAATAACTGTCATGCTCCAGATGCGTAAGTAAGGATTTCAACTATTTCCCATCCTTCACGAAACAAAACTAAATTATTAATATATTTTAGCATGTTTTGTTTTTCTTTCAACTTCGTCTACAATATTTATGTGAACATTAGCTACAAATACGTCTTATCATTCCAAAAATTTTGATTCCAAAATTAACCATTTAATCTTGCAATTAGTAAATATATTGCTGATTATGTTCTTGGGTGGCAGTTATGACAAATAAGGTGTAGGGTTAATATTTTGGTTGTGTATGAATCAGTTGTCAGAAAATCTAATGTTATTTTATTTGGAAATGAAGTTGGAAGTTTTTGATGTAAAAATCATCATCATATGCTATGTATGTAAGTAATTGTTTTGAACTATCGTACATCTTCAGTCATGAAACCGAACTAAAATTAATATAATTTGGTATGTTTTGTGCTTTCAATTCAATTCTATCTATTGTATTGATTTTAAATTTGCTGCACTTATGTGCCTCGTTTTTCCACACATGCCGACACAAAATTGTGTTGTGTAGCCCTATGATTAGTAAATAGAGCTGATTGTGTACATGTTGAAAAACCTTCAAAAAGCCCTGCCTCCATTTTCACAGATTAGCACGCAGTAAAAAATCACAACAGAAAGTGTCACCCAGGCTGGTTATGACCGGTAAAGGTCATAGATAAATTCTGGCACAGATGGCAGCTTGTAACATTTTGTTTTCTAGAGCCCTTTTTGAGATTTTGTTCCTAGACTAGCAATATTATTAAATCCCAAATACAGCATGATACATTTACAGCATCTGGTAAATGAGATGTGAAGTTAAATCCAATTTACTGGTGAAACCTAGTGAATATACTTATACAGCATACCATCAGAGGAAGAGATGGGTGAAAGACAGATGTTATTCTGCGTTCCAATCACCTTGTGTATATCGTAAACACAACTTGGTGAACTGGAAAGTTCACGAGCTCCTCGAGTTTACCACTTATTAATTTATGCAACTGGGTCAAGTAGGGGTTACGAAGTCATATTCACTATATACACGACGTACGAGGTAATTGGAACGCAGCATTATGCACCATCCGCAATGTGTGTATTTACCCGGGGGGGGGGGGCAATGCCTATATTAGCAGTACTGTGGTTGTGCCGACGACTTCAAGGGTCGTTTTTTTACCGATGCTCCCTAGATTAAGGGTCTGTTTTTGTTCTCCTTAGAACAAGGGTCAACATTATACAGAAGTTCACTAGACAAGGGTATCATTTCGAGGAACGCTCCCTAGAACCAGGCTAGGTTTTTATCACAGCATTCAGTTACCTATCACGTATATATTTCGGTATATATCAGCAACTACTTGGGCAATTTAAACTGGTTAGCATGCTAGGCTAGGTGCAATGTGCATATATACATGTATTGGAATACACACACCTGTAGATATGTTTATATAAATTAAAAACTAACTTAAAAATTGTGTATCTTAAATTTGTCCCTAGATCACAGTTATAGTTTTTGATATTGGATGCCCTTATGAAGGGTAGGAGTATGTGACCATCGGCTGCACACCCCTACCCACATGTAAGGGTAGTGCCCCCCGCCCCTGGTACTCGTAAGCCACTGGGGGCGCTGCGAAAATAACGTCTCAAGGGCATCAATACACACGCATTGGAGTGTCTCATCTCCCTATTCCTAATATATCTGGACTGTCTACCTGATTCTTATTGTGGTGATTGTGTCAGTCACGAGTCAGTGCCCGAGTACCATACGCCATAGCGAATAGGGTTTTACGCCTACAATTCGCATAATTGTATACCGCTGCCTACACATGAACCACAGAACCATTGACTGGACTAGGATGCAGGCAGGAGCTGAGGGGATACGTTTCATAGAACTCACCCAAGATCTGTTTCTAACCCAACATATATGCGATGCTACTAGGGGTGAGAATACATTAGATGTTATACTATCCTCTGAACCAAATATGGTTGAGCAAGTTAGGATAAGTGAACCCTTCAGTAACCACAACACTGTGATATTGTAGTGTCTATTCACATAAAAGAGTGGAGAGAAACTTACTTACGACTACAAGAGGGCAAACTATGATGGAATGAAACAATGTTTAGAGAATTATGACTGGAAGCAGGCATTCCAGGATACTAATGTACACACAAAATAGGACATCTTTAAAAATGTCGTTAATTCGGCAATGAAAAGTTTTATCCCTGTGTCAACAAGGAGACGAAAGACCAAACCCAGATGGATGACTAAACGAGCAGAAATACCACATGTGGAAGAAATACAGAGAAACAGGAGAATATCATCTGTACGAGACATGCAAACGTCAACTAAACAAAGCCCGGAATGAAGTGGTTAAGGCTAAACGAAATTTTTAGAAAAGACTTGTCGACAACATAAAAAAAGACCCAAAGTCTTTTTATTCATATACTAGGTTGAAAACTAAGACAAAAGACATTGTCGGCCCCCTTTTGGATAGCAATGGGGAAGTGATCATAGCCTCAGTTTCTGTTACCTCGTCTCAGTGTTCATTGACGAGGTAACAGAAAATCTTCCTGACGCTGTGAACTTTTTCACCAAGACAATTGAGGAGTCACTCCAGCATATTGAAATAACTACAGCAGTAGTTCTGGAAAAGATGTTGCAACTTAAGGTAGCTGCACCGGCTATCATGTCAGTTGATTTCTTTATTTTTAATCAGGTACACTAAAAGGTTCGTCAGGCATGAACATCCCTTCTAAAAACCAACTTGCGACGGTTTAATCAAATCATGATTTTGAAGATGGCCAACTATTTCATCCTTGATGATGGCTTCCATTACTTTAGATATCTGTGATGTTAGACTTACAGGTCTGTAGTTACTGGGTTGTGATTTAATATCTTTCTTATATATGGGGCTAACGTTTCCATGCTGTCTGCGAAGAATTCGCTTAGCAGTGGTGCAATGGCAGTGGCCACTTCTCGGAGCATTGTCGAGTTTAAGTTGTCTATTCCAGGGGCTTTGTATGGTTTAAGGCGGCTGAATCAGCCATCATACGCTTCGTTTTCTTAATCATTTCTAATATAAATTTTGAAGATAAACCAACCATTTTTTCTCAGAGTTTGTCTAAGACACTAAACAATACTCCAGACCAAAACGAATTTATTTTTTATGCAGTTTAGATATATTTAAATGTGTTTAAAGACAATAAAAAATATGTAAAAAAATCACCCTAAAATGGCATTATATTTCATTTTGAGAAACTCCCCAAAAGAAAAATTTGTATGGTTGTAAGTATAAACATGTTATTGACATTGACACAGGTTTTTTTTTTAAACAAATGCATATTAAGTTTGATACAGCTTCATGAACATTTTGCTACAATATTGAAAGACAGCAAAAATCCGTACTGAATTTTTGGCACTTCACCAAACATAAAACCAACCCGTGCAAATTTGGGCAAACACAAGTCGAGTTCATATGCCAAGTTATGGCTTTGTAAGTATTGTAGTTTTTATAAAAAGTTACATTAAGTAATACTTCCTGGTTGTTACTGATAATATAAGTGTCACCAGATGCTTGTTTTTTGGCTTAGAAATGTGACTTTTTTACTGGCATATGGCTTATTTCAACACGATTTGACAGACACTTCTATTACTGAGATTCCCCCCAAGGTTTTCCCGCTAAGTTGTCTCATGATATTGTGTTACTAAAGGCCACGTGTTGAACTTGTTGTGGTAGACAAGATTGATTGACACCTGCTGGGGTCAGTCACGTGTCATTGCAAATGGCATTATCTGAGAATAAACAAAACTACTGCCAGTATTTAGTGATTTGACAGTGTAATGCATTTAGGTAATTATAATACAACAACATAGTGGCATGAAAATAACTGCATTCAAGGTGAACGAATTTATGTTTGAACTGGGCTGACGCACACGTGATCGCCACTATGGAAACATCATCAGTTTCCAAGAATCTGAAAAGGGACTTTCCAGACACTAAAATAAAAATACTAGTTTTTAAAGGGCGGATTGGTGACATATGGCGCTACTGCCTTAGTTTTTTTAATAGTACAAGTTCATACTGACACCTACTAATGTTCCTTAAGGTAGCTGGGATGGCTATCATGTCAGTTGATTTCTTTATTTTTTTTCTTCATAGAACATTAGTAGGTGTCAGTATGAACATGTGTAATATTAAAAAAAACAAGGCACTAGCGCCATATGTCACCAATCCGTCCTTTAAAAACTAGTAATTCTTTTTGGTCTGGAGTATTGTTTAATGTGTTAGGCATTGTCTGAGAATTTTTTTTTACTTTATCTTGAAAACATTTATTAATTTGATTTCAATCAAAACAAGCATGTCATAGGCAATCCAACCACCTTAAGAGTGCTAAATACAGTCGCGCCTCGTTATAAGGCGGTAGTCGGGGGTCCACGAAATGAATCCGCGTTATAAACGGGGCGCGATAACGACGACCGACGATGCACGAAGAACGCCATCGAAGCCAGAGTATGCACGTTGCGTAGTCTATACGCAGTTTATGAAGCTTATTAAGCTGCCAGCCAACGTCAATTTGTATTCTGTTTAAATGTCAGACACTGTTGAATGTTGAACTGAATAAAATTCATGAATTGAAATGTGATTTTTCTGAATTTGTACATATATTTTTAAATGCACTATAGCTGTAGCTTAATTATTGCTAAACAAGTATAAAATGACAAAAACCCACCCACTGAAGAAAAAACCCTAATTAGTGAAGCTGGAATTTGTTTATGTTCTATAGCCACGTACTGCAGTGCAAAACTTTAAACGCATTTTACTCAACTATCATTTTTTCGTGAATGTGTTCTACCTTCAAACATGTTATCTCCAACACCATTAAAGATATTGCTCTGATTTTGTCAGCATTGTTTCTTTATATAATTGGCTAAGGAATGATGGAACGATTTTGTGTTTAAATGGTGGAATGTGATTTTTTATTAAGCACAAATATTTAATTAGGCACTAGAATATAAGAAAAAAATGTATAAATGTTGTAAAAATATTAAAATTTCTTTTTTGTAATATCTATTTCCCTCAGAATATGCCTTTATGTGTTATCTTTGACTGTTGTTAATTTCATATCCCTGCTGTGTACAGTTAAAGTTTTATCATGTTTGAAAATTGAGCCCCTTTCGACTGTCGCGGCAGCCATATTGTCAGCTAATTAGCATCATTTATGCAAAAAAATTCCTACCAAATTTAAACCATGTGCTATTTTATGGTACATCAAGTTAATGACAATATTATATGGTGTTAAAAGTAGTTCAAAAGGGATCCTGCTACCTTAACGACTCGAATAGACTTCCGGAACTTCGGAAGCAGCAGTGCCACTGTTGTCCAAAAAACATCAACCAGTTCAAGGGACACAATCATGTGACAATGTTTGACAAATATTTACGCAATAGTGAACAGGGCGGAGGATTACAGTACAAAGTATAGTTAACGACTGGAACAGACTTCCGGAAGCAGCAGTGTTGTCCAAAAACATCAACCAGTTCAAGGGACACATTAACAAATATTTACGCAATAGTGAATAAGGGATTAGGGCGGAGGAATTTACAGTATACTTACCTTATACAAATTGGTCACTCACATAAATTGGACATACCGGAAATCACGTTTAGATCTCGCCGCTAGAGGCATCACTAGGCTATTTGAATACAACGGGGAACGCGAGAGTTAGCAATGTAAACAGGAGGTCAAAACCGCAAACATTTAAAGAAATGACGTTTAATCAAGTATGTGATTATATATTCAGAAATGTAATACAACATATAAACCATGCATGATGTGTATACGCATATAACAGCGTCGTTCTATGCTTACGTGATAATAATTCGTTAATCGGCTGGTGCGCTTTATCGTATTAAGCCACGTGATAAAACATTACCTTTTATGGAATATCTATGGTACGCCTGTCTTGTCATAAAGACTGAAATAATAGTAACGAGTTGCTAAACATGTGAAATAAGTAATATATTAATATTATTTACGCACTACCAAATATAGCGCAGGTGTTTAACGATGTATGTAAAGTATGTATATCAGGGCTGTCTTGTTAAAAAGGTGGAATAATGGGAACAATGTGTGAAATTAATGTATTAAAAAAATTGCCCAACTTGTTTATACATTACAAACTAACACTATATCAGTATTTTTCAGCAAATCAAAAGACCAGCTACCTACAGAGATTACACCCCTGATCAACTAAAATATGCTTACAAAATGTGCACAGAAGGCGGAGTGTCAGTGCGTAAGGCAGCAAGAACGTGTGGTGTGCCTGTAACAACTTTACGCCATAAAACATTAGGCCATTCTGATCCTTATGAACATAAAAAAAAAAAAATTATGAGCAGTTCTGCAGAAGCAGCTTTCGTGTCCCACGTGAAAGCAGTAGCTGCATGTGGGTACGGATATACGCGCAGAGAATTAGCAGATCTTGCCGGTGAAACCGCTTTCTTCCTGAATAGGAAAGACACTAGTAGTCCACCAAATGATATATGGGTGTATCGTTAAAGAGATGGCCAGACCTTAAGATGACCAAGCCAAAAGGTTTGTCCATGGTTAGAGCACGCAGTGCAACGAGGGAAACGTTAGATAATTATTACAAGGAGTTACTGAGCATACTTCAGAAGTATGACTTGTTGGGAAAACCACATAGGATTTTCAATGTTGATGAAACTGGAGTGTCTACGGAACATGTGCCGCCTAAGATAATCGCCGAAACAGGTCGGACATCGTTGGCCGTAGTTTCACCAAGATCGGCAACAACCACGATCATAAGCTGTATAAATGCAATAGGACAGTGATTGCCTCCTTTCGTAATATTCAAGGGGAAGCGGATGACAGAGGAGTTAATGAACGCTGCGCTGCCAGGAACACAAGGGACTATGTCCGACAGTGGATGGTCCACAAGTAAAATCTTCCAGGCCTACTTGAGTAAACATTTTCTTAAGTATGTGTCTACCAGCAAAGACGAACCCCTTTTGTTGTTGTATGACGGGCACAGTTCGCACATCAACGTGCCATTAATAGAATGGGCGCACAAACACAACGTTATCCTCTTTCTACTCCCTGCCCATACGAGTCACTTCCTACAGCCGTTGGATGTCGGCGTGTTTGGTCCGTTTAAGGTTGCTTACTACAGCGAATGCCGCAACTTTATGAAAGAGAATCCTGGGCGGGTCGTTACACGCAGTGAAGTTTGTCGCCTTACAGCCAAAGCAATCCTTCGTACTATGACTCCATGCAACATAACTGGAAGTTTCCGACATTCGGGAATTTTCCCGTTCAATGCCAGTGTGGTTACAGATCAACAGCTTGCACCAAGTAAAGTGGTAAATGATGATAACCAAGCAATAAACGACGCACCAACTGTAGACGTGCCTGCAGCAGCTGGCAATGTAGATCGCGAAGCAATAAACACTACTGCTGGCTTGTCTGCAGTGGGTAGGCCTAGCAATGTGGATCATCAACCGGCGAACACCATTACAGTTACTGCTGACGTGCATGCAGTGTGTAACAGTGAAGATTACCTAGTCCCGAACACTGCAGTTGTGGACATGCATGCACCTGGTAGCAGGATAGATCACATAGCAACGAACACAACAACACACACAAACACACTGCACAACACCACATCTCCCGATTTAGATATGTTTCTTAATTCGAAGAAACCTCGTTTTGTGCCACCATTTAAAAAAGCATACAGTCGACACGGAATGGTCAATGGTGGTCAAGCTATCACAGAAGGGCGTGGGGTGGACCAGGTATTTCAGAAATTCAAACCAACAAACAAACCAACAGGAAAGATATCAAACCCAACAAAGCAAAACACAAACGAACCAACGAACCAACGAACAAACAGGCACCCCGACAATCACACATACAAACACAGTGACACATTCACCAACAAACAACGCACAACTTCAAGAAATTGTAACAGATGATGTGTGTTGCGTTTGCAAAAGGAAAACACCACCCAATGCCCAATGTGATGTAGATGTAATCGTTTGGGCGCAATGCGATTTTCGCCAGGAAAGCTAACCATAAACAACAACGTCATGCAGCGGGCGCCAGCGGTCCCGTGACGTAATTAATTCAGTTTTTGTCGGTACGGCTTGTCATAACAGCCATGACAAATTTGTGTGATACTGATAGCGTCGATTCGTAGAGCGTGCTTTTCCGATTTTACAAATGTATTTCCCTTAAAACAACTTTTTTAAACAAATTGTTTGGACAGTATTGATTAAACAACGGCTACTAATTTAGAATATTGAAACTGTTCGTAAAGATTTGATTTGTTTTTTGTGCAAAACGGCATTTTCTGTTAACTAGTATGACCAATTCATGTAACACCAGTATACACGAGTTTTGACTCCCTTCCTCATCAACTCCTTGACTACTACGTAGAAGAGGATTCAAGGTAAATACCCGACCTACCTTGATTTGTGGAAGCTACCTCGATGCCCCTGGTTACAAACCCTCCTTAACAACAGAAAGTTATTGCAATATTTCCATTCACTTCTACGCGCCAACATGAAAGTGCGCACACAAATGGCTACCATATCCTACTGCAGCGCATCCTGTCGACCATTTGCGGAATTAAATAAATGAACTTGCCCGTGATGTGGCGCCACTGTTTGTCGCTCTTTCCGAAGTTTGGCAACCACAACAGAAGTAGGTCATGCACGCATAGTACTAGTCTCGCTTAGCCGACTATCGCCTGTCTGCGTGACTTCGCCAGAACGATAGTCTGGCTCTAAATGGCCCTTTTGAATGTTATGCCATGAGAGCTGCCACCTAGTGAATATGCATGTGATTAAAAGGCATTAAACTACGAATAAAGTTTAATGTCGGTTTATTTTGTGTGTGACATGTTTCAATATAAGTTTAATGTTGAATAATTGTTATAGTATAGTATTATCTGATAAAAACGTATCCTTATTTAATTTGTTATTTCATAGTTGGCCTGAGAGCCAATCATCGTCTCTACCCGAATCTGGGGTAAAGCCCCCTACCGGTAACAAACAAGATTTAACAAGATTGCCATCCAGAAAATTACTCTGGATGGCAGGTGGACAAGGAAGCCTTTTGGCTTATCGAGAGTCCAATACTTTTTATCTACATGTATCCCGCCTTTTTAAGGTGTGTGTCGATTTTATTTTTAAACATATTCACGCTACTAGCACCAACACAATCAGGAGATAATCTGTGCCATTCATTTACAGTCCTTTGTGAGAATGAGAACTTTCTTATATCTAATCTACACTGCTCCTTTACTAATGTAGCTTCATGTCCTCTGGTCCTTCTATCTTTCTTAACTGAGAAAAAAATGTTTCTATCAATATTTTCATAACCATTCAATATTTTAAACACTTCTATGTGATCTCCTCTCAATCTCCTGGTCTCTAGTGTTGTTAAACCACATTCTTTTAGGCGTATTTCGTAACTAAGATCCCTCAGATTTGGTATCATTTTAGTCGCTCTCCTCTGTACTCTTTCTAGCATATCTATGTCCTTCTTGCGATATGGCCTCCATGCTTGTATACAATATTCTAAATGAGGCCTCACTATAGTTTTGTACAGCGGTACTATTAATTCTTTTTCTTATACGTATATTTCGCCTAATTAATCCAAGGATTTGATTTCCCTTTGAAGCTGCAATTCCGCACTGCTCTGAAACCTTCATATCAGCACTAATGGTTAACCCTAAGTCCTTTTCTTTTACAGTAGTACTTAGAACAGTACCCCCCATTTTATATTTTACCTCTTCATTCCCATGACCTGTGTGGAGGCATTTACATTTCCCAAAATTGAACAGCATTTGCCACTTTTCAGACCATTTGATCAACCTGTCAAGATCATCTTGTAAATGCTGTCTGTCTCCATCACTTTTAATCCTTCTAAACACTTTTGTATCATCCGCAAATTTTAACACCTTGCTTGTTATATCATCGTCCAAATCGTTGATATATATTAAGAATAATATAGGTCCTAGTACTGATCCCTGTGGTACCCCACTCAATACCGATTTCCAGTTTGAAGCCTCCCCATCAACTACTACACGTTGTCTTCTGTCATTCAGCCATTTTTCTATCCAGTTTATTATACCATTTCCTATGCCATGGGCCTTTAGCTTATAATCTTTGAAAGCTTTTTGAAAATCTAAATAGATGATATCTACTGGTGATCCCTCATCTACCCACCTAGTGATGTCTTCCAAAAAACATAACATATTTGTTAGCATGACCTCGCTTTTAAAAACCCATGTTGAGATGGGTTTATCAAGTTATGTTTAACAAGAAAATCCACCATGTGATCTTTAATTAGTCTTTCTAATAATTTGCAAATCACTGATGTTAAACTCACTGGTCTATAGTTCTCTGACTTGTTTCTCGAACCTTTTTTAAATAACGGTATAATGTTTGCCTCTTTCCATTCTAAAGGAACCACTCCCTCTTCTAATGACAAATTGAAAACTGTTGCAAGCGGTACGCTAATTTGTTCTACAATTTCCAATAGTAGTTTGGGCGGAATCCCGTCCACTCCAGATGATTTATTATCCTTCATAGCCCTTATTTTCTTAGCTACCATTTCCGAGGTTACAACTAACTGTCCTAAATAGTCTGAATCTGCCCCCTTGAACTTAGCCTCTGGTACTAGCAGTGAACTAATATCTTCCCTGGTAAACACTGAACTAAAATACTCATTCAGGTCTTCTGCCATTAAGAATCCCTCTGATATTGTATTTCCAGCACTATCTTCTAGAGGACCGACCTTATCCTGAACTTTCTGTTTGCTTCGAATATACGCATAAAAACTCTTACTGTCATGTTTTATATTACTAGCTAATTTTTTTTCATAGCTTCTCTTTGAATTTCTAATTTCAGCTGTAGCTTGATTAAGTGCTTCTTTATAAATGTTGTAGTCTTCATCATTTCCAGTACATCTATATGACTTCCACATCATTTGTTTATACTTAATTTTTCTAATGGCTTCTTTCGCAGGAGCTTAATATTCCAGTCCGTTGTGACTAACTTTTGGGACGATATATACACATTTAACGCGTTAACGGCTTCATAATAATCGCGTACCGTACCAACATTTGCAAATGTCCCGAAAATATCTTGGACGTTAGGAACGGTAAGGTGCAACAGTTCTGTCCGCGTCTCTGTTGCTTTTTCGTGCCCTCCTCACCAGTTATGATAACACCCCTCAGTGTATACAGTTCAAACTAGGCCAACCACCTTGACCACCACGTGGCAAGCGTGGCCGGGTTGTCCCGGCAGTTGAATCTTCCGGCGAAGTTTTGACGCGTACGGTGCGCATGCGCTCACTCACATTTATAGAACATCAGGTGACCAAGAGCATAGTTCATGCATGTATTCCTATCGGGAGACCCGGTACATTAGGGCCTACAACTGTTGACAGTGGTGGATACGTTTGTACGAATATTCTTCGCGCATTAATTGCAGCGTGACTGATAGCTTCCCACAGAAGTCGAGTTGGTATTCGATAGGTCTGCCAGGGAGTAAAATGTAAAGCGGTTTGAGCAATCACAAGGATTGAATAATAACCGTGTCCATCGGAATGATGAAGACCATGACATCATCTATCTAATTAATGACAGTTGGTTTCTTGATGACTAAGAATGGTGGGTCCGCGTGCGGCTGATAAGACTAGTGTTGGCACGACACGTCTTTCCACAAATTCTGCACACGAAAAGAGCTGACATTGTTGACACATTTGCTGATCGTGCCGCCCTCGCTCTTGGTCCAGGCTGTTTACACACGTTGATGCTCGAACGAGGCTGCACCTGTCTGGACCAGAACTCTCCATACTGGATGTTTTGCAGCTTGTTGTTTTTCACGGAGACCCGGTCAATGATGACGATCTCCGTGGGCTCCTCCAGGGTATGTTTGAAACGCAGCTTCGGCCAGCCCTGCTCGCGTCGCCCTTCCACCAGTTCGCCGATCAAGAGTCTCTCCGACAGGCGTTCATCGGATACCCGAACTAGGTGTCCAGCTTATCGACGCTGGGCCTTCATGAGGAGTGCATGGATGCTTGGCATACAGGCTTCTTCAAGGACCTCTGTGTCTGGTACTCGATCCTACCAGCGTTTTCAGCACACGTCGGAGACAAGTCACGTGGAAGTTGTTCAGTTTGCGGGCATGCCTCTGGTAGACTGTCAAACTTTAGCAAGCATACAGTAGTGTAAGTAGCACGACAGCGCGGTACTCCTCCAGTTTCGTTGTCAGGCTGATTCCTCTCTGTCCCCACCCTGACGCTTGTAGTCTTCCAAACGCAGTACTTGCTTTGCCGTGCGGCAATGAAACTCATCGGACAGTTCACATATTCGTTTATGGTGAAGTCACGAGTGAGCAAAGGATGCCTTATGTCACCGTTCCTCTTCCTGTTTGCTATAGATTGGATTATAACAAAAGACAACAGCAAGGGGAAGAAGTGTCATCCACTGGACACCTTGAAGCCAATTGATGGATTAGGGTTAGGGAAACAGATGGTGGAAAAATTGAGCTTCTAAACACAGTATCAACACAGATAGGAAGGATTCAACATCAACAGAAGCAATACAAAGATCACAAAGCCAACATGAAGAACAACAACCCAGTCATATTGGGAGGGGAACCACTGGAAGAAACTGACTCCTCATGCCCAGACAGCGTAATTAACGAGAGCTTAGGCACAGGAGAAGACGTCAAAGCAAGGATACAAAAAGCAAGAGTTGCATTCCTCATTTTGATAAATATTTGGAATCAAAACAAGTCAAGCTTAACACCAAACTGAAGGTATTTAACTAATATGTCAAGTCAGTGTTACTCTATGGCTTGGAGACATGGTGAATTACACAGAAAACACTAACAAGAATATGGACCTTCATCAACAAGTGCCTGTTCTGACACCTACACTTTAAATGGTCAGACAAGACACCCAAGGCTATACCAAGGGAATGAATAAAACAACTACCAAAAGAAAACGAAATAAAGAAAAAAAATGGAGGTGGATAGGACATACTCTGAGGAAACGTGCAACAAACATCACAAGGCAAGCATTTACAAGGAACCCACGAGGGAAGAGGAAGGCCGAGGCACCGAATCTGAAAGAAAGCCGAAGGGATACACCGGGAGAGAATTCGAGAAAATGACACCAAACCGACAAGAGTGGAGGACATTGGTCGATGACCAATGCTTCCTACGGCAAACAGGCCAACGTAATTAATTAATTGAGCTCATCATCAATGTGGACAACACTGGAGAGGGTGCTACCCAAGTAAGTGCACTTGTTCATTATTTGCAGTCTGGCCGTTCACGGGCGGTAGTTCATATCAATGCCATCATTACTTCCCCTGAAGGCGCCGGACAGCACAGCTGTGAACACCATGCTGAGCAAAGTATGTGCGAGCATATGTCCTTGTTTTACAAACGTATAACAAAACAAGACTAGAATGAAATACGGCGATACAAGAACCAGTACATCTAGGTGGTATTGCCTCTCCCGTCAGACGGGTATAAGTACGACTACTTCAATACGTACTCGAGTAGCCCATAGGCTGTACGGTACTGAGTTATTCCGCCCAATGTCTGACCAGCTGCAGATTACGGTCGACAGTCTGGTGCCAGTTTATTTTCGATCAATGATCCTCTTCTTACGTGACCCCTGTCCATTATGACACGACCCAGCATATGTGGCGCGCTCCAATGGCTTACGAGTACACAAGCGCAGTCAAATGGCGGCACGCCATGGAAACTAGTTGTGTACTGCCTGGGGATGTAACAATTCCCGGAAAAATGCCCCAATGTGTATTTTCGTGATTCCCGAAAGATGAAGAACAGTATATGAATGTTCCCGACTGGTATTAAACTTGGTTGGCATATGAGGAAGCTGCTGCCCCGATAACTCGAGTACTAACTGCAAAGAGTATGACCCGCCTCGGTTACTGGAATGTAAGGAAAATGTCCGAGCCTTCAAAGGTGGCTCAAGTTATAAAGGAAATGGGCAGCTATAAAATAAACACTCTAGGTCTGAGTGAAGTTTGCTGGACGAATTCAGGAGAATTCGCCTCAGAGAATAAGACCATCCTGTATTCTGGGAGACAGGACAACATCAACAGGAAAGTGTAGCCTTCATCCTCGACAGAGCTGTCAAGAATGCACTTGTAGAATGGGTACCAGTAAATGAACGATTGATCAAAACAAGGTTTGTGACTCCTCACGCCAAAGTCTCAATCACCCAGTGCTATGCGCCTACCAATGACCATGATGACTCGGTGAAGGACGAATTATATCAACAACTACAGGACCTGGTCGATAAAATCCCACGCCATGATATCAAAGTCGTCATGGGGGACATGAACGCACAGATAGGCGGTGACAGGTCAGGATACGAGAGTGCTCATCATGCCTATGGAAGGCGAACGGAGGATGGGGACCGCTTCATTCAGTTATGCTTTATGAACAGCCTCAAGATTGGTTCCTCCATGTTCCAGTATAAGGACATCCACAAAATAATCTCTAATGACTATAAAACTGTCACCCAGATTGACCACTTCACCATCGGCCCAGGTTGGAGGGTCCCATGTTTGCAGGACGTACGATCCTATAGAGGAGCAGATGTCTGCAGCAACCACCACCTGGCCATCGCCAAGCTGAAGATAAGGCTGAAAAGACAAAAAAAGGCAACCCTGCCCAAGAAATTTGACATCGCAAAGCTGAAGACTCCTGAAGTTCAGGAGAGGTTCCACGTCTCTATATGCCTGGTTCGACCGATTGGTGGGACCAGCTGAAGGAGGCAATGAGAACATCGGGCGAGGACATCCTTGGGTACCAGAAACCCTTGAAGGAAGAATGGATCAGCGACTGTACCTGGGAGCTCATCACTGAAAGGAAACAGCTACACCAAAAGCGGCACCATAGTGCATCAGACAACACAGCCTTCTACCAGTCCTATATTGAGAAAGACAGAGAAGTCAAACACAATGCCCAACGAGACAAACGGGAGTGGCTGGATAGCCAGACAGAGAAAGCAGAGGAGGCAGCTTCTCGCAATGACATAATAATAATAAGGTCAGTGTACCGTACTGCGAAGAGTCACCGGCACTAATTCTTAAAGATACGGCTAATGACGAAACACTTCTGTCGAGTGGAGAGGAGAAGCTAGCAAGGTGGGCGGAACACTTTTGTGAAGTACTCAACCAGCCCGAATCGGCTGGAGAAAAAAACAAGTCGCCACGCATGGACGGCATCACCGCCGCAATGCTAAGAGCTGGTGGCGAGGAGACAGTTCAGTGGATGTGCCAGACTTGCAACCAGGTGTGGAATTCCGGAGTTATCCATGAGGACTGGAAAGACGGTGCTGTTATCTGTATCCCCAAGAAAGGGAATCTTGCGGACTGTGACAACTGGAGGGGAGTGACCTTGTAGTCTACTCCTGGTAAAGTCTACTGCCAGATGATCTTGAACCGGATGAGAGATGTAGTCGACAGCGAGCTGTGCGAGGAGCAAGCGGACTTCAGACCAAAGCGCTCTTGCACAGAGCAGATTTTCACTCTCCGACGCATCATTGAGAAATGCCAAGAGTTCCAGGTGTCCCTTGCAGTTACGTGGTAGGCTTAGATACAAGGTAGCCTTTAGAAAGACTGTTTCCTGTGTACTAATATACACTTTAAAAGGTTGTTATTTCAGGTTTTAATTACTCATCTAACTACATCGATTATCTCAAATAACGCTATTTTATTGTCGTTCACGTTACGTTAACTTCGCCAGTGACCTACTTTGTAAACAACGTTCCGATTACATTAACGTCCCCAATTATCGCTCGCAAATCGCCTACTTTTAATCTACCCTAGATTACTCCCTCTAGCTAATTTTTAACAAAAAATATTGCTTAATATATATATATAATTACGTTACGTATGCTATACACTCAATAAATAATATCACTTATCTTGATCAAATATCCTTATATTTTCGCAAGTTTGCTGCACCAAATCCAAACCAATTCACCACAGGAAGTTCCCCTGTAGTTCTGGGAATGTATCATCTCCCTATTCCTAATATCTCTGGATTGTCTACCTGATTAGCTAATTGTCATTGACATGATTAATTGATTGTCATTGTCGTGACTAAGTCAGTGCCCGAGTAGGGTTTTACGTCTTCAATTCGAAAATTTGTATACGCACCCACACACTGCCACACCAATTAAACACCTTGAAACTCTTGAGTACAACACTGTGCTGCCAGATTTGTCAAAATTGACCACAGACGCCAAACAAACGTAGCAGACCTAATAGCCACCCTTGGATGGTCAACTCTTGAACGACGACGTATTATCAAACAAGTCATGACATTTTACAAAATACTAAATAACATAATCAACATCACATCCCCACCAGGTCTACTAACACAGTCAAAAAACCGTGGCCACTACGTAGCCCCTAGGTGCCGCATTAATGCAGCAGTGTTCTCTTTCTACCCCCGAGCAGTTCGAATCTGGAATATGATTCCACCACCGATTACTGAACTAGAAAGCCCCATAGCGTTTCAAACAGCGATCATGAACCTCCCTTTCACCACACCCAATCATCTAAAGTGCCTATAAAATAAACAAACAAACTACCCACAATGCATGCGCACAAACAAGCACAATACAACTCCTGCGTTAGCTCAAGTTTGGGCTGTTTGGAGTAAATCACCTAAGACCTAAGACGCAGCCTACACATATGCGACCTACCTTGATTCGTGGAATCTACCTCGATGCCCCAGGTTACAAACTCTCCTTAACAACAGAACAACTTATTGAAATACTTCCATCCACGTCTACCCGCCAACATGTATTTGCGCAATGCCCTAGGTGCACCCAAAATGGCTACCATACCCTACTGCAACGCATCCTGTCGATCATTTGCGGAATTAAATAAATGATCTCGCCCGTGATGTGGCTCCACTGTTCGTCGCTCTTTCCGAAGTTTGGCAACCACAACAGAAGTAGGTCACGCAAGCGCACACGCGTAGGACAGAAATACAGTCACAAACAGCGAGCTATTGTTGTGTGGTACGTGCAACCATTTAGACAGTACCGAACGGACTCTTCACGGTGTGTGCGTTTGTGCATGTGTTATATAAACAGCTACGTGCTTTTATTTATATCGTCAAATCGCGCCGCCAACGCCGCCGTCCCTCCCATAATGTATTATGTATAAATTTTGAGTCTTAGCTACAACTGTTTCCTCGAATGTTTGTAGTTTGTTAATGGAATAAGTTTCAATCCAAACGCAAGTTTTCTACGAATAAATACCAACTTGATTATATGATTGATGTGTGTGTGTGTGCGTGTGTGTTTGCGTGCGTGCGTGTATGTTGAATTAACTAATGAATAATGAGTAGACGCTTGGCACGTGAATGTGTTTGGGCGCACACGTCTGCGGCATAAATAATCGGATCTACATTTACAAAGGACCTCGATCGTCCCGTATTTGGTTTCCTTGTCAGCGCCGTAGTAGCAGTCCTTGGCTGCCGCCTAGGCTATGGTCGAGTGACAAATAATGTATTGCAGTACGGTCTCACCCGAAATGTGAGTCATCTGCCTAAAGGTATACTAATAATTATTATTATGCCGTGCGTACACCCGGCTAACTTTCGTGACAAAGTACACATTTAGCGCGTTAATGGCTTGATAATAATCGCGTACCGTACCAACATTTGAAAGTGTCCCGAAAATATCTTGGACGTTAAGACCAGTAAGGTGCAGCAACTGTCTGCGTCTGTGTTGCTTTTTCGTGCCTTCCTCACCCGTTAAGATAACACCCTTGCATAGTATACAGTAGTATACAGTTCAAACTAGGCCAACCACCTTGACCACCACGTGGCAAGCGTAGCCGGGTTGTCCCGGCAGTTGAATCTTCCGGCGAATTTATACGAATATTCTTCTCGCATTAATTGCAGCGTGACTGATAACTTCCCATAGAAGTCGACGTGGTATTCGATTGAACAGGTCTGCCAGGGAGTAATATGTAAAGCGGTTCGAGCAATCACAAGGACTGGATAATAATCTTGTTCATAGGAACGATGACGACCATGCCATCATATATCTAATCACAGTTAGTTTCTTGATGACTGAGTGTGGTGGGTCCCCGTGCGGCCGATAAGACCAATGTTGGCACGAAACGTCTTTCCACAAATTCTGAGGAGTGTGTGGATGCTTGGCATACTGGCTTGTTCAAGGACCTCTGTGTCTGGGACTCGATCCTACCTGCGGATTTTCAGCACACGTTGGAGACAAGTCATGTGGAAGTTGTTCAGTTTGCGGGCATGCCTCTGGTAGACTGTCAAACTTTAGCAAGCATACAGTAGTGTAAGTAGCACGACAGCGCGGTACTCCTCCAGTTTCGTTGTCAGGCTGATTCCTCTCTGTCCCCACCCTGACGCTTATAGTCTTCCAAACGCAGTACTTGCTTTGCCGTGCGGCAATGAAACTCATCGGACAGTTCACATATTCGTTTATGGTGAAGTCACGAGTGAGCAAAGGATGCCTTATGTCACCGTTCCTCTTCGTGCTTGCTATAGATTGGATTATAACAAAAGACAACAGCAAGGGGAAGAAGTGTCATCCACTGGACACCTTGAAGCCAATTGATGGATTAGGGTTAGGGAAACAGATGGTGGAAAAATTGAGCTTCTAAACACAGTATCAACACAGATAGGAAGGATTCAACATCAACAGAAGCAATACAAAGATCACAAAGCCAACATGAAGAACAACAACCCAGTCATATTGGGAGGGGAACCACTGGAAGAAACTGACTCCTCATGCCCAGACAGCGTAATTAACGAGAGCTTAGGCACAGGAGAAGACGTCAAAGCAAGGATACAAAAAGCAAGAGTTGCATTCCTCATTTTGATAAATATTTGGAATCAAAACAAGTCAAGCTTAACACCAAACTGAAGGTATTTAACTAATATGTCAAGTCAGTGTTACTCTATGGCTTGGAGACATGGTGAATTACACAGAAAACACTAACAAGAATATGGACCTTCATCAACAAGTGCCTGTTCTGACACCTACACTTTAAATGGTCAGACAAGACACCCAAGGCTATACCAAGGGAATGAATAAAACAACTACCAAAAGAAAACGAAATAAAGAAGAAAAATGGAGGTGGATAGGACATACTCTGAGGAAACGTGCAACAAACATCACAAGGCAAGCATTTACAAGGAACCCACGAGGGAAGAGGAAGGCCGAGGCACCGAATCTGAAAGAAAGCCGAAGGGATACACCGGGAGAGAATTCGAGAAAATGACACCAAACCGACAAGAGTGGAGGACATTGGTCGATGACCAATGCTTCCTACGGCAAACAGGCCAACGTAATTAATTAATTGAGCTCATCATCAATGTGGACAACACTGGAGAGGGTGCTACCCAAGTAAGTGCACTTGTTCATTATTTGCAGTCTGGCCGTTCACGGGCGGTAGTTCATATCAATGCCATCATTACTTCCCCTGAAGGCGCCGGACAGCACAGCTGTGAACACCATGCTGAGCAAAGTATATGCGAGCGTATGTCCTTGTTTTACGCCATTACTGACTGGAAAAGCAGTGGTTACTTCGACGTCGTCAAAAACCTGAGCATGTGTGCCCTCGTGAAAATGTCTGACAAACCCGATGAACTTGTCAGGACATCGAAATTTTGCCGTTATTTTACAAAGACCAGCCCGGATCACCGTGCCAAAGGCTTTAGTTACACTTACAAAGGTAGTGTTCTCTTCTATACATGCACAACAGAGGCGTCCCTCAGCTTCTGCCGGATCTCTTCTGCAGAACACATGGCATGGAAAAGTATGATAAGGGCTGCATACTGCGCTAAATATTACAGGCTTCATATATATTTTGTGTAGTTATTATTTTTAAAATGTAATGGGGAACATTGTTATAGTCACAATATTTTCAATGTTAAAAAGGCAAACTTTCTTTAACATCGGTTTCTGTTCTCTTCGGGTGAGTGTATTTCTGGTGATATTGGAAGATGGTTTGTTTTTGCGTCAAATATAATCTCATACCACATCAAATATATTTTGTTATCCCATTTGAAACATGGACTGCTGGTGCCGTGGACAGATCGAGTTGGGAGGGCTTAGCCGCAGTGCACTTTGACAGCCACAAACATATAACAAAACAAGACTAGAATGAAATACGGCGATACAAGAACCAGTACATCTAGGTGGTATTGCCTCTCCCGTCAGACGGGTATAAGTACGAATACTTCAAATACGTACTCGAGTAGCCCATAGGCTGTACGGTACTGAGTTATTCCGCCCAATGTCTGACCAGCTGCAGATTACGGTCGACAGTCTGGTGCCAGTTTATTTTCGATCAATGATCCTCTTCTTACGTGACCCCTGTCCATTATGACACGACCCAGCATATGTGGCGCGCTCCAATGGCTTACGAGTACACAAGCGCAGTCAAATGGCGGCACGCCATGGAAACTAGTTGTGTACTGCCTGGGGATGTAACAATTCCCAGAAAAATGCCCCAATGTGTATTTTCGTGATTCCCGAAAGATGAAGAACAGTATATGAATGTTCCCGACTGGTATTAAACTTGGTTGGCATATGAGGAAGCTGCTGCCCCGAGAACTCGAGTACTAACTGCAAAGAGTATGACCCGCCTCGGTTACTGGAATGTAAGGAAAATGTCCGAGCCTTCAAAGGTGGCTCAAGTTATAAAGGAAATGGGCAGCTATAAAATAAACACTCTAGGTCTGAGTGAAGTTTGCTGGACGAATTCAGGAGAATTTGCCTCAGAGAATAAGACCATCCTGTATTCTGGGAGACAGGACAACATCAACAGGAAAGTGTAGCCTTCATCCTCGACAGAGCTGTCAAGAATGCACTTGTAGAATGGGTACCAGTAAATGAACGATTGATCAAAACAAGGTTTGTGACTCCTCACGCCAAAGTCTCAATCACCCAGTGCTATGCGCCTACCAATGACCATGATGACTCGGTGAAGGACGAATTATATCAACAACTACAGGACCTGGTCGATAAAATCCCACGCCATGATATCAAAGTCGTCATGGGGGACATGAACGCACAGATAGGCGGTGACAGGTCAGGATACGAGAGTGCTCATCATGCCTATGGAAGGCGAACGGAGGATGGGGACCGCTTCATTCAGTTATGCTTTATGAACAGCCTCAAGATTGGTTCCTCCATGTTCCAGTATAAGGACATCCACAAAATAATCTCTAATGACTATAAAACTGTCACCCAGATTGACCACTTCACCATCGGCCCAGGTTGGAGGGTCCCATGTTTGCAGGACGTACGATCCTATAGAGGAGCAGATGTCTGCAGCAACCACCACCTGGCCATCGCCAAGCTGAAGATAAGGCTGAAAAGAAAAAAAAAGGCAACCCTGCCCAAGAAGTTTGACATTGCAAAGCTGAAGACTCCTGAAGTTCAGGAGAGGTTCCACGTCTCTATATGCCTGGTTCGACCGATTCGTGGGACCAGCTGAAGGAGGCAATGAGAACATCGGGCGAGGACATCCTCGGGTACCAGAAACCCTTGAAGGAAGAATGGATCAGCGACTGTACCTGGGAGCTCATCACTGAAAGGAAACAGCTACACCAAAAGCGGCACCATAGTGCATCAGACAACACAGCCTTCTACCAGTCCTATATTGAGAAAGACAGAGAAGTCAAACACAATGCCCAACGAGACAAACGGGAGTGGCTGGATAGCCAGACAGAGAAAGCAGAGGAGGCAGCTTCTCGCAATGACATAATAATAATAAGGTCAGTGTACCATACTGCGAAGAGTCACCGGCACTAATTCTTCAAGATCTGGCCAATGACGAAACACTTCTGTCGAGTGGAGAGGAGAAGCTAGCAAGGTGGGCGGAACACTTTTGTGAAGTACTCAACCAGCCCGAATCGGCTGGAAAAAAAACAAGTCGCCACGCATGGACGGCATTACCGCCGCAATACTAAGAGCTGGTGGCGAGGAGACAGTTCAGTGGATGTGCCAGACTTGCAACCAGGTGTGGAATTCCGGAGTTATCCATGAGGACTGGAAAGACGGTGCTGTTATCTGTATCCCCAAGAAAGGGAATCTTGCGGACTGTGACAACTGGAGGGGAGTGACCTTGTAGTCTACTCCTGGTAAAGTCTACTGCCAGATGATCTTGAACCGGATGAGAGATGTAGTCGACAGCGAGCTGTGCGAGGAGCAAGCGGACTTCAGACCAAAGCGCTCTTGCACAGAGCAGATTTTCACTCTCCGACGCATCATTGAGAAATGCCAAGAGTTCCAGGTGTCCCTTGCAGTTACCAAGGGGTAGTTTCATCGATTTCAGCAAGGCATTCGACAGCATCCACAGACCCTCCTTGTGGAGAGTACTCATCTTATACGGAATCCCGGAAATGGTAATCAGAGCAATTGGGCACATCTATGTAAATTCCCGCTACTGCATACGGACAGAGAGTGGTTTCAGCGACTGGTTCCAGGTGCTTACCGGCATCCGTCAAGGCTGCATTCTCTCCCCAATTCTCTTCGCTGTGGCTATTGACTGGACCCTGAAGAAAGCGACGTTTTTAGCTTACGAACATTAAAGTAATTATGAAAATATTTGGTCATGCCACGAATGCAAGTAATGATATCAAATATTTTTCACCAATATTGTTCACCTTTTGTCACAAATCAAATAAAAATATACTCTGTGATGACATATTTGCTTTACTTTCAATTATGTATACAATATTGACATGCGTACTTACTACGAATATGTAACGCATTAACCTAACATAACGATACCAAACCTAGCTATGCAGCCCTGTAATTAGTAGATATATAACCGATTGTGTTTTAGTAAGGCAGTTATGAAAAGTAATGGTGTAATGTTAGAATTGTAGTTATGTAGCAAGCTTTTATTTTTTTGAGAAACTAATGTTGTTTTATTTGGAAATGAACTGGGATTGTTGTGAGATAAACAAAAATAGTCATGCACCACGTGTGTATGTAAAGCATTGAACTACTGTAGTGCTAGTGAAATGTTTGTTAACAATAATTTACCTAACTGTGCTGCTGTTATTAGAAATTTGACATATAGATTTATATGCCGACTACAGTTCTCAAAAAACATATTGATTCGTAGCATTATTAATAGTGACGTGAAATACATGTCTAGAATATGGAAATACTGGTTCAGTTCCCTGTATATATACATTTTGTTGACGGGTGAATTTTCATTCTGTACATTGTAACTATTGTTTATAACACAACTATAGAACCATGATAATGTAATTGTATTTTGCATGGAGACTGTGAATAAAGCAATTATTATTATTATTGTAGAACTTTGGTCACTAAACCAAACTAAAATGCTAACCTATCTGAGCCTATAGTGTGCTTTTCGTTCAAGTTGGTCAGCAATATTGGCATCTACATTGACTACAAATACATACATTACCTTTCCAAAGATGTTGATACCAACACTAGATTTTGGGAAAATAAGGGTTAGTGTTTCGACTTTGTATACAAAACATTACATTGTTTGTCAGAAAATCTAGTGTTGTTTTATTTGGAAATGAACTGGGATTGTGGGAGATAATACATAATTGTCATGCATCAGATGTGTAAGTAATGATTTCAGCTAATGCCCACCCTTCATGAAACAAAACTAAATTGTTAATATATTTTAGCATATGTTATGTTTTCATTTCAACGTCATGTACAATATTTATAATGCGAGCATTTAGTACACATACGTGTCTCATAATTCAAAACATTTTGATACCAAAATTATCTATGTAACTTTGTAATTAGTACATATATTGCCGATTATGTTCTTGGTCGGCGGTTATGAAAAATATGCATTGCAATGCAAATGCAATATTTTATATAATTTGTCAGAAAATCTAGTGTTGTTTTATTTGGAAATGAATTTGGAAGTTTTTGTAGTAAAAATAATTGTCATCTGCCACGTATGTACGTAATTGTTTTGAACTAGTGTACACCTTCGGTAACGAAACGTAACTTAAATTAATATAATTTGGTATGTTTTTGATTTAATTTCAATTCTATGTATTGTATTGATTTAACATTGGCTGCACTTATGTGAATCGTTTTTCCACACATGCTGACGCAACATTTTATCGTGTAGCCCTATAATTAGTTGATATATATAGCCGATTGTGTACATGTTGAAAAACCATCAAAAGTCATGCCTCCATTTTCACAAAATAGCTCAATACGCTAAAAAACAATAGAAACTGGTGGTGCTGGTTATATCCTGTTAAGGTCATAGATAAATACTCGCATGGATGACAGCTTGTAACATTTTGGTACCCCCAACGTGTTTTATAGAGCTCCTTTTGAGACTTTGTTCCTAGACTTGCAATATTATTCAATCCCAAGTGGAAATACAGCATGTCACATTTACAGTGTTGCATCTGGTGAATGAGATGTGAACTTAAATAAAATTTACTGGTTTCACCTAGTGAATATAGCATACCACTAGAGGAAGGGAAGGGTGAACGACAAATAATATGCACCACCCGCATTGTTTATGTATAATCGACAACTCGGTTTCTGCCTTACACAAGCATAATATGCAGTTGTCACCAACAATTTTTGAAATCGTTCAGCAACGTATCAATATTATTAATCAGAACCACTTATTTCATCAATGGCATGCAAACGAAGCATCAAATTAGTTGTTTTTAGTTAAATAGTTACAATATTTGTAAGACGATAATCACTTCACGCGCCATTCGGAAGCACTCGGTTTCTGCCTCATCGTGTTCAAAATCACTAATGTGCGACAAATTGTAACGCATTCACTGTATAAACCCTGTTCGTTAACTTTCCTGTGGTGATTAGGGTGAATAGTTGCTTACAATTTTACCCGATAAATTTAAATATTACGGTTGTTTACATCACCGTCACCGATATGGAGCACTGTAGTTAAATGGTCTGCGTTCGCTATCAAAATATCTGTCAAAAACCCGTTTGCCTCGTTTTAATTTGAGACAAATAATTTTGTTGCAAGTTTATAGACGTCCTTTGCTCATTGTGTCCGATATATCTGACTAAAGATGTATTTAATATGAGCTATAGATATATAATCGTAATGAGGCAGAAACTCAAATAGGGCAGAAACCGAGTAGGTAACTATACTACTACTCGTCCCAGGTACTCATAAGCCACTGGAGGGCGCTGCGGAAATAACGTCATGAAAGCGTCAATACACGCGTATTTAACAAGATTAAAGAAGATTGCCATCCAGAGAATTAACTCTAGATGGCAGGTGGACAAGGAAGCCCTTTGGCTTATCGAGAGTCCAACCCTTTTATCTACATATATTCAGCCCTTCTGAGGTATGTGTCGATTTTATTTTTAAACATACTGACACTACTAGCACCCACACAAACATCAGATAATCTGTTCCATTCATTCACTTTGTGAAAATGAGAACTTTCTTACGTCTAATCTACACTGCTCCTTTACTAATGTAACTTCATGTCCTCTAATCTGTCTTAACTGAAAAAAACATTGCTATCAATAATTTCATACCCATTCATTATTTTAAACACTTCTATCTGATCTCCTCTCAATTTCCTGGTCTCTAGTGTTGTTAAACCACATTCTTTTATGTGTTTTACATAACTAAGATCCCTCAGTTTTGGTATCATTTTAGTCGCTCTCCTCTGCACTCTTTCTAGCATATCTATGTCCTTCTTGCGGTATGGCCTCCACGCTTGTATACAATATTCTAAATGAGGCCTAACTATTGTTTTGTACAGTGGTATTATTAGTTCTTTTTCTTTATATGCTATATTTCGCCTAATCAATCCAAGTATTTGATTTCCTTTTGAAGCTGCAATTCCACACTGCTCTGAAACCTTCATGTCAGCACTAATTGTCAGCCCTAAGTCTTTTTCTTTTACAGTAGTATTTAGTACAGTTCCTCCCATTGTATATTCTACATATTCGTTCCCATGTCCGATGTGAAGGCATTTACATTTCCCAAAATTGAACAACATTTGCCACTTTTCAGACCATTTGATCAACCTGTCAAGATCATCTTGTAAATGCTGTCTATCTCCATCACTTTTAATCCTTCTAAACACTTTTGTATCATCTGCAAATTTCAACACCTTGCTAACTATATCATCGTCCAAATCGATTATATATATTAAGAATAATATAGGTCCAATTACTGATCCCTGTGGAACCCCACTCAAAACTGATTTCCAGTTTGAAGCCTCCCCATCAACAACTACCCATTGTCTTCTGTCAATCAGCCATTTTTCTATCCAGTTAATTATAACATTTCCTATGCCATGGGCCTTTAGTTTAAGCAGTAATCTTTGATGTGGCACTTTGTCAAAAGCTTTTTGAAAATCTAAGTAGATGATATCTACTGGTGATCCATCATCTACCCACTTAGTGATATCTTCCAAAAAACATAACATATTTGTTAAGCATGACCTCGCTTTTAGAAACCCATGTTGAGATGGGTTTATCAAATTATGTTTAACAAGAAAATCCACCATGTGATCTTTAATTAGTCTTTCTAATAATTTACAAATCACCGATGTTAAACTAACTGGTCTATAATTATTTGACTTGTTTCTCGAACCTTTTTTGAATAACGGTATAATGTTTGCTTCTTTCCATTCTAAAGGAACCACTCCCTCTTCTAATGACAAGTTGAAAACTGTTGCAAGCGGTATGCTAATTTGTTCTACAATTTCCAATAGTAGTTTGGGTGGAATACCATCCACTCCAGGTGATTTATTATTCTTCATAGCCCTAATTTTCTTAGCTACCATTTCTGGGGTTACAATTAACTGTCTTAAATAGTCTGATTCTGCCCCCTTGAACTTAGCCTCTGGTACTGGCAGTGAACTAGTGTCTTCTCTGGTAACTAAAATACTCATTCAGGTCTTCTGCCATTAAGAATCCTTCATATATTATATTTCCAGCACTATCTTCTAGAGGACCGACCTTATCCTGAACTTTCTGTTTGCTTCGAACATACGCATAAAAACTCTTGCTGTCATGTTTTATATTACAAGCTAATTTATGTTCATAGCTTCTCTTTGAATTTCTAATTTCAGCTGTAGCGTGGTTTAGTGCTTCTTTATAAATGTTGTAGTCTTCGTCATTTCCAGTACGTCTATATGACTCCCACATCATTTGTTTATACTTAATTTTTCTAATGGCTTCTTTCGATAAGTGTTTCTTTTTGGAATTGAATCGCCCATAAACACTCTCTCTTTTCTCCTTGCCCCCTCAATCACTGCCTCAGAGTAGCTCCTCCGGTTTGCATATGTCTGGTTGTTGTATTTTCCTCTTGCCGTCTTCTCTCCTGCCACATTCTCTTCCATTCCCTTCTTTCCTGTCACGTTTTCTCTTGTCCCCTTTCCTCCTGTCACCTTCTCTTCTAGAACATTTACTCTCACTTCCTTTCGTCCCTTCATCTTTCCTCCCATCACATTTTCTTCTCTCCTCTCCCGTCCCTTTTCCCCGGCTACCTCCTTCACTACGGCCACTTTCTCCCCTGTCACCTTCACGCCTGTCATGTTTTCTGTTTTTTGCTGAACACTCTGTCTTCTTCCATCAGTCTTCTGTCTCACTGTCTTACCAACTGCCTCTGTGGTATCTACCTCTTCACCACCTGTATCGCTGTCGTGTCTCTCCTCGTTCTCTACAGTCTGACTATCTGTTGATCTATCCCCACTGACCCGTTTTCTTTTCCTCTGCCGAACACTTTTCCTCCGTCCCTATGTCTTCTCAATTTTTTGTTCCTTCACACCGGTCACCTTCCCTCCTCTCAGTCTCCTTTCTTCAGTCTCGTGTCACAACTCTGCTCCTTCAGTGTTGTAGAATTCTCAACTCTCTCCGCATCATCTCTCTCTGCTCCATATAGTTCTATGTTGAGTCTCACCTCCATCTCCTTCACTATATCCGTCAAATTACACACCTTCATCAGACATTCCACCCTCAAACATCCCATACACCGAAAGGTGAATCCGTCATCTTTGGTCTCTGCCCATGATTTTGGACAGCCAGACAATGCAAAATCCACCCAGCTCTGGCAGTCGTTGCAAACTAAGTGTCGTTTTGCCCTGAGTTTCTGCTTGCAAGGTGCCATATCAGAATTTATTTATGTTCAAAATAGTTTTTATATAGTCTTTGAAAAGACTTTTCTGTGTACAATTTACACCAGATTTTTTAGGTTATAGTTAGTTATATTTGTTAACACACAGTGACACACCGTGCCTTACCTAGTTACGATGTCGACGACAATGTATTCAAGTTAGGCTTAGATACAAGGTAGCCTTTACAAAGACTGTTTCCTGTGTACTAATATACACTTTAAAAGGTTGTTATTTCAGGTTTTAATTACTCATCTAACTACATCGATTATCTCAAATAACGCTATTTTATTGTCGTTCACGTTACGTTAACTTCGCCAGTGACCTACTTTGTAAACAACGTTCCGATTACATTAACGTCCCCAATTATCGCTCGCAAATCGCCTACTTTTAATCTACCCTAGATTACTCCCTCTAGCTAATTTTTAACAAAAAATATTGCTTAATATATATATATAATTACGTTACGTATGCTATACACTCAATAAATAATATCACTTATCTTGATCAAATATCCTTATATTTTCGCAAGTTTGCTGCACCAAATCCAAACCAATTCACCACAGGAAGTTCCCCTGTAGTTCTGGGAATGTATCATCTCCCTATTCCTAATATCTCTGGATTGTCTACCTGATTAGCTAATTGTCATTGACATGATTAATTGATTGTCATTGTCGTGACTAAGTCAGTGCCCGAGTAGGGTTTTACGTCTTCAATTCGAAAATTTGTATACGCACCCACACACTGCCACACCAATTAAACACCTTGAAACAGTACAACACTGTGCTGCCAGATTTGTCAAAATTGACCACAGACGCCAAACAAACGTAGCAGACCTAATAGCCACCCTTGGATGGTCAACTCTTGAACGACGACGTATTATCAAACAAGTCATGACATTTTACAAAATACTAAATAACATAATCAACATCACATCCCCACCAGGTCTACTAACACAGTCAAAAAACCGTGGCCACTACGTAGCCCCTAGGTGCCGCATTAATGCAGCAGTGTTCTCTTTCTACCCCCGAGCAGTTCGAATCTGGAATATGATTCCACCACCGATTACTGAACTAGAAAGCCCCATAGCGTTTCAAACAGCGATCATGAACCTCCCTTTCACCACACCCAATCATCTAAAGTGCCTATAAAATAAACAAACAAACTACCCACAATGCATGCGCACAAACAAGCACAATACAACTCCTGCGTTAGCTCAAGTTTGGGCTGTTTGGAGTAAATCACCTAAGACCTAAGACGCAGCCTACACATATGCGACCTACCTTGATTCGTGGAATCTACCTCGATGCCCCAGGTTACAAACTCTCCTTAACAACAGAACAACTTATTGAAATACTTCCATCCACGTCTACCCGCCAACATGTATTTGCGCAATGCCCTAGGTGCACCCAAAATGGCTACCATACCCTACTGCAACGCATCCTGTCGATCATTTGCGGAATTAAATAAATGATCTCGCCCGTGATGTGGCTCCACTGTTCGTCGCTCTTTCCGAAGTTTGGCAACCACAACAGAAGTAGGTCACGCAAGCGCACACGCGTAGGACAGAAATACAGTCACAAACAGCGAGCTATTGTTGTGTGGTACGTGCAACCATTTAGACAGTACCGAACGGACTCTTCACGGTGTGTGCGTTTGTGCATGTGTTATATAAACAGCTACGTGCTTTTATTTATATCGTCAAATCGCGCCGCCAACGCCGCCGTCCCTCCCATAATGTATTATGTATAAATTTTGAGTCTTAGCTACAACTGTTTCCTCGAATGTTTGTAGTTTGTTAATGGAATAAGTTTCAATCCAAACGCAAGTTTTCTACGAATAAATACCAACTTGATTATATGATTGATGTGTGTGTGTGTGCGTGTGTGTTTGCGTGCGTGCGTGTATGTTGAATTAACTAATGAATAATGAGTAGACGCTTGGCACGTGAATGTGTTTGGGCGCACACGTCTGCGGCATAAATAATCGGATCTACATTTACAAAGGACCTCGATCGTCCCGTATTTGGTTTCCTTGTCAGCGCCGTAGTAGCAGTCCTTGGCTGCCGCCTAGGCTATGGTCGAGTGACAAATAATGTATTGCAGTACGGTCTCACCCGAAATGTGAGTCATCTGCCTAAAGGTATACTAATAATTATTATTATGCCGTGCGTACACCCGGCTAACTTTCGTGACAAAGTACACATTTAGCGCGTTAATGGCTTGATAATAATCGCGTACCGTACCAACATTTGAAAGTGTCCCGAAAATATCTTGGACGTTAAGACCAGTAAGGTGCAGCAACTGTCTGCGTCTGTGTTGCTTTTTCGTGCCTTCCTCACCCGTTAAGATAACACCCTTGCATAGTATACAGTAGTATACAGTTCAAACTAGGCCAACCACCTTGACCACCACGTGGCAAGCGTAGCCGGGTTGTCCCGGCAGTTGAATCTTCCGGCGAATTTATACGAATATTCTTCTCGCATTAATTGCAGCGTGACTGATAACTTCCCATAGAAGTCGACGTGGTATTCGATTGAACAGGTCTGCCAGGGAGTAATATGTAAAGCGGTTCGAGCAATCACAAGGACTGGATAATAATCTTGTTCATAGGAACGATGACGACCATGCCATCATATATCTAATCACAGTTAGTTTCTTGATGACTGAGTGTGGTGGGTCCCCGTGCGGCCGATAAGACCAATGTTGGCACGAAACGTCTTTCCACAAATTCTGAGGAGTGTGTGGATGCTTGGCATACTGGCTTGTTCAAGGACCTCTGTGTCTGGGACTCGATCCTACCTGCGGATTTTCAGCACACGTTGGAGACAAGTCATGTGGAAGTTGTTCAGTTTGCGGGCATGCCTCTGGTAGACTGTCAAACTTTAGCAAGCATACAGTAGTGTAAGTAGCACGACAGCGCGGTACTCCTCCAGTTTCGTTGTCAGGCTGATTCCTCTCTGTCCCCACCCTGACGCTTATAGTCTTCCAAACGCAGTACTTGCTTTGCCGTGCGGCAATGAAACTCATCGGACAGTTCACATATTCGTTTATGGTGAAGTCACGAGTGAGCAAAGGATGCCTTATGTCACCGTTCCTCTTCGTGCTTGCTATAGATTGGATTATAACAAAAGACAACAGCAAGGGGAAGAAGTGTCATCCACTGGACACCTTGAAGCCAATTGATGGATTAGGGTTAGGGAAACAGATGGTGGAAAAATTGAGCTTCTAAACACAGTATCAACACAGATAGGAAGGATTCAACATCAACAGAAGCAATACAAAGATCACAAAGCCAACATGAAGAACAACAACCCAGTCATATTGGGAGGGGAACCACTGGAAGAAACTGACTCCTCATGCCCAGACAGCGTAATTAACGAGAGCTTAGGCACAGGAGAAGACGTCAAAGCAAGGATACAAAAAGCAAGAGTTGCATTCCTCATTTTGAGAAATATTTGGAATCAAAACAAGTCAAGCTTAACACCAAACTGAAGGTATTTAACTAATATGTCAAGTCAGTGTTACTCTATGGCTTGGAGACATGGTGAATTACACAGAAAACACTAACAAGAATATGGACCTTCATCAACAAGTGCCTGTTCTGACACCTACACTTTAAATGGTCAGACAAGACACCCAAGGCTATACCAAGGGAATGAATAAAACAACTACCAAAAGAAAACGAAATAAAGAAGAAAAATGGAGGTGGATAGGACATACTCTGAGGAAACGTGCAACAAACATCACAAGGCAAGCATTTACAAGGAACCCACGAGGGAAGAGGAAGGCCGAGGCACCGAATCTGAAAGAAAGCCGAAGGGATACACCGGGAGAGAATTCGAGAAAATGACACCAAACCGACAAGAGTGGAGGACATTGGTCGATGACCAATGCTTCCTACGGCAAACAGGCCAACGTAATTAATTAATTGAGCTCATCATCAATGTGGACAACACTGGAGAGGGTGCTACCCAAGTAAGTGCACTTGTTCATTATTTGCAGTCTGGCCGTTCACGGGCGGTAGTTCATATCAATGCCATCATTACTTCCCCTGAAGGCGCCGGACAGCACAGCTGTGAACACCATGCTGAGCAAAGTATATGCGAGCGTATGTCCTTGTTTTACGCCATTACTGACTGGAAAAGCAGTGGTTACTTCGACGTCGTCAAAAACCTGAGCATGTGTGCCCTCGTGAAAATGTCTGACAAACCCGATGAACTTGTCAGGACATCGAAATTTTGCCGTTATTTTACAAAGACCAGCCCGGATCACCGTGCCAAAGGCTTTAGTTACACTTACAAAGGTAGTGTTCTCTTCTATACATGCACAACAGAGGCGTCCCTCAGCTTCTGCCGGATCTCTTCTGCAGAACACATGGCATGGAAAAGTATGATAAGGGCTGCATACTGCGCTAAATATTACAGGCTTCATATATATTTTGTGTAGTTATTATTTTTAAAATGTAATGGGGAACATTGTTATAGTCACAATATTTTCAATGTTAAAAAGGCAAACTTTCTTTAACATCGGTTTCTGTTCTCTTCGGGTGAGTGTATTTCTGGTGATATTGGAAGATGGTTTGTTTTTGCGTCAAATATAATCTCATACCACATCAAATATATTTTGTTATCCCATTTGAAACATGGACTGCTGGTGCCGTGGACAGATCGAGCTGGGAGGGCTTAGCCGCAGTGCACTTTGACAGCCACAAACATATAACAAAACAAGACTAGAATGAAATACGGCGATACAAGAACCAGTACATCTAGGTGGTATTGCCTCTCCCGTCAGACGGGTATAAGTACGAATACTTCAAATACGTACTCGAGTAGCCCATAGGCTGTACGGTACTGAGTTATTCCACCCAATGTCTGACCAGCTGCAGATTACGGTCGACAGTCTGGTGCCAGTTTATTTTCGATCAATGATCCTCTTCTTACGTGACCCCTGTCCATTATGACACGACCCAGCATATGTGGCGCGCTCCAATGGCTTACGAGTACACAAGCGCAGTCAAATGGCAGCACGCCATGGAAACTAGTTGTGTACTGCCTGGGGATGTAACAATTCCCGGAAAAATGCCCCAATGTGTATTTTCGTGATTCCCGAAAGATGAAGAACAGTATATGAATGTTCCCGACTGGTATTAAACTTGGTTGGCATATGAGGAAGCTGCTGCCCCGAGAACTCGAGTACTAACTGCAAAGAGTATGACCCGCCTCGGTTACTGGAATGTAAGGAAAATGTCCGAGCCTTCAAAGGTGGCTCAAGTTATAAAGGAAATGGGCAGCTATAAAATAAACACTCTAGGTCTGAGTGAAGTTTGCTGGACGAATTCAGGAGAATTTGCCTCAGAGAATAAGACCATCCTGTATTCTGGGAGACAGGACAACATCAACAGGAAAGTGTAGCCTTCATCCTCGACAGAGCTGTCAAGAATGCACTTGTAGAATGGGTACCAGTAAATGAACGATTGATCAAAACAAGGTTTGTGACTCCTCACGCCAAAGTCTCGATCACCCAGTGCTATGCGCCTACCAATGACCATGATGACTCGGTGAAGGACGAATTATATCAACAACTACAGGACCTGGTCGATAAAATCCCACGCCATGATATCAAAGTCGTCATGGGGGACATGAACGCACAGATAGGCGGTGACAGGTCAGGATACGAGAGTGCTCATCATGCCTATGGAAGGCGAACGGAGGATGGGGACCGCTTCATTCAGTTATGCTTTATGAACAGCCTCAAGATTGGTTCCTCCATGTTCCAGTATAAGGACATCCACAAAATAATCTCTAATGACTATAAAACTGTCACCCAGATTGACCACTTCACCATCGGCCCAGGTTGGAGGGTCCCATGTTTGCAGGACGTACGATCCTATAGAGGAGCAGATGTCTGCAGCAACCACCACCTGGCCATCGCCAAGCTGAAGATAAGGCTGAAAAGACAAAAAAGGCAACCCTGCCCAAGAAGTTTGACATTGCAAAGCTGAAGACTCCTGAAGTTCAGGAGAGGTTCCACGTCTCTATATGCCTGGTTCGACCGATTCGTGGGACCAGCTGAAGGAGGCAATGAGAACATCGGGCGAGGACATCCTCGGGTACCAGAAACCCTTGAAGGAAGAATGGATCAGCGACTGTACCTGGGAGCTCATCACTGAAAGGAAACAGCTACACCAAAAGCGGCACCATAGTGCATCAGACAACACAGCCTTCTACCAGTCCTATATTGAGAAAGACAGAGAAGTCAAACACAATGCCCAACGAGACAAACGGGAGTGGCTGGATAGCCAGACAGAGAAAGCAGAGGAGGCAGCTTCTCGCAATGACATAATAATAATAAGGTCAGTGTACCGTACTGCGAAGAGTCACCGGCACTAATTCTTAAAGATACGGCTAATGACGAAACACTTCTGTCGAGTGGAGAGGAGAAGCTAGCAAGGTGGGCGGAACACTTTTGTGAAGTACTCAACCAGCCCGAATCGGCTGGAGAAAAAAACAAGTCGCCACGCATGGACGGCATCACCGCCGCAATGCTAAGAGCTGGTGGCGAGGAGACAGTTCAGTGGATGTGCCAGACTTGCAACCAGGTGTGGAATTCCGGAGTTATCCATGAGGACTGGAAAGACGGTGCTGTTATCTGTATCCCCAAGAAAGGGAATCTTGCGGACTGTGACAACTGGAGGGGAGTGACCTTGTAGTCTACTCCTGGTAAAGTCTACTGCCAGATGATCTTGAACCGGATGAGAGATGTAGTCGACAGCGAGCTGTGCGAGGAGCAAGCGGACTTCAGACCAAAGCGCTCTTGCACAGAGCAGATTTTCACTCTCCGACGCATCATTGAGAAATGCCAAGAGTTCCAGGTGTCCCTTGCAGTTACGTGGTAGGCTTAGATACAAGGTAGCCTTTAGAAAGACTGTTTCCTGTGTACTAATATACACTTTAAAAGGTTGTTATTTCAGGTTTTAGTTACTCATCTAACTACATCGATTATCTCAAATAACGCTATTTTATTGTCGTTCACGTTACGTTAACTTCGCCAGTGACCTACTTTGTAAACAACGTTCCGATTACATTAACGTCCCCAATTATCGCTCGCAAATCGCCTACTTTTAATCTACCCTAGATTACTCCCTCTAGCTAATTTTTAACAAAAAATATTGCTTAATATATATATATAATTACGTTACGTATGCTATACACTCAATAAATAATATCACTTATCTTGATCAAATATCCTTATATTTTCGCAAGTTTGCTGCACCAAATCCAAACCAATTCACCACAGGAAGTTCCCCAGTAGTTCTGGGAATGTATCGTCTCCCTATTCCTAATATCTCTGGATTGTCTACCTGATTAGCTAATTGTCATTGACATGATTAATTGATTGTCATTGTCGTGACTAAGTCAGTGCCCGAGTAGGGTTTTACGTCTTCAATTCGAAAATTTGTATACGCACCCACACACTGCCACACCAATTAAACACCTTGAAAGAGTACAACACTGTGCTGCCAGATTTGTCAAAATTGACCACAGACGCCAAACAAACGTAGCAGACCTAATAGCCACACTTGGATGGTCAACTCTTGAACGACGACGCATTATCAAACAAGTCATGACATTTTACAAAATAACATAATCAACATCACATCCCCACCAGGTCTACTAACACAGTCAAAAAACCGTGGCCACTACGTAGCCCCTAGGTGCCGCATTAATGCAGCAGTGTTCTCTTTCTACCCCCGAGCAGTTCGAATCTGGAATATGATTCCACCACCGATTACTGAACTAGAAAGCCCCATAGCGTTTCAAACAGCGATCATGAACCTCCCTTTCACCACACCCAATCATCTAAAGTGCAAATAAAAAAACTACCCACAATGCATGCGCACAAACAAGCACAATACAACTCCTGCGTTAGCTCAAGTTTGGGCTGTTTGGAGTAAATCACCTAAGACCTAAGACGCAGCCTACACATATGCGACCTACCTTGATTCGTGGAATCTACCTCGATGCCCCTGGTTACAAACTCTCCTTAACAACAGAACAACTTATTGAAATACTTCCATCCACGTCTACCCGCCAACATATAGTTGCGCAATACCCTAGGTGCACCCAAAATGGCTATCATACCCTACTGCAACGCATCCTGTCGATCATTTGCGGAATTAAATAAATGATCTCGCCCGTGATGTGGCTCCACTGTTCGTCGCTCTTTCCGAAGTTTGGCAACCACAACAGAAGTAGGTCACGCAAGCGCACACGCGTAGGACAGAAATACAGTCACAAACAGCGAGCTATTGTTGTGTGGTACGTGCAACCATTTAGACAGTACCGAACGGACTCTTCACGGTGTGTGCGTTTGTGCATGTGTTATATAAACAGCTACGTGCTTTTATTTATATCGTCAAATCGCGCCGCCAACGCCGCCGTCCCTCCCATAATGTATTATGTATAAATTTTGAGTCTTAGCTACTGTTTCCTCGAATGTTTGTAGTTTGTCAATGGAATAAGTTTCAATCCAAACGCAAGTTTTCTACGAATAAATACCAACTTGATTATATGATTGATGTGTGTGTGTGTGCGTGTGTGTTTGCGTGCGTGCGTGTATGTTGAATTAACTAATGAATAATGAGTAGACGCTTGGCACGTGAATGTGTTTGGGCGCACACGTCTGCGGCATAAATAATCGGATCTACATTTACAAAGGACCTCGATCGTCCCGTATTTGGTTTCCTTGTCAGCGCCGTAGTAGCAGTTCTTGGCTGCCGCCTAGGCTATGGTCGAGTGACAAATAATGTATTTCAGTACGGTCTCACCCGAAATGTGAGTCATCTGCCTAAAGGTATACTAATAATTATTATTATGCCGTGCGTACACCCGGCTAACTTTCGTGACAAAGTACACATTTAGCGCGTTAATGGCTTGATAATAATCGCGTACCGTACCAACATTTGAAAGTGTCCCGAAAATATCTTGGACGTTAAGACCAGTAAGGTGCAGCAACTGTCTGCGTCTGTGTTGCTTTCTCGTGCCTTCCTCACCCGTTAAGATAACACCCTTGCATAGTATACAGTAGTATACAGTTCAAACTAGGCCAACCACCTTGACCACCACGTGGCAAGCGTAGCCGGGTTGTCCCGGCAGTTGAATCTTCCGGCGAATTTATACGAATATTCTTCTCGCATTAATTGCGGCGTGACTGATAACTTCCCATAGAAGTCGACGTGGTATTCGATTGAACAGGTCTGCCAGGGAGTAATATGTAAAGCGGTTCGAGCAATCACAAGGACTGGATAATAATCTTGTTCATAGGAACGATGACGACCATGCCATCATATATCTAATCACAGTTAGTTTCTTGATGACTGAGTGTGGTGGGTCCCCGTGCGGCCGATAAGACCAATGTTGGCACGAAATGTCTTTCCACAAATTCTGAGGAGTGTGTGGATGCTTGGCATACTGGCTTGTTCAAGGACCTCTGTGTCTGGGACTCGATCCTACCTGCGGATTTTCCGCACACGTTGGAGACAAGTCATGTGGAAGTTGTTCAGTTTGCGGGCATGCCTCTGGTAGACTGTCAAACTTTAGCAAGCATACAGTAGTGTAAGTAGTACGACAGCGCGGTACACCTCCAGTTTCGTTGTCAGGCTGATTCGTCTCTGTCCCCACCCTGACGCTTGTAGTCTTCCAAACGCAGTACTTGCTTTGCCGTGCGGCAATGAAACTCATCGGACACTTCACACATATTCGTTTATGGTGAAGTCACGAGTGAGCAAAGGATGCCTTCTGTCACCGTTCCTCTTCCTACTTACATATATTGGATTATAACAAAAGACAACAGCAAGGAGAAAAAATTGCATCCAGTGGACACCTTGAGAGGTTAGGGAAATATATGCTGGAAAAACAGAACTTCTAAACACAGTGTCAACATAAACAGAAGCAACACAAAGATAATGAAAGCCAACATGAAGAACAACAACTCAGTCATATTCGGAGGGGAACGATTGGAAGAAACTTACTCCTCATGCCCGGACAGCGTGATTAACGAGAGTTTAGGCAAGCAAGCAAGAGTGGCGCATTCCTCATTTTGAGAAATATTTGAAATGTAAAACAAATAAAGCTGAACACCATACTAAAGATATTTAACTAAGATGTGTTCAGACAAGATACCCAACGCTATACTATGGGAATGGAGACAACACTACCAACAGAAAACGAAATAAAGAAGAGAAAATGGAGCTGGATAGGACATCATCATCATCATTGTGTGTGCCGTAGTTTCCCGTGGTTGGGCGATGGCCTCAGCATATTGTTTCCAAATCTGACTGTCTTGCGCTATCCTCTGCCAGACGTGTACAGGAAGGGCACCGTCTTGCAGATAGGACATACACTGAGGAAACCTGTAACAAACATCACACGACAAGCAATCACATGGAATCCACGGGGGAAGAGGAACCCCGAGGCACCGACTCTGAATGAAAGCCGATGGGATACACCGGGAGAAAATGACACCAAACCGACAAGAGTGGAGGACCGTGGTCGATGGCCAATGCTTCCTACGAGCAAACAGGCCAACGTAAGTAATTGATCTCATCATCAATTTGGACAACTCTGGAGAGGGTGCTACCCAAGTAAGTGCACTTGTTCATTATTTCCAGTGTCTGGCCGTTCATGGGCGTTAGTTCATATAAATGTCATCATTGCACCCCTTGAAGGCGTCGGACAGCGTAGCTGTGAACATCATGCTGAGCAAAGTAGATGTACAACAGAGGCGTTCCTCAGTTCCTGCGGGATCATATCTGCAGACCACATGGCATAGAAAAGTACAATAAGGGCTGAACACTGCGCTAAATATTACAGACTTCATATAGATTTTGTGTTCTTGTTAATTTAAAAATGTAATGGGGAACATTGTTATAGTTACAAAATGGACAGTCATGATACACCATTTTCAATGGTAAAAAGGCAAACTTTCTTTAAAATAGCTTTTTGTTATCTTGTTGTGAGTGTATTTCTGGTGATATTAGAAGATGGTTGTCGTGTGACCAATCCACCTACGTTTTCTATTCTTAATTTTCTTATCCACATGAAACTACTAACTGGTCCTTTCCCAGTGTGTTGTTGTGAGTCGTGTGTGACCATTTTAAATAAACACTTGGGTAGTTGCGCATGTTGCTGCTGCTCCTACTATGCTGAAGACAGGCTGTTCACTGTGTCTAATCTAATGATTGTTTGTTTGGGACGCGGCAACCTGCTATATAACCAAACAATAGTAGGTGTCCATTCGTGTTAATAAATAGTGTGTGCATGGCCTACATAATCAAATGGTTTCACATACATAGAATTATTCCATGTTTCTTTTATGATTATTAACATGTCTTTAGATTTCAGACATTAACATCTGTCGCATGCGATGCAACGCTGGTACTAAACAATTTCAAACACAGAATTGTAGGATGGAGAATATATTCTGCAAATCTGTCTTTTTTAGACAAAAAGAACAGCAGGCAGATCACACCTTCGCATCAAAGATTATCTCATACGAGACCAAAGATCTTTTGTTATCCCACCTGAAATATCGACTGCTGCTGCCGTGGACAGATCAAGTTGGCTGGCCGTGTCCGCAGTGCAATTTGACAACCAGAAACACGTAACAAAAGTAAAAAGTTGCTGAACGGTTTCTGAGATACGGCAGCGGACGGCGGACGGCTGACACAGAGTGGTGGCAATAGTCCCTTGGACCTTCGGCCAAAGGACTAAAAATTAAGTGTCAAAATCCCATTTGGAAACCACTTGAACCTGAGGGCGCACTTGGTGACGTATTTAGTGGAATGTGGCTGGAGGGGACCATACCGTATTTCATTCTAAGTACTGTAGACCTACTTGTGGCAGGTCATGTGTTATCAGATCACTACACACCATCTGATATGGGCATAACTGTTTCTTTTTCTTTCTGAAGTGGAACATTTGTTGTCGCCAATTTTTACCTACAAGTTGTTGGTATGCATGACGTAATATACCCATATACCCAGTTGCCAATTAGTCCATTTCAAAGTACCTTCGGGCCTTCCCGATTTCACTCGGGTTACGATCTTTTCACTTCGACATCAACTAGTCTATTATGCCTTATACAAATATGTCGCTGGATGTAAGCAGACATTTAAAATAGTTTTTACGTTATTGACGTTTAAAAAAATATCGGCCCTTAACATGCACCAGATCTACCTGTCGTTGGTCACGCCCGCATGCTTACAAGTAGCACCCTCTTTCGCATTTCATATATTTTCTACAGATGGAACTGTCATTTAGCGCCCGTCAAGTTAGTGTATTATAAAAAATGTGTCGAAAGTTATATTGAGATTTCTATCAAAAGGTTGTCCTAACAACTAGGCTAGTGACCAGTTACCATTTATTAATGCGAGTAGGGTGGATAAAAATGGGATGGGTTTGGGGTATGTGGTACATACGACTGCCTTCCCCCCTGGCGACGCCGGATAATTAAATCAGCTAGTTAATCAAATATACAACTATAAATGCATATTTTGTAGCATAAAAATGTACAGTTTTGAACCATTTCCTCACCTCACATGTACCTTGCAAGTGTAATGTACATAGGAACATGACACGCACGCTCTATCTGGCTGACACTTGTTGTGAGGAGATAACACAAGTACCCCATCCGTGGTCTGCAACTGTTTTATCGCACTGAGAATTCGTTATGCTTGATCAATTTCCAATTAAGGGGAAATTACGGAATGCACTGGAAATTAGCCCAGACCATTAGGAACGGGACAGAGAGTAATTATTGTCAGTATTGGGTAGTTGGACATTCCAGAATGCACGAAATCGACTTGATATGAAATGAACATCGTAACAGGATGCCAAGACTATTGGAGTTGTGAGTAAAATTGTGCAATTGAGATTAGACAGCGAGATTTTGCTTTCGTGCTGCAGTTCTCGAATGTTGCCGACCATAGGCGACAGCGGCGGTTATTGTGGGTATTCCAACATTGGGACAGAGAATGTGGAACTGTTTTCTTTTCGGTCTGTTTTCTGGTTTCAATTCGGATGACAGTGTGTGTATGAGTGTATCGACGACATGGGGAACTGTAGTTGGATGCCGCAGTTGTGCAGCATGACAGATGGGGTCAAGCGAGCGGCATTGTGTGCGATGACATAATTATCTACCAATGCAAGGACCGAACTAATCACAATCGACGTAAATTTAAATGCCCAGAGATACCGAAATGATTTTCTTAATCCTGAGCTAGTACAATGCCTGACCTCAAGTCGCACAGATTGTGCAAGCATGTTTAGCCGACCAATACACATCAGCACAGTCACTCTGATTGAAGACTTTAGAACCATGCAATGGTACTGACTACAAACACTCACACGGCCAATGCGAAACAGAATCCGGGCTTGCATTGCTGCCAAAAAGGACCTTACTGGACATTTATTACGCACAATACTGAATATATCATGTTCATACAAAATAATTGTATGTACAAGAAAAACTTTATTTCATTTTTGACTAGTATAGTTCGTGTGCCCATAGAAGTGTGTGGCGCAATAATAAACAATGTAATGATGGCATAGATGAAATCAACAACATTCGAGAGAGTGCAGGATGTCTTTTTAGGCTGGCGTAATTTTGTTACGTTCGAGTGCATGAAAACTCAAAAACTCTTAAATCCGACCCACACCAAACTCTCGTGCATTGAAACCTGAGCTAACCCGTTATTCTTCACATTAAAAAAGTTTAGTTCTTATATAGCGCAGTATCCAGTCCTCAGGACTTCTCAAAGTGCTTTACACTTTACTCCCTGGCAGACCTGTTCAATCGAACACCATCTCGACTTCTCTGGGAATCATTCAGCCACGCTGCAATTAATGCGCTGAGACTATTCGTACACAGACATCCACCACTGTCTATAGCCAGGTACTCATTCATACAGCTGAGTGAACCGAATCAATATAGAGTAAACGAACTTGCCCAAGGTTCAGCACTGCCGCACAGGATTCGAACCCGCGTTCTCTTCTCTTAGTCCAGAGTCCGGAGCTCTTACCGCTGCGCTACTGCGCTCCACGTTAAATAAAAGGACTTGCATACATATAGAATGTCTTTATTTAGTTCGTGTGTATTACAAAATAAAGTCTATCTATATATACCCACATTCTGATAAATTATGAACACTCCCCCGGTCTTACCATGATGATATTATATCTAGTTTACTATATGACATTGTTCATACTTTGCAGTTTGGTATAAACAGCTGCGACAAGAGCTATAATGGCGGCAACGGCCATACAGGGCACATACTGTTTCATAACATAGAAATACAAGTGTGACGTCAACATTACTAACTTCGAACTAAAGGCGAAAACATGATTAATAAAGCACACATGATTCATGTTGTAATGTCGGTACATCGAACATATACGCTGCATAACAGATTAGCTTGTTTAAAGAGAATAACGTATCATATGTCCCGCATAAAGAACCAGTTCGCCTGGAATTCGTGCCTGTTTGTGCATATTACTAAACACAATGTACAGCGTTCAGAGCTTTGCTACTGAACAGGTTGTAATCCAGGACAGAAGCATATGTTTGGTTGTGTTCACAAGTGCTATTCCATATTTATGGTGCGCTAGTTTTGACATGACACCGTAGAACACGATAACACACAAACAGAAATGGAAGTCTTCCATCCCACAGTAATGCAAAATACTGATTGGCAAGAATGCGAGAATGTCTTTGTATTCACACATCAAATTCGGATATCATATAGAAACAGTGATAATGGTGACCTACGTCACCATTATCACTGTTTGATGTCGTGGTAAATTGACAGCCGCGTTTCCAGTTACACTTAGCGGCGGTTATATCCCGCCACTGACACCAACTGAGGACATAGACACTGTATATATATCGTCCCACCAAGAAAGAATGCGATGCTTCAATCGACGAACTCTTCGTGCACTTACTCGGTAAAGCAGTAAACATTTATCTGACTGAGAAACTATTCAAGCGTGAATCTTATAAATACTGACTGCAGAACTTTTCGATGACGAGAATATAGCATCAACGCATAATGTCGATCTTTTGAGTTTGCTGTAACAACAAACTACCTGGGTACTTGATACACGGAAATACGACTTACATGAAGTAGCTACTGCACAATGATACCTAAACGAACTACAATTATACATTCGTTGATATGCACGCTGCTTCATAAATAAAAGGACTCGCATATGTATAGAATGTCTTTATTTAGTGTGTGTGTGTGTGTGTGTGTGTGTGTGTGTGTGTGTGTGTGTGTGTGTGTGTGTGTGTGTGTGTGTGTGTGTGTGTGTGTGTGTGTGTGTGTGTGTGTTACAAAACTATTAACTCAGTCAACGCAGTTTTTAAATCCTGCAGATCACAAACATTAAAAACACTTATTACACTGAAGCATAAAACCCTATACTATCGTAGAAAACAACATGTTGGTTTACAAGCAAACCAGTTTATACATAGGTGCAAAGCGATTAGCTTAACCATGTTAAATGCCTCAACCCTTGTTTTAACTTAAGCTTAACCTAACAATTGGCAACATAAACATTCTGACATGGTGTTCACGTATAAGTTCATACGCTTGTCATTCCAGTAAATCAAACTAGTCTTCTCAATGACAAGTTTAACTATGAAGCAAAAAGCACGTCAGATATCCTAATCTTGTTGTTTTTGTTTTCATTTAAATTAAAGGGAAACAAAACGCATTTTCGGAAGTTATGCACCTAAGAGGTAATAAAAGTTGACCATTAGCAACTATTGCCAACAATATCATGCTAGTGATTTATTAGGAAAACTCAACACTGACCGCACGATTGTTGTCCATAAAGCTACAAACAAAATTCTTGATTCAATAACATTTCGCCAGAAACGTTCTGCTATTTGACTGTTTAACCTCTTTCCTCCTGGTTATAGGATGGCTCCAGCATAGCGTTTGTTCATGTGGGCGTGATAAACTAATCAAAGTATAACTAAGCAATATGTAAAATTCCGGGCATCAAATACGTGCTGGATATATGAAATGGTAGATTATTATTTACGTATTTGACTTTGCAGCTCGCTCGATGGAAAGTCTATGTCGCTTCAACGGCTGATGTGCAGCAGCCTTCAAAATTCACCGTTGCCGACGTTTTGACGGGTTTTGTCCCATAAACTGATAATATACAGCTGTTTGGATGCCGGAAAGAAAGCGGGAAGTGTGTCAACTAAAACAACATGGCGAACCACTGTTAAAGGAAATAAAAATAAGGCATTAGCTAAAATCCTTTTTCCATGTGTACACAAAGTTTAACATTGTATGTAACATTTGACAACATTAAACAAATACAGAAAAATACATTTGTACCATAAATTCGATTTTAAGCCCGTCTGTGAAGCGATTCCCGCGGAAAATAAAATTTTAATGAGCTAGGCGATCACGTGGTATCGTGACGTCACTTATGACACACACTCGCATATCAGGCCGACCCTTTCCATGCATTCTGAGCATGTTTACAAGGATAGCTTTTGGGTCGAAACGAGCGTCAGAACGAGTTATTGTGCAATATTCCGACGTAATACAAACACTAGTCATCATAGAGGAACAAACATTTACCTTACGGTTCCACATGAATCGAATTTTATTCAAAACAACGATTGCGAATGGGCCTACTACAACGTCGACTAGGTTTCGCCGCGATTGGGCTCGTTTTCAGAATAATTATATCGAATGCAACCAACGCGAGATAATCTATACTAATAAACATACTTAGCAAACATATATTGTATCCAGCTACAAAAAGTAACGTGTATAATATCACTGGAATATCGATATATGACGGAGTTGTACAATTTATCATAACAACTTAAATGGGTAGGCGCGTTGGTTACCTGTCATTTATATTACAATCGGGCGACGCCGTTTCAATCCTGACAGCATGCAAACCTTTGATTTTCTTTACACTTTTTTTGTTTGTTTTCACGAAGTAATATAAACAAAATCATTTTATACTACAATGCACTGTTTGTAAATATTTTTTTATATTTTTGTAGTAATTATTTATTCGCCACAAAAATGAAAATATGGTCAATATGTATATAACGATGTTTCTAAATTGTATTTATCCAGACAGATCTCAATCTGTTTTCACATATATAATTACAATATATTACCGTACAATATATTTACAATTAATAAATTATACATCCATTACATTATATTTGTTTGGATAAATACAATTTAGAAACATCGTTATATAATTCCCATATTTTAATTTTTGTGGCGAATAAATAGTTACTACAAAAATTATTTACAAACAGTGCATTATAGTATAAAATGATTTTGTTTATATTACTTCGTGAAAACATAAACAAAAAAGTATAAAGAAAATCAAAGGTTTGCAAACTGTCAGGATTGAACCGGCGTCGCCCGATTGTAAAATAAATGACAGATAACAAACGCGCCTACCCACTGAGCTAGCGGGACCAACGGAAACTCTCTGACTGATTTAAGTTGTTATGATAAATTGTACAACTCCTTCATATATCGATATTCCAGTGATATTATGAGATTATACACGTTACTTTATGTAGCTGGATACAATATATGTTTGCTATGTATGTTTATTGGTGTAGATTATCTCCCGTTGGTTGCATTCGATATAATTATTCTGAAAACGAGCCCAAGCTCGGCGAAACCTACTCGACTTGTAGGCCCATTCGCATTCGTTGTTTTGAATAAAATTCGATTCATGTGGAACCGTAAGATAACTGCTTGTTCCTCTATGACTAGCGTTTGTATTACGTCAGAATATTGCACAATAACTCGTTCTGACGCTCGTTTCGACTCAAAAGCTATACTTGTAAACATGCTCTGAATGCATGGAAAGGGTCGGCCTGATGCGAGTGTGTGTCATAAGTGACGTCACATCTCGGCATCCCGAAAAGCGCGCCAGAAATATGCATATTCGAAAATGTCCGGATGCACACCATAAAATGTGGAATTTCGAATTCATTGAATTTTTTTGGCTTGGTGGACGTGGAAATAGATAGTAGGATGTAATATAACATGAATTCGAGCACTAGATGTTTTTATTCCCTTTAATTAAAAAAGAATGAGACCAACGTGGAGCGAAGGAAAACGCGTAGCCGTTAACAGAGTGAGATGGAGAAGTTGCAAGGCAGCGTTATGGACCACAATGTGAGGATACATGTGTCAAAATGGGTCTTTCATGGCTCTTCAAAATGTTCTGAACAAAGTACAGTGAGGGTTTCCAACCAACAAACCAACCAACCTGTTGTGTTGTGTTGTTTCACTTCTGGTCTAGTCAAAAGGATATTGAACCAAGAGAGCTCGTTATTCGTCACGGTAGTACGTGCTACAACTGCATGCGGAACAGTGTCGCACATTGAAAAATCATTTACTACAAAGTGGCCTAATAAAATACCGCCGAACAGTGTGCATTGACGTGTTTACAACTAACGTAGATATTTGAAAGAACTGATGACGAAACTGCAACTCTACGGTAAAAATTATGCTCGTTTAATTGGTGCTTACTGGTGAACACTGCGTCATGAGCAATTTGTTAGCCCACAGGAAATCAGAGACTGCATTAGCATATTCACTTTGAGATCATATTAAGAGTAAAGCCACTGGTGTGATATTTTTGTATTTGTAAATGGTTAATTTGTATAACTCGTTTAGGTGCATAACAACAACACACTGTCCTTTGTTTCCCTTTAAAATCTAAAAGATTGTGCGTGCACGTTAAGCTTGTTCTCCTAGACGTTTTGAATATTGTCTACGGCTCTTTGAAAACAAATTGTACTGTCACTTTGTCATGAAAGACAAATTGCGTTTAGAAACACAACTCGGTTTTCTTGTTTATCGGATGAAGAAGGAACATATTACGAGATCACCTTTACATGTTATTTCTGTAGCCGTTTTATATACGCATTTTCAAATGTCACAATACATTAAAACGATACAAACAAGTTCAATAGCTAAAACTCACCAACCATCTATCTGGAGCGACTTCACATCAGAGTAGGATATGTACATTGTTGTAAACGTCAGATGTAAAAATATATATGATTATCGCAAATAAAAAACCAATCTGGTTGACAGTGAAGACGGTTGACATCACTGACGTTGTCCCATTTTGCAGCAACATCTTGAGACCTTGAAACGTGAACGCTTATCTTCAACCGACGATGCCCTACGAACACAAACATCATTTTCATCACGCGGATATAATCGAAGACAACTTGGATAAGCGACAGCCTGTCTTTTAAATTATGAACAAACCTATCAAATACGTTTATTTATTTTAAAAAAAGCTGCGTGAATGCATGCGTGCCTGTGTGTATTGGTAAATGTATTGTAATATAAATCGTTATATTATTGTTCACGTTTTAACATGCTACGTTTCGGCATGCCGGGTTCGGGATGACCCCCCTAGTAGCCTTAAAGGAAATAAAAACAAGGCATTAACTAAAATCCGTTTTCCATGTGTACGAAAAGGTTAACATTGTATGTAACATTTGAATGAGCTAGGCGATCACGTGGTATCGAGTCGTCACATATGACATACACTCGCATTCAGAGCTTGTTTACAAGGATAGCTTTTGGGTCGAAACGACCGTCAGAGGATGTGTAATTTCGATATGTAATTGCAAGAGAAACTAATTTCTGGTTTACTCGTCAGTTGTGATACAAATTTTGCACTGAAATCCGTACGTAGTTGGTGCATGTTGTTGTGAACGGCCTGTATTCACTTATTCATTTCGCTTATTCGTGCGATCGCACTTCTCTGTGTCTTCGGCGTCGTCTTACCACACCTAACCAATCACGACCACGGAATCTAAACGAACACTGTACCGCTCGGGGGTACTGTCACAATACGTTCTAAAACCGACAGACTAGGTTTGCATGCGGCTTATAACAAAACATCTTATGATAATACTAGCTGAGTTACCCGGCGTTGCCCGGGGGAAAAAGCAGTCATATACATCCTCAAATAATTTGCATTGAAATCTAAAAAACGTGTTGTTGACATAATTATGAACACCGAAAATAGACCAAACCTCAAATGCATAACATTTGACTTCCAGACGCCCCAAACATATCCCAAATGTTTCCAGCCTACCCGCATTAATACATTGTAACTGGTCACTCGCCTAGTAGTTAGTACAACGTTTTGGTTGGTTGGTTAGGACAACCCAGAAATCGCACGCGCTCACCCGTGTAACTGACGTAACTAGCAACAGGCAGCTGGGTTACGCGACCGGGATTTTGTAACGTTAATAACATAAAAATCGGCCAAGTGGCCCTGAAGTCCTTTGGACTAATACGTCTATATGTGACCCCGGCTGACCAAATGAGTGATAAGTCGGAAAAATTGTAAAGGTTTGGTAGGGTGATTTACACGGTTTCAAAAAATATGACTGCTACAAAAATTGGCAAATTTATGGAGCATTGAACATGGTAGGGATCAAAAAGTGAAAATGAAGAAAACGGCTGTTGAAGTTTTACATTATATATGCAAATGGATTGCGTGGAAATATTACATGCACAACATTCAAATGTGGCACACAGTATGTAATATGTGTTATGTTGCAATGATACACTGGAAGTACAAATATGCTGCTACAAAGACTTATCAAGTTATGCCAGATTATGTCTATGTGTAAAACTAAGAGGACAGATTATTTGAGAGCAAAAGGTAGACTCACTGTTTGACACAGTTTAAAACCTACAGGCAACTGTCCAGTTTAACAGAGGTCTAGTGGCTTAATGCTGTCTGTTGACACAAGCTACTGCCAGTGACCAATTATAGATGAGTCATAGTTTCCATCAAACAACAGCAGGCATAGAATCTTAGCTCCACAGCTGGGTGTAATACATAACCAGAGCCTCCACTGATTCATGGACAAGTAGATTAGCTCAATGCACCAACTAAAACAATACACAACACTGTGAGTGACAGTGTCCAGAGTGAGGCCTAAGCAGTGTCCTCGTTGCTGAATAGATCAATTAAATCTGCCAAGTGGGTGACATTCTGCACAAGTGTTCATTAATCCTTAGTGATTGTTCAGAACACCAGACTGACCACATACCTAAACAAAGCGAATGTAATAGGTGAAGAACAGGCAGTGTTCAAATAGGGGTATTGGTTGAATTGTATTTGTCTCAACGCAAAAGGTTTTATTGTGCCTTCATCAATTATAAGAAAGCATTTGATTTAGTAGACTGGTCCTCCCTGTGGTCTAAAATAATGTCATACGGTATTAATGGTATTGTGTTGAAAGTTGTATACAACATATACAAAAATGGGTCAGCTGGACTGTGATAGACCGTTTGAAATTGAAGCCTTTGTAAAACATTTGTCTCGACTTCACTGAAGGCGGTGTCCTGCTGTCAGAACTTCGAAGGTGTTACTCACCTAACTTACAAATATATAGGGAGCTAATGGAGAGGCCCATCATAATCCATAGCACTACAAAATGAAGTATCTGAAAGTCACACTTGATATACTGAGTGACACATCTCCTACTGTCTCTCTTGCACTGTCGCAATGTCCAATAGTTTCCTATCACAACCCTCGTGTACAATATACCAAAGCTGTGGTGTTGGATATATAATCCAACACCACAACATATGCATTATCATTGGATAGGTAATTGAATAATCTTTCAGATGAATGCAACTTCTAGCAGCAGAAAATTAAGCATACAAAAGTTACACCGCAAACAATGACATGCATTATCAAAATGTGATTAATTCAAAAATTAGTGCTATATAATAGTAGTTTGTCAAAATGTAAACAAACTCAAAGACAGTTGCAGCTTACTGTCCACCAAGCAGTAGCAGAGCAGTTTTATAGTTATTGTTAAGATGTTTAACCTAGTTCCATTATCTGACATTGTGCCGACAGATTGGTATATTGGGATCATTAAGCCTATATAATTATTATATAAACATAGCAGCAGACACTGGGACAGTGTGACTGCTGCCTGGCTAAATGGATGCAATGGTGCTTTGAAGTTAGTTCTTCTGCCAACTATCCTTTTCACACAAGCCTATAGGTTTAGTAGCTGCCAGCACACTACTGAGCCTAAACTACCATGCAGGTGTGAAAAACGTGCTGATGTATTTGAACCTTGATCCACTAATTAACTGTCCACCAAGCAGTAGCAGAGCAGTTTTATAATAATAATAATCCACAAGTTAAGTGGTAGTGTTCTTCCTTTTATCATTCATGTGATGTTTATTGTGAGCAGGGCGGACAAATGGTTATCATACGTAGACAGGTACAGAAAGAAACTAAAATCTTCTATAAAAAAGAACCACATACCTAAACAAAGCTAATGTAATAGGTGAAGAACAGGCAGTGTTCAGATAGGGGTATTGGTTGAATTGTATTTGTCTTGACACAAAAGGCTTTATTGTGCCTTAACTATGTCAACTCTTCTAATGGTTGACATTTGGTTGTTTCAGGTGTCAACTATATTGTGAATCTGTAATTATTAGTCTATATTGATACAATTGATTTACACAGTACCATGTCTACACAAGGCATGGCAAGCGTAAACAGAACAGTAGAATGCATTTGATATAAATAAAGTGTAGGATATTTCACTCTATAGTTGTCCAGAATATTAATTTTCTATGTTTGTCACCTACAGGTTTCTACAGACAATACATCTTTAACCAATATACACCAAAGTCACACCATTTTATAATAATCAAATGAACATCAAAATAAACACAACTTGCAATTATAGAAAATCAATAGTTTTGAAGATACAGTTTAAAAGTGTTAGGCAACTGTTCAGTCTAACAGGGGTCAAGTGTGTCTGCTCTGCCTGGGTGCTGTGACCAATTAAAGATTAGTCAGGGTCTCAATGGACTGGGCTGTAGAGATTAGTCACACTGCTGACTTTGTGACACATTAAACAAAATCTAGTGTTGGGGGTAGTCTCAAGGGCCCTTCTCAAAACCACATCACTAGATAATGTAACACTTTTGCACTTTGGGGGCCCCTTAGGTGCCCTTAGAATGATTCAATCAAATGCAGATTTCTTGTATGTAGTGGCAGCAGCCTAAGATACAACTGTGCAAAATTAGAAAAAAAGTTGCTGAACAGTTTTTGAAAAAATAGGCCAAATGTTAAATTTTTACCAGTTTTGGGGTCCTTGGAGGCCCTAGGGAGCCCTTAAAATGATTCAATCAAATACAGATTTCTCGTGCATAGTGGCAGTGCCCCAAGATATGTCTATGCAAAATTAGAGAAAAAGTTGCTGAACGGTTTCTGAGATACGGCAGCTGACGGCGGACGGCGGACGCAGAGTGATGGCAATAGTCCCTTGGACCTTCGGCCAAAGGACTAAAAACTAATACATTTGTCTGCATACATCCAGTGACGCATTTGTACATGGAATAATTATAAATACGATACAAAAGACATCAAATTCCGTGGCTGTAACTCCACGAAATTGTTACAGTGTGTTGTTTGTCAGAAATGGCACACGCTCACTTGGCTGACGGTAGATCATATAAAAAAATTCAGCCCGATACATGCAAAACTGACGGAATCACTTAGCAACATTATCACACACTTCAATCAATAGTAGCAACACTTACGTCGACATTGGATTTCTTCATATTCCAGCCTTTTCTCGAAGAACATTATCTGAAATAGTATCCATTATAGTGTAATGGGCATTGCTAAAATGGTTCGGTTTCAGGGTAAAAAGTTGGAAAGAAGTTGTATTTTCGACCTCCTGTGTGCGTTTTCTTTCAACTGAATATGTGAAGGCGGAAACCGGTCAAACCAATGGGTACCAACCGACTGGTCTACGTATGTCCCGCATTAGTGGTAACTGTCTCTTCCTTACAGGGACAAATCCTCAAAACATTACTTTTCTCGATCAATCTTAGATATTGGTTTCATATAATCGCATTGTGACATTGAAATAAACAGAAACGTCAGAAGTGTGTAATGCGTGCATGCGTGCGTGCGTGCGTGTGTGGTGTGCGTGCAATAAGTAAAACACAACAATCATAACCAGACCTGGGTTAACTTGATATGAATCAATTCCAATTCATATGTGTATTTACTAAACTTCAGTTCCATTTTAGTTCAATATACTAACAAAAGGAAAAATTCAAATTAAACTACTTCAATTATAATTCAATTCGCAATTTGGGAACATATTTCTGATGTTGATCATGTCATTAAGACTCTCAGACCAGGCTCTCCAGAGACTACGAGGTGCTTAGTTAATAACTGTTATTTGGTTTAGGATGGTAGTAAACCCAGGATACACAGGGACTGAGAGGGCCGAGGTAAGCAGAAATGCTGAGCAAACGTTTAAATTTATATTTTGATTTTTTTTAATTCATTCATTCACAAAAAAATTACCAATTAAATCCAGACTTGAACCCGGGTGAGAACTTGACATTGTTCTAATTTGTAAACAGAACGTGGTGCACGATAACGTTATTGTGGCATTGCGCTATGGCACCCGTGAAAAGAATTACGAAGAATATACTTAAATCCGACCCTAACATATGTTCCACCATGACAATATCAGAGGAAACAAAAATGTTCCAACATGTGCTAAATTTTGAGGACATGTAACAATAGGTTATATATTATTTTACTGCGCCATATATAGTTGCGTTAAACTAACGCAATACATACTATTAAAAACGTCTGATGACAACGTCATAGAATTGACAACAAAATGGTCGAAAAGGATACCGAGATACCAACACATTACATAACCACGTCCGAGATGTGTTGAATAAGATGTCTTCAGCATACGAAGACAGGCATACGTAGGCATGGTTTGTATTGACAGGGTTCACTTATACAACACTCACCGTTAAATCTGTACATGTCGAAGTCCGGCTCCACGTCGCTCTCCGTCCTGACGATGGACTGCTCGATGAGCTCTTGCACGCGCTGCTTCAGCAAGCAGCGCGCGTTGAACAACAACGTCAGTTTCTCGTGCGGATGAGCCTCCAACACGTGCGACTTGATGACGTCTCGGCGACTCGACGAGAGCAGGCAATACGGACACTGATGCGGCGCGTACTTCACCTCGTCGGCGATGTGGCTGGCTATGCGAGACCTCGAGTTCGTCTTGTATGTCTTACAAACGGCGCACACGAACGATGTCGGCAGTGTCGGCTCAAGCGTGTCTGTCACCCGCACGACGCACGTCTGGACTATTGCTTCAAGGCGCTCGTCCTTCTTGTGGACCACCAAGCACGAGGTCCCCGCGTGTTTTTTTCCGATGTGTGACTGGACGGTGCCTTTGTTGACGGCCGAGTAGTCGCAGCCGCTGCACCTATACGGCTTGTAGCCGAGGTGCGCCACCATCACGTGACGCTCCATGCTGCTCTTCAGCAGCATCTTCTTACCACACGTCTGACACATGAACGTCGGCTCCAGACCGTCGTCGTCATCGGCGAGTTGATCATCGGTGTGAAGCTCTGCGGGCGACGCTGAATGTCGACGTTTGCGCGAAGGCATTTTCTTCTGGTTCGACTCATCTTTACCAACGCTGCCGTTGATGTCGTCGTCATTACTTCTGCTGATCGTTCTGGATTTCAGAGGGCGGCCAGCGTGAACATCATTGTTGTGGCTCTGCAGGAAAAACCTGCTGCTAGTTCGATAGTCGCAGTATCCACAGCCGAGCGGGTGGAACCTGAAATGCGACTTGCGGTGATTGATGATGCTGGCCTTCACCCTCACTTGGTGATCACACAGGTCGCAGCGGTACAACGTCTCTCCATTCGCGTCGGTCACACGCAAGCCGTTGTAATTGAACCTGGTGCCTTTACACCGGGACGTCCGCAGCCTCTTTGTTTCGACCGATTTAGACTTGATCATGACCATTTTCTTCCTCAAGCAGTCGGACTGTTCGTCCATCATGTTCAGCACTGGGATGTGGATACGTGACTTGCGATGCTTGCGTTGAATGTGTTCCTCGACTAGTTTCACTTTCTTGTCGGCGAAGTCGCACACGGCACACTGGTACGGCCGCATGTTGAGATGGTGCATGAGAACGTGGCGTCGCATTTTCTCCAGTTTTGGCAACTGCAGACCACACGTCTTGCACTTCCACGAGACAGCCGAATCGGCTGAATCAGTGTACATTTCATCTGCATCCGACTTCAATGCCTTCTTACAATTGTCACTTTCTTTGCCTCGAACGTCGCACACACCTGAATCATCTGTACTCTTTTTTATCTTGAGTTTTTTCTTTATCACTGTAGATGTTTTTACATCGCCCTCCCGCTTGATTGATTTTGAAATGGAACTGGACGGACTAAGACTTCTGTGTGAACCACTTTCCCACTTCGGCAACTTTTTTATAGAACTTGTACTTCTGTGTGAATCACTGTCATCCTTTGGCAAACTTTGCGTTGAACTTGTACTTCTGTGGGAACCCTTTGGCAACCTTCGTGTCGAGCTACGTCTATCACTGCCTTGCTTTGTAGAACTGATGGGACTTCTCTGTGAATCGGTGTCGTCGTTTGGCAACTTTGGCACAACATTTTTACTGCTTGGTTGACCTCTACCTCGCTTTGTTATAGAACCAGAGGAACTGGAACTTCTCTGTGAATCGGTGTCGTCATTTTGCAGCTTTGGCACAGAATTCTTACTGCTTGGTTGACCCCTACCTCGCTTTATTGTAAAACCAGAAAGACTGGAATTCCTCTGTGAATGGTTGTCATCGTTTTGCAGCTTTGGCACAGAATTATTACTGCTTGGTCGACCTCTATCTCGCTTTGTTATAGAACCCGAGGGACTAGAACTTTTATGTGAATCACTGTCATCGTTTTGCAGCTTTGGCACAGAATTCCTACTGCTTCTTCGACCTCTATGTCGCTTTGTTGTAGAACCAGAAGGATTGGAATTTCTCTTTGAATTACTTTCGTCGTTTGGCAACTTAGGCATAGAACGCCTCGGTGTATCACTACCTCGCTTTGTTGTAGAATCAGACGGGTTGAAACTTCTCGGTGAATCACTTTCGTCGTTTAGCAACTTAGGTATAGAACTTCTCAGTCTATTACTGGCCGGCTTTGTAGAACTTAAGGGACTTATACTTCTTTGTGAATCACTTTCGTTGATTGGCAAATCTTGTGTACAACTTCTCGTTCTACTACTGTCCCACGTTGTAGAACTGAAGGGACTACAACAACTTTTACTTCTCAGTGAATCATTTTCCTCGTTTGGCAACCTTTGTGTAGAACGTCTTAGTCTATCTCTGTCCCGCTTTGTAGAACTGACGGGACTTGAATTCATCTGTAAATCACTGTCCTCGTTTGGCAACTTTGCTACATCACTTGTGCTGCTCAGTCTATCACTGCTTCGCTTTGCTGTAGAACTGGGGGAACTTGTATTTCTCTGTGAACTGCCGTCCTCACTTGGCAAACTGTGTACATCATTCATGCTGTTCAGTCTATCGCTGCTTCGTTTTGGTATGGAACTGAAGAGACTCTGCAAAATGCTGCCCTCCTTTCGCCACCTTGGTGAAGAACTGATACTTCTCAGTCTCTCACTGTCTCGTTTTGGTGCAAAACCGGACAGTCTTCGGGAATCAATGTCCTGCTCTGATGTCTGTTGTGTAGAACTGTCCGGCTCCGGCGATTGTGATATAGAGTTTGGGGGACTGGGAAGTCTTGGTGTATCACTCACCCGCTTTGGTGTAGAACTGGTGTAACTCGTACTGCCATGCTCGGCCTTGCATAGCGTTGGTAAAGTCGGGGTGGGAGTCTGTGATTTGTCGCTGCGTAAAGAACGAGTGTTCATTGTCACGCCATGGCCACTGACGGTGTGATTATCTTGTTCATGTGTATATGTTCTGACAACATTGTTCAATGCCACATTCGCCGTCATCAACTCGCACTGTGTTGCCGGTTCATTGACCAAAGGATTTCTGCATAACTGCTTCTCATTTTGGACATTCTGTGGCAATTCAATTAGCGGAACCTTATCATTCGACAGCACTCCAACCATCCGCATATTTCCGTGTGTTTCCAGAACTGCGATGTTACGTGCGTAGGTCTTGTCCTCCCTCACTGTTTTGTCCTTGCCTGGGTGTTTGTTCAAAGTGTGAGCTACCAGGACATCTTTCTTCATGCTGCCAAATCGGCAGTGCGCACACAGGAAATGGTCCCGATGAAGATGTGCCTCGAAGATATGGTCACGAATCTCAAATATAAATCGATCATCACTGTAGAAGTTGCAGTATATGCACTTGTAGTTCCGTACATGATGCTTCTGCCTCGGTGGTGTATTTGGCAGTGGTTCACTGTGCACGGGCTCGGTCTTGACTGTAACGTTGGCAAACGTTTCAGTGGCGCATGCTTTATGTGTCTCGGTGACACGAGCCATGCTGACACCACATGCACTACTCGGTCCAGCCGATGTATCCTGAGCCGGCCCTGTGTCAGCCATTGCAGTTGTGGACATTGCGCGGCCGACCATCACACCAAGTGCTGCTGCAGTGGTGGAATGCTCATTGTGGACTTCGCCATCCGATTCACTCACGTACTTGCGTCGTATCACTTTACATGCGAGACCCAAGTGCGTCTTTTCTATGTGCTGTTTCACGTACCTGATCTCCGTCGTCGCAAAGTTGCAGTACTTGCACGCGAATGGCGAGAAGCCCAGATGAATGGAGAGAATGTGCCTCTTGAGCGCCGATGCGCCCACCTGTCGGTAGCCACAGAGGCGACAGCTCATCATTTGGTTGTTAGATGTCTTGACGTGACGCCGCCAGAACCACTGGCTGTCTTCAGTCGGCCTTTCTCCGTCCTCCTCCGTTTCAATATCTTCATTCTTCTGACCTCCCGACATCAGCACACCGAAAGGCTCTGACGTTTTCGCGTCAAAATCGTCCTTGATAACCTTTGGTGCCTGCCCGCGGTGAGCAAAGCCGCAGTGACGCTTCACCTTCCCGCTCTCCACCGACCGAAAGTTACAGTAGCCGCATTGGTAGGGGCAGTGCTTCGTGTGGCAATAGTTGAAATGACGCAGCACTTTCGACGGGAAGCGGTGTAGAAATTCACACTGCCGGCATTGGTAGAGGTCGTGGTTGCCCACGCGAGTGCAATAGGTCGAGCTGTCCACAGTCGTGCTGCTACTGCTGCTGCCGATCCCGTTCCGTTCCGTATGTTCATCACAGCCCTCTTCACTCTGTAATACAGTTTTACATTTTAGGTATGCAACATGGCATTACTAACAATTTGCAGTATCTGCTAAAAAAATATTATATAAAAACGCGCTGAGTTGCCCGGGGAAAAGATATTTTCCAGATAAAGCTACGTCTACGCCAATGGGTATAATAAACATCCAATCTTAGAGGCGTTCCAACAATCTTTGCATTGGAATGTGATCGATCCTCCATTCATATTTACTTAAATCTAACCCCATTTTGTACACAAAAGGTATTGTTAACATAATTCTGAACACTGAAAATAGACTAAACAACAAATGCCCAACATTTGCATCCCAATTACTATAAAATGCAATGCATTTTAAAACAGTCCCCTCATAAATACTTGCAGCCTACATGCATTGATGAATCGTACCTGGTCACGAGTCTTGTTTTGTTAGAACAATCTTTGCCTCTATATAAAAATACTGAAATGTACAGCATTTTAAAATATTGAGCCCCCTCACGATCCCCACACCACAGGGTCCCCTTTGGGGAAATTTGTAAAGAGCTAAATCCACGAACCACCCGAAAGAGCGCACTGGCAGCCTACATCTCCCGCATTGTTTTATAACATAGACGTGATTGCAAGTTTCATTGAAAGGTGCACTTACAGAATCAATCCTGGTGACATGTAGTTCTAATTAGAAAACCAAAGCGTAAACAGAGTACACCAAAGAGCACGACTGTCTGGTCAGAGATACGAGGAATTGTGTATGTGTGTGCGTGTGCATGCATGCATGTGCGCGGCAGTTTAACAATGGTAATTGCCAATATTGGTTAGTTTTGAGGAAGTAAACTGCACTCACGTCTCGCAAAAAAGACAAACGCCCATATAATATCTAGGTAAGTATTATAAAATACTATGCATGATGCAAATTATACGTGAAGAACGTTTAATATGTGGCATTCAAGGCACCCACCTGTGTTTCACTTTGCAAATCCGGTTCTTGCTCTAGAGCAGGTGGCTCAGACGTAACGCTACTTTGGACGGCCAGCTTACTCTTCGCCTGTCTAGTGCATACTCGAGTCTGCTCGTTTGCTATGCTGATTGTCGGCGTTTTCCTTGCCTGGAGTGACACAACATGTGGTTGATCCAACGGTTTGTCAGGGTGGTAGTTCTTTACGTGCTTTGTTATCACAAACTTGTGTGGAGACGAGTAACTGCAGTACATGCATTTGAAGCCCGATTTCAGTTTCTGTGAGTGTCCCTTCTTGTGCCTGCAGAAGTTGCTCTTCACGTCCGTAGAGAACGCGCATTTGTCACAAACGAACTGGCGGTGGCGTAATTGGCTTGGTATCGGTTTAGGTTTCTCGATGGGAATTGCCATGATGTTTTGACATGGCAATGTCATGTCAACTTTAATAGCCCTGTAATTGTGATCGTCGAACATGTGCAACTTGAAGGTCTCCCACAATTCGCACACGAACATGCACAAGTTGCAGTGGTACCTCATTTCCCCATTGGCACCACCAACGACCATGTCTGTATCCCTGGCACCGTCAGCGTTTTTCTCTTCTGCCTTTCTCGCAACCAATTCGCTGGGGCGAATCTGTGACAGTTTGGGTGAGTCCATATTGACTGCAGTTGTCACAGACAAGCTGACATTGTTCCACTGCGTAACATTTTCATGAGATGCTTTGATGTGCTCATGTAGACGAGACCACTCGCTACACGAGAACACGCATAACTCACAATGGAAGCGTTCGATGGCAGTGCTGTCTTTGGCAAGAGAATCTGGTGCTGGTAAATCTTCTTCAATTTCTGTTTTTACAGACTGAATCACAGGTAGAAACTCACTGGACACTGTTGTTTCATCTACCAGCTTTTTCTTAATGCTACTCTCATCACATTCTTTTTTATACAAATTATCACCGGGAACATCACACCTCTCCAGCAAAATAACTAATTTTCTCTTCAGAGAGATTCCACCAGATCTGCACGACTCGGAATGCTGCTTAGAGGACTGTGCTGTCACACCATGTTGCAAGTTAGGACTGCCACAATCCGGCAACATTGTAGATCCATGTTCTGACAGGGTGGAATTGCACTGTGCACTTTCCACCAAGCTGTCGTTGCCGTTCACAACCTCTTTCTGCACTTCATGTGTGCTCCCTTTGCCTGTCACGACTTCTTTCTGAACATTAGAACCGCTGCCCTTGCCTTTTACGATTTTTTTCTGTGCCTTAGGCCTGCTGCCAGTGCCTTTCACGACTTCTTTCTGTATTTTATACATGCTGCCCTTGCCACTCACTTCATTGTGCACTTTAGACTTACTGCCTTTGCCTGTCACTTTTGTTTGTACTTCGGCCTGACTGCCCTTGCCTTTCACTTCTGTTTGCACTTTAGATTTGCTGCCCTTGCCTTTCACGACATCTGGCTGCACTTTAGAACTGCCTGTCATTACGTTTTTTTGTAGCACTTTAGACTGGGAGTCATTGCCTTGCACGACTTCTTTCTGCACTTGAGACTGGGTGCCCTGGTTTGTCACATCTTGCTGTATTTCAGACTGGATGCCCTGGCTTGTCACATCTTGCTGCATTTCAGACTGGATGCCCTGGCTTGTCACATCTTGCTGCATTTCAGACTGGATGCCCTGGCTTGTCACATCTTGCTGCATTTCAGACTGGATGCCCTGGCTTGTCACATCTTGCTGCATTTCAGACTGGATGCCCTGGCTTGTCACAACATCTTGCTGTATTTCAGACTGAATGTCCTTGCTTGTGATATTTTGCTGCATTTCAGACTGGATGCCCTGGCTTGTCACAACATCTTGCTGCATATCAGACTGGATGCCCTTGCTTGTCACATCTTGCTGTATTTCAGACTGAATGTCCTTGCTTGTCACATTTTGCTGTATTTCAGACTGAATGCCCTTGCTTGTCTCATCTTGCTGTATTTCAGACTGAATGCCCTTGCTTGTTACATCTTTCTGGATGCCCTTTCTTGTCACAACATCTTGCTGTATTTCTGACTTGGTGTCCTTGCTTCTCACATCTTTCTGTATTTCCGACTTGGTGTCCTTGCTTGTCATTTCTTTCAGCACTTCAGAACGGCTACCTTTACCTCTCACAACTACCTGTTGTATATCAGATTTACTGATTTTGCTGGTTACAACTTCTTGCTGCACTTCAAACTTGAACAGTTTATGTGTGTGCTTCTCTTGCAAGTGTTTCTCTATCAACACCATCTGGTTGCTGGTGTACGGACAGTGTGTACATTTGTAGTAGCGGAAGTGATGCATGGTCTTGTCACGGTGATCTGCAAGGTGCATGTTGAAACCCTGCAACATGGCAGAGCCAAATGGACAGAATGGACAACAGAAGTCAAACTGAAGACCAGAACCCAACTCATGGCATTTTGTATGCTCAGTTAACGAGGCTTTGTTTTCACTGGCAAAATCACACGTGCCACATTTATACAGGACCAACTGTTCAGAAGACGACTTTGCATGGAACGTTTTGGGCTGTGTGGTTTCGTGTTCTGTAGCGCACTTGACTTCAGTCTGCACGGTCAGCTTCAGATCCAACCCTTGGTGAACAGAATTGGAATGGCGAAGAATCGTGTGCCTCATCTTCGACTTCATCGGGCAGTAAGAGCAGCAGATGAGTGTCACCATGCCGGACTCAATGTGAAAGAAGTATGTCGACAGACTGTTCAATTTAGTGTTGCAAGCAAAACAAGTGTACGATTGTTCACTGGGGTGAAACGTAAAATTGTGCATCTTAAATTCTGTCCAGATGTTTGAGACAAACTCACAGCCATCAAATGTGCATTTAAAGAGTTTGTTTACCCGGTGCATCTTGTCCAGATGGTCCTTCAGCAGTGTGTTCTTCTCGAAGCAGACGTCACACTGGACGCAGCGGTAGGGCATAGGCCCAGAATGTGCAGGAATATGCTCCATCAGGTGGTTGTAGTCCGGCCACAAACAGGAACAGTAGGGGCAAGGGTACACTTTCATTGACTTATGAGTGCTCAAGATATGCTTCTTCAGCCCCGCCACAACACTGAACGAACTGCGACAGTTTATGAAACCACATCTGAAGAATTCACATTCCTCACTGTCTGCTTTCGCAACGTCATCCAAACTCCCTGGAATGACGTTAACAACCTGGTCATGAGTATTCTTTTCCTCTGACACTTTCTGGTTTTGTACACGCTTTGCAGTCTCACTGCTATCCTCATGAAGTTCTTCACTGCCATATCTCATGCCGGATTTTGGAGGTTCATTTGGATTTGACCTTTTCATACTCCGAGCTGTTCTAGTCCTACTTCTTTCAACATGGGCATCAGTTGTTTCATCTACATTTGCCACAGGGGTGTTTCCATTTTGTTCACTTTCTTTATGCCGGTCTATATCATTTCTCCTGATCAACAGCATCTGCATGAGGCTGTTAAGTATTGTGCAATCATTATTGTCCACGTTGGAGCCATTGCTATCACTGTTGTGCGTACAATCGCCATACTGATGAATGTCATCCCACAAATGTTTTCGAAATAATGTAGCGTCCTTTTCATAGAATTTACAAGACTTACAAACATATGTGTCATCGACCAAATCACACAGCAGTTTCACAGTCTGTACCTTTTTGCCTTCTTTTGGGAAAGATGTTGAAGAAGTACGACAAGATGCTTCCTCTGGACCATGTTGTGCCATTTCTGTGGTCTCGTTCACGGATGACTGCTTTTTCTTGCTTCTCATTGGCTTGCTGTTTTCACAGTATTCTTGTTGTAATGACGTAGACAGTTGGTTGCTACAGACAGCAATGTTATTCTGATTCAATTCTGGATCACTACTTACGGCGGCAATCACCATCGGGCTAACTGACCCAGCCTGAATGGACATTTTCTCTTTGCCCATTGCCTGAAGCTTCTTCTTCTTCTTCAGCTTTGTCATTGCTGCAGTGATGACAATGCAGTTGGAGTAATGAGAGGATCGACAACCAACACAGTTGCAGTTCCAGCGCTGTACGTCTGCGTGAAGGTGTTTAGAGATCACTGGCAGGTATTGTGTTGAAAACCTACACAGGCCACACACAAATGAACCGTCCGTGTAGTTGCAATTTGTGACCAATACCTGTAAGCGTTGACAATCTGTCAAACCAAGTGGTGACGGTAATGGCTCTTCGTTTCTTTCACTGCTATTTGGTGATGCAAAACTACAACTGTCAGGGTTATCAATTTTGCCGTTTTTGGCCAAATGCTGTGACTCTGGTGTGTTCACGGGTTGTGGACTTATTGGAATCTCGCTGATGGAAAATGGCGCAGCAGGTCCTAACTTCTGCATAATCTCATCAACCAATGATGACGCAGCGACATGAATGGCTGGCGCAAGTGTCTTGCTATGTGACGTGTGGTAGTGGACAAGAACATGTTTCAAGTTCACCGCCTGGCTACATGCAGCACACGTGTATGGCGTCGCGAAGGTGTGACAGCGAATGTGCTCCTGGAACATAAGCCGTGATGGTGAGAGAAATGCGCAAGCTTGGCAGCAGTAGTGGTCGCCCTCGTAGAGGAAGCCAGTCACTTGCGACTCGGCACTCGTGTCTGTGAAGTCATGGTGATGGACGAGATGAAGGATCATAGATGTCTCCTTGCTGCATTTGTACTCACAGCAGTGGCACGCTAGGACTTCCTTCGTTCGCACACACCTTGCTTCATCTTCTGAGCATGTCACTTGAGTCACATGCTCAGGTCTTTCCATTTGCAACAGTTGTACCTGGAAACAAGAATGAAAGAGTCACACACAGCAAAGACAGACATTATTACGGGTGATTGGGAAAGGTTTTCCTTTGCAATAATGTCATGACAGTAGATCATAGAAGAAACTATGCCAGGAGAGTAGTCACAAACAGGATTCAGTCCAATATCCCAAACAAACTTTTTGTTTGGGATATTGGACTGAATTTAGTTGAAATTTAGTTGAAATTCAGTTGAAACTCAACTGATTTGCATGTAAAATTTTCAAATGCTCCATTAGTTGAACTTCACTGGTTGAATGTCCTATCTTTTGGGGGGATTACACAAAATCAAATCAATTACAATTAGTTTTCACTTGCTGTATCAGCTACAATGACACTTCTAAATGTTTCATATCGATCACACCACTAAGCTGATTTGTTTTGCCAATGCCAACTAACATTACTATCGATAGTTCAGTTCAGTAATGATTAAACTAGCAATAGTTGGATTTCCTATCAATAATATTGCATCATCACATTGACTATTACGATGCACCAATACGTTGATGTATTGAAGTGTTTACCCCTAAGCAGCTATTTTGTCAGAACTGATCCAGCAGATATATGACAAATTCTATCTACAAAGTTATAGAGAATAACAAACTGTCAGACGGTTGTAGTGTATGTGTGAGTGACCTAATAAATTGTGTTCAATTCAAAGTACACATATACCATTAATCTGTTCCATCGTGACAGACTAATGGAAGGCAACTGTGACACTGGATCAGAATCGCATCCAACAGACATTCACTCAACACAGATATTCAATAGAATGACCCTGTGCAGCGAGTGCAGGTGTCTTGCTTTTGAGAAGATTGCAGTTATAATAAATTTCAAAAAATCTTTATTATAAAATGTAATTACTTTCTTTGTTCTAGATTTCCCTCATTCTCCACTATGACATGCTAGCTCATTTGTGCAACTAGTGTACATCTTAATAAAATTATCAGAGAAACTATTAATTTTTGTTTATTTAATTCTTGCCCAAGAATCAATTCAAGTGTTTTTAAAAACTATAATCTTCAGATCAATGCACACATAATTATTCACATGTTACTGTGTTGATGTTGTCAACTTTCCCGTGAAGTGACCAATTGGTCAACTAGAAGTTTCGTTTCAACCATAACTAAGCGATAAGATTCATGAGCAAAAAAGTGAAGTAACAGTAAGTTACTATCTAAGAATAAGTTAAGTGCAGGCAGACATGCAGAGTAGCAAAACTGCAGACTGGGAAGACAATATTCATACTGGAAAGATAAAAGAGCGAAGGTAACACGAACAATAGCACAGGGCATGTTATTTGCAAAAACATTGAAAATTGGATTTTGGGCATGATCAGACCTGGATCCAATTACACAAAATCAAATCAATTACTTTTCATTTGTCATTCCAATTGCACTTCTAAAATATTCAAATCAATTACACCACTAAATTTGTTTCAATTACAAATGTGTTAATGGGACCGTCACCTACCAAAACGTTTATCAATGACATGACATGCACGGGTATGTATGGTTAATCATGAAGTAGAATTGATTGACAAACTTGTAGTTTCTTAATTTGAATGATATCGAAAAAAATCATAAACAAATTAAATTGGAATTGAAGTCAATGTGAGGTGCAAAAAAATTAAAGTTTGTGCACGTTGATGACATTGAACCCACAAAGGTTTCCCTCCAAGGGGCATACTTTCCCAATCCCAGTATGAAACCTCTAGGTAATATCATAGCTGCATGTAATTAAAATACCATAACATTTTTGTTTATTAAATTGTTTGTTCGAGTGACATGCCTCGTTAATTTATGTCTATTTATTCCGCATTGTGCACCGTTGTCAGTTGTTTATTTTAATTCGTTATTCAGCATGTTGATATAGTACTATCTGGTGGTTTGGCACACCAGAAAGTGGGAGGCGAATAATTTGATTTCTCGGCAAGATTCGGCATTATTTCTCACCGTGGCGATAATATGTTGTGTTGTTGACGCACCAACATACTTCAGAGGCGCCACCATACGGACAATTGAACCATCTCAACATTTGTTTGTAAACATTATCCATGGCCGTGCCGTCACTGTCGATCCGGCACAACAACAATGACTCAACGACTCCCTCCCGTTTCACCATCGCACGGCACGTTCAAAGTCCTTGGACTCTCGTCAGCAACGAAACGAGGCCAGCTAAGCGAAGATCTCGGCCGACTACACATCGACATTTGCTGTCTGCAGAAGACGAAATCCCCCGGCGGATTTGATGAATGGTCAGGCAACTATCGGCTCCTTGGCTTGCTGTCACAGTCACGACACTACGGTCTCGCCTTCGCTGTCGCAATGCATTTGGAAGAAAGAATCGTGCGCTATTGGTCAGTGTGTGACAGAATCGCTGTAATTCAACTGCGCTTGACCAACAACTCTTTGCTAACAATCATAAACGTATACGGCCCGACGTCGCAGCGTGTTAACACCAACAATGCCGAGCAAGACGAGTTCTTCGCCGAACTCGCAAGTCTGACGTCGCAGTACTCGTCGAATGCCCTATTTTACATCGCTGGTGATTTCAACAGCAAGCTCGGTTACAAGAAGTTCGACGAGGAATTCATGGGAAAACACTCGCGTGGCAGACGGAACATCAACGGCATAGCCCTCGCCGACTTTCTCGAGGTACACGGCCTGTTTGTCTGCAACACTGCATTCCAACACGCCGCTCGTCACAAAACAACATGGCAAGGACAGCGTCGCGATGTGACGACAGGTCACACTGTACCCATATACAATGTGATCGATTTTGTCATCTGCCGACAGACACACAAAAGGCTCTTGACAGACTCCCGATCATACGCCGGCACTTTACTCGATAGCGACTACCGTCTGCTCGTCGCAAAGCTCGACCTCAGGCAAATGTTCAACGTTTGGGGTCGAATCGAGAAGTTGCGCTTGGCGAAACACGTTCGCTACAACACCGAGTTGTTAGCCAGCGATCCCTTCCGCGCACGGTTTCGTGACGTCGTGTCGGAAGCACTATCGGAAGTCAATGTTCTGAAGTCGGCGGCGGAACTGACCATCGGTCGGACCGTCCCGGCGGCCAGACGAGGTGTCCCACACTGTGTTGAAATGGCGGCAATATCAGAGGAACAACGCAAGTTGAAACTATGGCTGCAGAACACTCCAAACGCCATCCGCCGGTGCGAACTGAAGCGCCAGCACAACACAATCTTGCACACTATGCGCTGAAAAGCTCGCGATAACGCCTCCGCGAGACTAGACAGGCTAGCGTCAGAAGTTGAACGTCTCCATGATGGCGCAAAAATGTTTCGTGCCGTTCATGAGATGACGAGGAAACCTGCCGTCAAGCTAACGATCCACGACGACGCTGGACGCGTTATCTGTAACACAGCCGAACTGCGACGAAGCCGTAGAAGAACTGCCTGCCTTCACCGGAAGACCATCGCGACTGGCAGACCCAATCACAACAGAAGAAATCAAGCGAGCGATTGGGAAATTGAACAGTGGCCGAGCCAGTGGGCAAGGCGGCATACCGGCCGAATTTTTCAAATGCACGGCTGGCCTGCTAGCAGACACGATTGCCAGCATTTTCAACGATGCGCTGGAAAAACACGAACCGCTCGACCTAGGCAAAGGTGTACTCGTATTAATACAGAAGCCATGCAAACCAACAGGTCCACTAACGATTGTGCGTCCGATAGTCTTACTATCAGTACTCCGAAAGACACTGTCTCTCATCGTTCTATCGAGGATCGCGCCGAAAGTTGACGACTACCTGTCGCCGTCGCAATCGGGATTCCGACGCGGACGCAGCACGGCCGACGTAGTCTTCGGGTATTGTTGGCTCTGTGCTAAAGCGCAGCGTCAGCACGTATCAATCGAATTCCTCGGCATCGACCTGAGTCGCGCCTCCGACACCATACGTCGCGACAAGCTGCTTGATACGCTACAAACATTCCTCGGCGAGTCGGAACTGCGGATGATTCGCTTCCTACTCGCCGCCACATCGCTCGAGCCGCGTCTCTCAACAGGCGATTGTCATTCATTTGCCACATCCATCGGAACGTCGCAAGGCGACAGCCTCAGCCCGGTGTTATTCATTGTGTACCTTGAAGCGGCACTCCGTGACCTTCGTTCGCGCCTACCGACACGTCCACCAGCCGTTGCCACCCTACCGCTGGACGTCGAGTACGCTGACGACACGGACTTCGTCAGCTCTTCTCGTTCGTTCCTCGACGAGATCGAGCGCATCGCGCCAGCTTGCTTGGCGGAGTGGTCGCTGACGATCAACGCGTCGAAAACAGAACGAACATGTATCAGCCGACACACTGACCGCATTCAGGAAGAGTGGCGGTTGACACGCAAGCTTGGATCGCTCCTCGGTGAAGCCGAAGACGTCGCTCGCCGAAAGCAGCTAGCCAACGTCGCCTTCCGCAAGCTGTGGACACTGTGGTTTAGGCGATCACAGATCTCTCTACAGCTGCGGCTACGGCTATACGCATCCTTCGTTGTGCCCGTGCTGACGTACAACATGGGTACTTGGGGCCTCACGAAATCAGAACTAGATCATCTGGATGCGTACCACTGTCGTCATCTACGCCAGATCATCAGCATATGTTGGTCACATCGCATGTCCAACGAGGCACTGTACCACCGTTGCTGATGCCATCCCATCAGCAAAGCTGTCATAACTGCAAGATGGAGTCTATTCGAGCACGTGCTCTGTATGCCACCCGACGCACCCGCTCAGCGAGCGATCGATAACTATTTCGCCGTGGACACAGATGTCACGACATACATGGGTCGACCGCGAACGACTCTGCCGACAGTGTTGAGCGCGGATCTGCGACGCATAGGCCGTACGCTACGTTGCCGTGCCGATGTCGACGCTCTGCGCGCACTCGACCGTGAACAGTGGCGACAATTGGGGCTGGCCATTTCAAAATAAGAAAGCATCATATGAATCCATGGAATTGACCTTTTTAAATTATTTATTTACATTTTGATTACTTTTTAGTGCATTTTCTACTGACTTTTTAACGATTATTTTATATATTTTTTTTATCATATGGACATTTTAATTATACATGTATCTATTCATTTAAATATTTTTATTTATTTATATATCTATTTATTCCACTTCTACAAAGAAACTGTGTGGTACATTTCGTGCGGAGTGGCACAAGCGAAACAGATGCGAACTACATCACGTCTGCGACGCGAAAGTGCACATAATAATAATAAATTAAGCTAGAAAGTCCACAATAAAATGCCTTTGCTGCTCCCAGAAGAGACAGTTCTAAGAACTGCTGGAATCTTCTTTTGAAGAAGTATGGTGACTCAACGCAGACCATGTGTAGACCAGCATAGTCAGTCTGGTACCAGCTTGCAGTGCTACCTTACATTGTTAACAAAAGAACAAAGGGGCTATTGACTCTGGGACAATGACACTCACAGACCTGTGCTAATCCCACCTCTGAGCAAACTATACAGTGGACTCAGAGGTGAGGTTCACCCACTGCCAGCCAAGTGTTAGCACTGCAAGGGGAATGACACAATAAAATGTGGAGCACACACCTTAATAGGCATTGGGTATTTCTTATGTAGATTGAAGAAAATGTGTTGTTAGACAGTTGTTTTTTACATATATATATTTTAGATGTCCGAAAACTTGTGATTAATTATAATATAAACCCCAACATAATAAATTACAACATTTTACAATTACATAATAATTTCAAAATAAGAACCAATAACAACTACAGAAGTTGTGTATAATCCATTACAATTACACCCTGGGTGTAACATGGTTTAAATACAACAACTAAGATGGGAGAACTGAGGACTGTGTAAAGTTATTTGGGAGGATTGTGAGAGAAGTGAACAATGAGAGCGAAGGAGGCGTGAGTGCAAACAACAACCTGAATTTCAGGAAGAGAACAAAAAAAATGGGCCAAGTGGCCCTGAAGTCCTTTGGACTAATACATCTATATGTGATCCCGGCTGACCAAATGAGTGATAAGTCTGAAAAATTGTAACATTGTTTTCTTACATCCTTGTAAAGGTTTGGTAGGGTGCTTTACAGTTTCAAAAATTATGACTGCTACAAAAATTGGCGAAGTTATGGAGCATTGAACATGGTAGGGGTCAAAAAGTGAAAATGAAGAAAACGGCTGTTGAAATTATATATGCAAATGGATTGCATGGAAATATTACATGCACAACATTCAAATGTGGCACACAGTATGTAATATGTATGTTATGTTGTAATGATGCACTGGAAGTACAAATGTGCTGCTACAAAGACTTATCAAGTTATGCCAGATTATATCTCTATGTATAAAACTAAGAGGACAGATTATTTGAGAGCAAAAGGTAGCATCAGACACTGGGACCGTGTGACTGTTGCCTGGCTAAATGGATGCAATGGTGTTTTGAAGTTAGTTCTTCTGCCAACTATCCTTTTCACACATGCCTATAGGTTTAGTAGCTGCCAGCACACTACTGAGCCTAAGCTACCATGCAGGTGTGAAAAACGTCCTGATATATTTGAACTTGATCCACTAATTAACTGTCCACCAAGCAGTAGCAGAGCAGTTTTATAATACTAATCCACAAGTTAAGTGGCAGTGATCTTCTTTTTATCATTCATGTGATGTTTATTGTGAGCAGGGCGGACAAATGGTTATCATACGTAGACAGTTACAGAAAGAAACTGACGTTTTCTATAAAAAGAACACGTTTGCCTATCAATGGCATGTTTTTCGCATTGTTGCCGTTCCTGCTGGGCAGAAATCAAACAACCCTGTAGGTAATTATTAATCAAATGTTTTTTGGTGAATCATAGTTACAGACCATAAAGGGTTATGATGGAAGTAAAATGTTGACATGTTTACTGTTCATGTATTGCACTATGTCTTGCATTTAGAGGAATAATTATAACAGAAAATAATATGTTGTTTTTAAATACATGCATTGATGAGAAACTGCGAATTACTTTTCTGTGGCCTAAGAATAACTAATTTCACAAACTTCCTGCTTATATAAAACAATTGCATTAAAATAGATATCCATGCAAGACACAGACTGCGCATGTGACAGATGTTTTGGGAAGGGGAATAGTTTCCCAGCCAGTCAGCACCCACTAGACCCCTGGACAGTTGGGCTTACATTTAAGGGGGTCATCCTGAAACAACCAAATGTCAACCATTAGAAGAGTTGACATAGTTCCGCTATATACAAGAAATCTGTTTTTGATTGAATCATTCTAGTATCATCAGCATATAGTAGAACATACATTTTTATCATCATCATTACTAAGGTTGTTGTAAAGTTCATCAGCTGCCATGTCAAATCCCTTATAATTATGACTAACACTCTGTTCAAAATCATTCAGGTAAATAGCAAATAACAAAGGAGACATGTTTTCTCCTTGTGGTAATTCTATATCACATCACAAGAAGGCTGACACAGCCCCCAACAATACAAAATGTGTACACTATCTAGTGATGTGGTTTTAAGAAGGGCCCTTGAGACTAATCCCTAGCAGTAGATTTTGTGTATTGTGTCAGAAAAGGAACCTGGAAGCCTCTGCCAGTGACCAATTACAGATTAGTCACAGTTTCAGTCAGGCAGACTGGCCCTCCACAGTGAGGTGTGACAGATGTTGTAACAAAAGGGATTAGCCAGATAGAGCTGCAGCAGCTGCTGCTGAAGTAGACAATTTAGTTAGCAAATTTAGCATTTTAGGGGACCTTTGGTGCCCTTAGAATGATTCAATCAAATACAGATTTCTTGTGTATAGTGGCACTACCACATGAAATGTATCTGCAAAATTAGAATTTTTGAAAAAATAAACAAAATGTTACATTTTTACCAGTTTTGGGGTCCTTGGAGGCCCTAGGGAGCCCTTAGAATGATTCAATCAAATACATATTTCTCGTGCATAGTGCCAGTGACCTAAGATGTCTATGCAAAATTAGAGAAAAAGACAGACTCCGCATGTGACAGATGTTTTGGGAAGGGGAATAGTATTCTGTTTCTGGTACAATACACAAAATCTACTGTTAGGGGATAGTTTCAAGGGCTCTTCTCAAAACCACATCACTAGATAGTGTAAACATTTTGCATTTTGGGGGCTGTGTCAGCCTTCTTCTCATGTAATGTAGAGTTACCACAAGGAGAAAACTTGTCTCCTTTGTTATTTGCAATTTACCTGAATGATTTTGAACACTGTTAGTTATAATCATAAGGGACTTGACATGGCAGCTGGTGAAATTTACAACATTAGTGATGATGGTGTAGACATTTTATTGCAAATGTATGTTCTACTATATGCTGATGATACTAGAATGATTCAATCAAATACAGATTTCTTGAATATAGCGGAATTATGTCAACTCTTCTAATGGTTGACATGTGGTTGTTTCAGGATGACCCCTTAGAATGTAGGCACAACTGTCCAGGGGTCTAGAGGGTGTTGTGTCTGTTGACCCACAGTGAGGTGTGACAGATGTTGTGGGAAAAGGGATTAGTTGAACAAAATAACTGGAAGCCTGCTAGATCATCTGCTGCAGTAGACCATTTAGTTAGCAAATTTAGCATTTTAGGGGACCTTTGGTGCCCTTAGAATGATTCAATCAAATACAGATTTCTTGTGTACAGTGACACTACCACATGAAATGTATATGCAAAATTATACTTTTTGAAAAAATAGACAAAATGTTACATTTTTACCAGTTTTGGGGTCCTTGGAGGCCCTAGGGAGCCCTTAGAATGATTCAATCAAATACAGATTTCTCGTGCATAGTGCCAGTGCCCTAAGATATGTCTATGCAAAATTAGAGAAAAAGTTGCTGAACAGTTTCTGAGATACGGCAGCTAACGGTGGACATCAGTTGGCAGACGCAGAGTGATGGCAATAGTCCCTTGGACCTTCGGCGAAAGGACTAAAAATAGGCAAAATGTGACAAATTACCAGCTTTTTGGGCCTTTCGGGGCCCTACTGGGTCCTTAGAATGATTCAGTCAAATACAGATTGATTGTGCATAGTAGCAGTATCCTAAGATAGTCTATGCAAAATTAGAAAAAAAGTTGCTGAACAGTTTCTGAGATACGGCAGCTAATGGCAGATGCAGAGTGATGGCAATAGTCCCTTGGACCTTCAGCCCAAAGGACTAATAATGGTTTAAAGAACAGTAAATATTCTAGCAAATTTATAATGCATGAACCTTGCTCAACAGGAGTGAATAAAAGAAACGCAGACTTTGCAGTTAACAAAGCTGGTGGCCTGAAGTAAATTACCTATGGCAAGAACTTACAAAACACTGGTGTACAAAGACACTGGCACCTATCGATGGTGCATCAAGTGAAACTATCAGAGTTGTGCACATGTGTAAAATTATGATAAGGCTGCAGTGATTTTATCACAATAGCAAGCTATTGGTAAGAATGCAGTGCTGATGCTGATAACATCTTGCCTCAGGGTCTAGTAAAGCCATCTGTCAAAGTTCAACCAGTCATAACACTCACTGTACACTGGCATATTAAACCATTCCTGCACAGGTAAACTAGCTGCGTATGGAGTGTGTATCATTAACAAAGCACTGGTGCTTGTCAGTATTGTTAAAATATCTAGAGATCTGTACTGTAACCGTGGGAGAGTTGGTTCAGCTAAGATCTCACACACTGGAGGAGCCACTAGACAGCATCCAAAGTGTACTTGTGTACGTGACTCTGCATGTCAGCATGTGCAGTGAGTGCACCAACTCAATTACTACCGGTACACTTCAAAAAAATTAATTACATGACAATGCTTCAGTAACTGAAGGTCCGACATATTTGCTTAGTAAGAAATACTCTGGCTTTTAAGTTGAGAAACTTAGCACTTAGAAGACTATAATCACTCTAATGACATTATTTTAACGTTTTAAACGAAACACACACAAATTTAACATAAAATAGTTATAGACTTCTATCGCAACTATGTCTTCAGTCATCTGTACTCAGACATACAACAAACAAGAATCACTAGGGGAAATAATGAACACAGATGCACAAGAGTCATCACACGAGCAACAGCCCACAACAGATTTAGAGTGGGAACTAGGGAATGCAGTTTCAGACAAATAAAGTCTTGAGCTTCTTTTATGAAACATATTGGTTTCAGATGAGTTAGGTAATGGCAGTTAATTTCAGATTTTGGGTGCAGCTGCATGGAAAGCTCACAGTTTGTCAATGTTTTAAGCAATGATCATACAGTGGAATATCACTAGCAGGACTAATTTCCTATACTTTACAGTTATGGAAATAATTTGGGACTCTTGACTGTCATAGGATGACCTTAGCTGTGAGGTGGCTGTATTACCAAGGTATTCACAAAGCAATGTTCCACTGCTGTTTGAGGAACAAAACTCTGTGTTAACCCTTTCCTAAGTCAGAATACATTGCTCATATTCTGTATAATTATTTGTGGGAAGTTGTTTTTGGGACACAGGCATTTGCAGACACTAATCTAGTGCTAATATAGTGTCTGCATTGCACATTATGACCATTATTACAACATGAACAATCTCTCGACAATCTACAACAATACAGCCGTAGATCATCAGTGTGAATCACTGGGATAACTGAAAATAAAGACGGTGAGCAACTTTTCAACAACATGGACCTGTCACTCACAATGAGCAATGTCAATAGGGCTCATAGGATTGGTCCCACAGCATCTGCCACAACCAGAAAACACTCTCACCAAGTAATTATCCAGTTTAAGAACTATTAATCGAAAGCTGACTTCATGAAAGCCACAAAACTATTTCAAGCCAAACAACCGAATGTATTCATTTCGGAAGATCTGATGCAAAAGAGAGACTTTTCTACTTATGCCGAGAGAAAATACAAGCTTCTGGACTGCTTGTCCTACGATGGTAGAATTGTTATCAATGACTTACATGGAAAAATCATAACCATCAATAGAGAGAATGACCTGAAAGAACTGTAAACACGTTAGTGACACAGGAAATGATTGGACATATGATATTCTTGTTGGACTATTACTCTGCGTTTTCATATTACCAGTGTCAGCTATTATCATGCTCATTGACACCTTCGTGATCTACTCATGGTTCATTTGATTGTTTATATATTCATTATTGATTTGTTTTTAAAATAAATTTATATGTATTCTAACTAGTTCACTTCAATTTAACAAATGTCCCCCAATACTGTATGTTATAAAAAATAAGCAATGCTATATATATAATTATATAAGCATTATTGTGTACTGTATTTCGGTGTATGTATATAAAACATATAAGTATCATGAGCCAGTTACCTAATACTACCTTGGCATATGCAGATGTCATGACATATGTGATTATGAGAATTGAAACGCTGCAATGCAGAATATAGATCCAGATTGTAATTTTTTTAATTTTGCAAATACTAAATATTATCTTGAGGATGACACCAATTATGTTATAAAAACAAATAATGTTAGTGAGAAAGAATTCTCACTCTTGCATTTAAATATTAGAAGCTTATCAAAGAACATTGGCAAACTGAGTGATTTCTTAACGTTGATTGATAACAAATTCAGTTATTGGTCAAACTGAAACTTGGTTAAATAATGTCATCGTTGACTTACGTGAATTACCTGAGTATAAAAGTATTCATTTAGCTAGACCATACAAGAAGGGAGGTGGTGTATCCTTGTATGTTCCTAGTTCCCTTGAGTTTACTGAGTTATCAGAAATGAGTATCATAACCAAATGTCATGAATGTATGTTTCTTGATATGAAGACTCAGTCTACGACACATAATAATAATTAAAAAAATGGGCCAAGTGGCCCTGAAGTCCTTTGGACTAATACGTCTATATGGCTGACCAAATGAGTGATAAGTCGGAAAAATTGTAACATTGTTTTCTTACATCCTTGTAAAGATTCGGTAGGGTGCTTTCAAAAATTATATGACTGCTACAAAAATTGGTGAAGTTATGGAGCATTGAACATGGTAGGGGTCAAAAAGTGAAAATGAAGAAAACGGCTGTTGAAATTATATATGCAAATGGATTGCATGGAAATATTACATGCACAACATTCAAATGTGGCACAAAGTATGTAATATGTATATTATGTTGCAATGATACATTGGAAGTACAAATGTGCTGCTACAAAGACATCAACTTATGCCAGATTATGTCTTTATGTGTAAAACTAAGAGGACAGATTATTTGAGAGCAAAAGGTAGACTCACTGTTTGACACAGTTTAAAACCTACAGGCAACTGTCCAGTTTAACAGGGGTCTAGTGGCTTAATGCTGTCTGTTGACACAAGCTTCTGCCAGTGACCAATTACAGATTAGTCACAGTTTCCATCAAACAATAGCAGGCAGAGAATCTTAGCTCCACAGCTGGGTGTAATACACAACAAGTTATAAATATAGCTACTCTGAGGTAGACAATTAATTCTAGTTAGCAAATTTAGCATTTTAGGGGACCTTTGGTGCCCTTAGAATGAATCAATCAAATACAGATTTATTGTGTATAGTGGCACTACCACGTGAAATGTCTATGAAAAATTAAAGAAAAAGTTACTGAAAAGTTTTTGAAAAAATAAAAAATGGGTCAGCTGGACGGTGATAGACCGTTTGAAATTGAAGCCTTTGTAAAACATTTGTCTCGACTTCACTGAAGGCGGTGTCCTGCTGTCAGAATTTCGAAGGTGTTACTCACCTAACTTACAAATGTATAGGGAGCTAATGGAGAGGCCCATCATAATCCATAGCACTACAAAATGAAGTATCTGAAAGTCACACTTCATATACTGAGTGACACATCTCGTACTGTCTCTCTGCACTGTCGCAATGTCCAATAGTTTCCTATCACAACCCTCGTGTACAATATACCAAAGATATATATTTCTAACACCACAACATATGTATTATCATTGGATAGGTAATAGAATAATCTTTCAGATGAATGCAACTTGTAGCAGCAGAAAATGAAGCATACAAAAGTTACACTGCAAACAATGACATGCATTCTCAAAATGTGATTCATTCAAAAATTAGTGCTATATAATAGTAGTTTGTCAAAATGTAAACAAACTCAAAGACAGTTGCAGCTTACTGTCCACCAAGCAGTAGCAGAGCAGTTTTATAATAATAATAATCCACAAGTTAAATGGCAGTGATCTTCCTTTTATCATTCATGTCATGTTTATTGTGAGCAGGGCGGACAAATGGTTATCATACGTAGACAGGTACAGAAAGAAACTGAAATTTTCTATAAAAAGAACACGTTTACCTATCAATGGCATGTATTTCCTATTGTTGCTGTTTCTGCCAGGAAGAAACAGTTTCTGCCCGGCATAAATCAAACAACCCTGTAGGTAATTATTAATCAAATGTTTTTTGGTGAATCATAGTTACAGATCATTAAGGGTTATGATGGAAGTAAAATATTTACATGTTTACTATTCACTGAAAAAAAACAGCTCCACAGAACTAATTATAGTTATCGTTAAGATGTTTAACCTAGTTCCATTATCTGACATTGTGCCAACAGATTGGTGTATTGGGATCATTAAGCCTATATAATTATTATATAAACATAGCAGCATACACTGGGACAGTGTGACTGCTGCCTGGCTAAATGGATGCAATGGTGCTTTGAAGTTAGTTCTTCTGCCAACTATCCTTTTCACACAAGCCTATAGGTTTAGTACCTGCCAGCACACTACTGAGCCTAAACTACCATGCAGATGTGAAAAACGTGCTGATGTATTTGAACTTGATCCACTAATTAACTGTCCACCAAGCAGTAGCAGAGCAGTTTTATAATAATAATAATCCACAAGTTAAGTGGTAGTGATCTTCCTTTTATCATTCATGCGATGTTTATTGTGTGCAGGGCGGACAAATGGTTATCATACGTAGACAGGTACAGAAAGAAACTAAAATTTTCTATAAAAAGAACCACATACCTAAACAAAGCGAATGTAATAGGTGAAGAACAGGCAGTGTTCAGATAGGGGTATTGGTTGAATTGTATTTGTCTTGACACAAAAGGCTTTATTGTGCCTTAACTATGTCAACTCTTCTAATGGTTGACATTTTGGTTGTTTCAGGTGTCAACTATATTGTGAATCTGTAATTATTAGTCTATATTGATACAATTGATTTACACAGTACCATGTCTACACAAGGCATGGCAAGCATAAACAGAACAGTAGAATGCATTTGATATAAATAAAGTGTAGGATATTTCACTCTATAGTTGTCCAGAATATTAATTTTCTATGTTTGTCACCTACAGGTGACAGAATATTAATTTTCTATGTTTGTCACCTACAGGTCTCTACAGACAATACATCTTTAACCAATAGACACCAAAGTCACACCATTTTATAATAATTAAATGAACATCAAAATAAACACAACTTGCAATTATAGAAAATCAATAGTTTTGAAGATACAGTTTAAAAGTGTTAGGCAACTGTTCAGTCTAACAGGGGTCAAGTGTGTCTACTCTGCTTGGGTGCTGTGACCAATTAAAGATTAATCAAGGTCTCAATGGCCTAGGCTGTAGAAATTAGTCACAGCTTTTAACTTTGTGGCACATTACACATATACTGTTGGGTGGGTGATCTCAAGGGCCCTTCTCAAAACCACATCACTAGATAATGTAAACCTTTTGCACTTTGGGGGCCCCTTAGGTGCCCTTAGAATGATTCAATCAAATACAAATTTCTTGTATATAGTGGCAGCACCCTAAGATACATCTATGCAAAATTAGAAAAAAAGTTGCTGAACAGTTTTTAAAAAAATAGGCCAAATGTTACATTTTTACCAGTTTTGGGGTCCTTGGAGGCCCTAGGGAGCCCTTAAAATTATTCAATCAAATACAGATTTCTTAGAGAAAAAGTTGCTGAACGGTTTCTGAGATACGGCAGCTAACGGCCGACGGTGGACGGCGGACGCAGAGTGATGGCAATAGTCCCTTGGACCTTCGGCCAAAGGACTAAAAACAGTTGTTGGTATTGTCTATCGACCACCTAGTACAAACATTACCACTTCTACTGAACATGTCATGAATATTATAGAAACTCTTAAGGTTGAAAATAAACAGTGTTACATAATTGGTGATTTTAATATTAATATTAATTTTAATATTAATTACTTAATTATGGTAGCCACACGGAAACTCAAGATTACATAGATGCAATGTTTCAACATTCATTTATACCCCTTATCAATAAGCCCACTAGAATAAAAACTACTGCCACGGTCATAGATAATATATACAGCAATTATGTACTTAGCACAAACTATCAGTTCCATGGAATAATATATACATATATTTTTACTAAACAAACCAATGACACAAAGGTAGATACAGTAATAAAGAATAGAATATATAATGAACAGACTACTACTACATTTAATGAGAGTATTGATCAGATAAGATGGAATTAAATCTATGCTTTCAGAGTTCCTCAAGAAAGATATTCTAAGTTTCTTAATGAAATTTTATTTGTATACAATAAATCATTTCCACTTATTACAAAAACTAACAGGGCAAGAAAACATAAACCATGGATTACTAAGGGATTTAGACATTCCATTAGAACTAAACACAAGTTGTAAAAGTATTACTTTTAAAAATGGGCCAAGAGGCCCTGAAGTCCTTTGGACTATATGTGACCTCGGCTGACCAAATGAATGATAAGTTGGAAAAATTGTAACATTGTTTTCTTACATTCTTATAAAGGTTGGGAAGGGTGCTTCACACGGTTTCAAAAATTATGACTGCTACAAAATTGGCGAAGTTATTAAGCATTGAACATGGTAGGGGTCAAAAAGTGAAATGAAAAAAACGGCTGTTGAAGTTTTACATTATATATGCAAATGGATTGCAAACAGCATGTATGTTATGTTGCAGTGATACACTGGAAGTACAAATGTGCTGCTACAAAACTTATCTAGTTATGCCAGATTATGTCTTTATGTGTAAACAAAATGATAACACAACATGACTGAAGGTTTTGCATATGCACATGGATAGCATGGAAATGTTGAGTGTATGGCATTCAAAGTTGGCTTATAATATGTATGTTATTAATGTATAGTGCCATGACACACTAGAAATTTGGTGCTTAGCTAATTATATCATTATACCTGTAATGATACAAAAGGTGTATGATATTAGAATGTCTCACCCCAGTGCCTACAACTCCTGTAGGCTGGCAAAGCACTCACTCTCCCACACTGGGCAATAAACAACACTTCAGCCCTGGCCACACTAAGACTGATCAACAATAAACTGTGGCCATGAGTGACCACTCCAGTCAGTGCTCACTGACCACACACTGACCTAAATTCAGTGCCAGGCTAGCCACCCCAGTGATCAGAGATAGGGCACCACCCTGTTACACATAGAGATCAGTGCAGGAGGCTTAGAGCAGTAGGGAAGTATTAGAAAAATTTAGCATTTTGGAGGGCCCTAAGGTGCCCTTAGAATGATTCAAATACAGATTTCTTGTATATAGTGGCAGAACCCTAAAATAACAAGCGTGTATATGCCACAACGCCAAGAATTCCTCGTACATTTTAAATGCTACTTGGTAATAAACAGCCTGAATCGAATCTGAATAAGTCAGTTTTGGGGGCCCTGGGGGCGCTTAGAATGATTCAATCAAATACAGATTTCTTGTGCATAGTGGCAGTACCCTAAGATACGTCTATGCAAAATTAGAGAAAAAGTTGCTGAATAGTTAACGACGCACGGCGGATGCAGAGTGATGGCATAAGTCAGCTGGACCAATCTATGGCTTAAAATTAATAAACTTATAAATATAATATAAATAACACATTGAACTACAGTGCTCACATTTAATATATATGAAATAAAATATCTAAGAATATTGGCGTTATAAAAAAGGTGATGAACAAATTAGATAAAAGCCTATTGGTAAATCTATATTATATGTTTATCTACCCATATATTACCTATTGTAATATTGTTTGGGGAAGGGCCCCCAGTATATATATTAGCCATGAGCCAGAGGGTTTGTCGGTACATTTTTAGGGACGAATGCTCATAGTGATTTTTGGATAGGCCTACATCCCTAGAGTTGGAAAATAGGTGATAGCATTGCAGCACTCCCAGCTTTCTGTGAGAATTCATTCTTTTTCACATTGTCCCCATAACAGCACCAACAAGTTTTCTATGAAATTGCTAATGGAGGGCTCATACACAAACTACTATGGAATATTGACTATACATCTCAGTAGAATGAAAATTTGATACGATGTGGTTTAAATGCTTTCCACATGTATCTAAATTAGTTTCATATTTTGAGAATTGTGGATGTTGTGGTATTTTATCTACCACATCTCAAAATGCAATCCACAGCATTCAGGTTTTCAACAAAAAATCACTTAACATTCTGGCTAATAACCACATGTATCCTCATTTGAGGTTCTTATTGCACCAGAATGTTGGCTTACATATCTAGTTACAGAAATTATGTGATAGCATTGCAGTACATGCATTCTTTTGTGTGAAATCACTCTTTTTAATCCTTTCCCCATTTCCGTGAAAACTAATTTTCTATGGAAATTGCTGAAGGTGTGGTCACATACAAACAATTATACAATAGTTATTATACATCTTATGGGTCTGACAATTGTACATAATATGGCTGAAGTGTCATATACATGTGAAAATGGTTTTAATACCTTGAGAAATGTGGATTTTATGGCATTTTATCTACTGCGTCTCAACATGCAATCCACACCATTCAGGCATTCAACAAAAGAAATCACTTAACTAGTAACCTCACGTGTCCACATTCAAGGTTCTTGTTGCAACAGAATGGTCAATGGACTTCAGTTTTTATTATGTGGGCACAGTCTGTACATTTTATTTTAGTTATATGTATTATCCTGACATTGGAATTTGTAGTTGTTGTCATTGAGATAAAATTACATTTTCTTATGTTAGCCACCTAAAGTTCTGACTGTAACACTAACCTACATACAATGGACTTGCTGTATACATTCATATTATACAGGTACACAGTATTGACTTGTACTTGTAGGCTGTAGCTGTAGTAACACTATGCACAGAGAACATTTCACATGCTTAATTCACTGTCGTTAATTGAGGTTGAGGTGTTTAGTAATCATAGCCATCATACAGTTCATCCTCAGCTACACTTTCATCATTGTCAGCACTAGACACCTGAGTTCACAGTCTTGGAGTCTGCAAATATCAGCAGTGTTCTGCCCAGGTTCTCAAAAGGGCAGGGTGCCATTTCAGAAAAATGGCACAGACGCGGTGAGCAATAGCTGATAAGACATGTGCGACGCGTGACTAAATAGTTAACATGACCCATATTTAACAGTGTTTTGCCCAGGTTTTCAAAAGCCATTTTAGTAAAGGGCACATAGAGTGCAGTAAGGAATGGTTAAAAAGGAACTTGTGACATGCGACTAAATAAAATAATTAACAAGACATAGTAGTAGTAGCTTGTAGTTTAATATCATGCTACTTACATAAAGTATATTATGTACACAGTGTATACATATATTTATGCATTATAATATTGGCTTGGGCAAGCATTTGTAGAACAAAACACAATATTTAGCTTTACATGACTTTTTATTTTTTGGCAATCAGCATAATATTCAATAGACATAGAGAATATTATACAGGTAATATGTGTGCTAAATTTCTTTGGGCTAGGTTTAACATAAATTGAGATAAACTGTTAATATTAACAAATATACAAGCAACCTAGTAATTTTGAAAAAGGACATTTAAATAAATATAAATGTGGACAAATGGATGATTATAAATTATAGTATATATACAGTCAATACAACATACAGCTGTATTTTATTTTATTAAATTGACATGTCTTAACTTTATTTGAGTTTTAGCAAAACACGATATTCAGCATGACATAACATTTTATGTATAAAATAAACAGAAAAGTAATTATTACTACACATAATTTGAAGCCACTGTTTAATGGTACCCCTCCGAATAATAATTATTACAGGTAGCTACTGCTAAACGCTTTGGGAAAAGAAGACGCAAGCCGCCAACAACCTTAGCATCCTTGGCTAGTCCGCTACACACGCACGTGACGTCGTGACCTAGAAATGGCACGCCTTGCAACGAGCATGAGCCGACGTCATGTGCCAGCGGATCGTTGCATATTGAGGGGCAGCAGGTTCTTTTAACGCGGACAATACGCAATTATTCACTGCTATTGTTGAGCTTTTATATTAAACGTCATTACTTATCATTATATATCGGTACATTAACAAATAAAGAGTGTATGAATAAAACATAATTTTTATCACACGTGCCGGCTTCAAAAGTCTGTCTCGACTAGGCTGGTCTACCAAAGTTTGGCGCCTCCTCAGATCAAATCGTATTTTAATAAGTTTTGCAAGTATCAAGTGATTAAGAATTGAACAACTAATCTAACGGTAGAAGTCATCCTGCGATCAGACTATAACTTTTGAAGATTCGAACAAAATAAGGAATGCTTGGCGATATGTATAGTCGAGGCGCTCCGCAAAAGTCCGGCGCTCTGGTTTATCCACTTTCGAAGGTCGGCGTCTCACGATTAAGAATTTAATGGCGACCGGAATAGGAGTCGAGATAGGGGCGCTTGAACAATCGAAATGACCGTGTCGCGCGATTGGGATACGTAGTCGACATCGGGGCGCTTGCACGCGATCGAGTGTCTGCAAGCACCCCGATCTCATGACGTATACATTCCTGATTGCGGGATGCACTCATATGGGAACAATCTAACCGTGCATGTGGCACTATCAGGATACGTTTCGAGATCGGGACGCTCGCAAATTAATAATTATATACACGATCGTGTAACCGTCTGTAGCCACGAGTAGGGTTACATACAAAATATAGCAGGGCGTCGTATAAAAAAGCCAGAGCGTTATTTTTGCCTTTTGCCGTTATTTTTGCCTTTACCAGGCCATCACTGAAAAATGGCAGGGTGTAGATCCTATTACCAAACACTGTCTCCAACCTCAACTAAGGACTTAGTGAGTTAAGCATGTGAAATGTTCACAGTGCATAGTGTGCATTATAACAGCTACAAGTCAGTACTGTGTACCTGTATAATTTGAATATGTACAACAAATCCATTGTACGTAGGTTAGTGTTACAGTCAGAAGTGTGTGCTGACAATGACGAAAGTGTAGTTGAGGGTGAACTGGATGGTGGCTATGATTACTAAACACTGTCTACAACCTCAACTAAGGACATAGTGAATTAAGCATGTGAAATGTTCACAGTGCCAGGGCTTGACATTAACTCACATAAAGCACTTGTCCAGTAGGACAAGTACTAATTCATGTTTACTTGTCCCAACATAAATTTACTTGTCCCACCAAAAAATTGCTTTAAGCATACATTGCCAGTGTTATTGCTATAACTGGCTCTGGGATTGTACCTTTCAAATTACGAACGTTGTTACAGGCTTACTAAACACAACTTAGCAGGCAGTATACCTTCAACATAGTTAGTATACAGTGTAGTCTTAAGAACATTATATTAATTAATAAATTAAAAACTTGGAACAGACTGCCTCCTTGTAACTAATTAAACTGCAAAGCTAAATGTGTCGTGACATTTTACTGAACACAATTCTATATCAGCACTATGCACAACGTTCTGAATCATCGTCTCTACTAATAATACAAAATATTGTTTGTAATAAATTCCAGATACAGTTATGTAATTGGACCTAGCCATGCATGCTACCTGGCAATTCTGTTGATATTTACAACCATAACTTTTATTTAAGCAATTGAATGCCTTTATGAAATTATACACATTTATTTTGAATGTCCGTATGTCCATACAGTATTCACACAGGGAACACTCTCCTCTTTATATATTCTGACAGGCTTTATGTTGAATTTTGCATAGGCACACATTATTTTATAGTTTAAACTTTAAACAAATAATAAACTAGCTAGTTAGTTAACAGTTGCCTCTTTCTGTAACTGGTTACCCAAGTCACCAAGTGATGTAAGAATGGACAGTACAGGGGTGCCTACATAGGACATTGTACCTATTGCTTTAGCCTTTAGGCAAAATCATCATTCACTTGCTACAAGTTATCATTATTTTGCCTGCAGTAGAGCAGCAGACTGTAAGCAGGGGCAGAGCAAGGGGTTAAAGTGGCATCATGCACAATTTGTTTGATGGCTAATGCCCATTAATATATAAAAACAAGGACCCAAATGTCAGTCGCCCACAGGCAGGACAATAATTAACGGACAAAGTTCTAAAAGACAACAACCAGACATATGCAAACCGGAGGAGCTACTCCGAGGCAGTGATAGAGGGGGCAAGGAGAAAAGAGAGAGTGTTTATGGGCGATTCAATTCTGAGAAAAACAGACAAGACTATATGCGAGGGGAAGGACGTTGTTGTATGTCTACCGGGGGCTAGAATAGAGCATGTGACTGAAATGGTAGAGAACGTATTGGGGCATGGCAAGGGAGGGTCTATACTAGTACACGTTGGGACAAACAATGCAGACAAGGAGGGAACAACTGGGATAGTTCAGAAGTACAGATATCTAGTAAGGAAGCTAAAGAAGACAAGAGTGGAACAGGTTGTTCTCTCAGGAATTTTGCCAGTAATGGGAGGAAGGGGGGCATCATACAGAGACTGTAAGAGGATGGCGATCAACGCACTAGTTGAGCAGATGTGTGAAGAAGAGGGCGTGGGATTCATAGATTTATGGGGGTACTTTGTTGGGAGAGAAGATATGTACACGAGATATGGCCTCCGTCTAAGTGGAAAGGGGGCAGTAGTATTCTCAGAGAATCTGCTGAGATCTGTTGACAGTGGGACAGGTTGCATCTATTTAAACTAAATTCGCAGGGGGGACTCGCAGAGAAGCCTGAAACTGGAGGCATAGATAAAGACAGCAAAAATAATTCAGCAAAGAACAGTCTGGAAAACTGTTCTGAAGCTGGATATAAATGTGTTTGTTTAAATGCAAGGAGTATAGTAAACAAAAGAAATGAACTAAACATTATGATAGAAGATATTGACCCTCACATAATAGGTATAACCGAATCATGGGCAACCACCAATGTATCAGATGCCGAATTGGGACTGACAGGATATGTAATGTTTAGGAAAAATAGAATAGGAAGAAGGGGAGGTGGAGTTATTTTATATATTAAAGAATCTATCCAGGCTTATGAAATAAAATTAGACAGAGAAGCAGATTGCGAAGAAGCTGTTTGGTGTAACATAGTTACAGGAAACTCAACGTTAACGGTTGGATTAGTTTATCGAAGTCCAAACATAAGCATAGAAGAGAATGAAAAAATACAAAACGCTATAAGGGAAGTGAGCAAACGGGACTGTGTTATTATGGGGGATTTCAACCATGGGCATATAAAATGGAAATCTCTACAGAGTATGGGTAGTGAGGACCACAAGTTTTTAGTTTTAGTACAAGATAGTTTCCTTTCTCAACATGTGCTAGAACCAACCAGGGGAGAGAATGTGTTAGACATAGTTTTGTCCTCACTGAATGAATTAGTTGACAATGTCAGGGTATGTGAGCCACTGGGGAATAGTGATCACAACCAGATACATTTCACCATCAAAGTAAAATCAGAAAGGAATAGTAAAAAGCAGTACAGGAGAAATTTCCACAAAGGAAAATATAAGGACATAAGGAAATATTGAGCAAAGATAGACTGGAATAATACACTGAAGAATAAGACAGCAACAGAATGCTGGAATATCTTAAAGAGTGAAATTGAATGCATCATCCTCAAATTTGTTCCCTTAAAAAAACACGGGAAACGGTCCAAAAAGAAACACTTATCGAAAGAAGCCATTATAAAAATTAAGTATAAACAAATGATGTGGAAGTCATATAGACGTACTGGAAATGACGAAGACTACAACATTTATAAAGAAGCACTAAACCAAGCTACAGCTGAAATTAGAAATTCAAAGAGAAGCTATGAACATAAATTAGCTTGTAATATAAAACATGACAGCAAGAGTTTTTATGCATATGTTCGAAGCAAACAGAAAGTTCAGGATAAGGTCGGTCCTCTAGAAGATAGTGCTGGAAATATAATATCAGAAGGATTCTTAATGGCAGAAGACCTGAATGAGTATTTTAGTTCAGTGTTTACCAGAGAAGACACTAGTTCACTGCCAGTACCAGAGGCTAAGTTCAAGGGGGCAGAATCAGACTATTTAAGACAGTTAATAGTAACCCCAGAAATGGTAGCTAATAAAACACAGAACATAATAAATATATTAGACAAACTGATGCGCACACCCCTCCCTCCCCCTGCTCATGAAACGGACAGGCCCTCCCCCAAATGAAGTCTATTCCATACGTCTATCGTGGCTTTGTAAAGGTGTTTTTGTTATTTTATCGAAATGGTGCTAGTTGCTGCAATAGATTGTTTCATATGTATACTGCAGTAGCCATTACATTTCGGTCTTATAGACTGCATGGCCAAGCATACTGGTGTGTTAAATATAGAAATGCCTACACTAGTTTTACTGGGACAAATACTTTAATTATGTGTGAAGTTGTGTTCTGAATAAATGAGATGTATGCATGTATGTTATTTTGTATCTTAATAAATGTATTTATTTACAAAAAGTGTTGATGTTGACTGTTTTTATATAACACACAGATAGGCCTTCTACAGTCCATGTATAATACAATATTGCAATGAAGTCTGACTTAATATTGATCAAATTATTTGTTAATCACACTTTTGTGGCCTGATCTTAAGCAAATCGAAGCAGACATTTAAATGTTGATGACAGTTTATTAATATATCCTTTATACTTTTTATTATATCAAGATAGTCACACTAACTGTTATGCTACATAACATAAATATCAGATTTATTTTAATTTTACTCAACACGAAAAGTCCAGCAGAACATATACAAAATAAGGAATAGAGTCAAGTAGTGCTTGTTAGGATACTCCAATTCGCCCCCCCCCCCCTCATGAGCCATATATGGTATTGAATCATGCGTCCTAATGTGTTATGCAGTTTTAATAAAAACCTGCACCAATTCGTCCATAAGGTTATTTATGTACTCAATATTGAATAACTAATCCGTCAAAGTTGTGCAAACTGTTGTTCTGAATGGAGTACTTACAAAAATAGACCAACAAAATCCAACTCGCGAAAAAAGACGCCTGTGGCTGTGTCAAAAAGCGGGCGTCCGACTAACATATATATGATTAAAATTTTGAACATGACTCAATACGAGCTCGTTCTAATGTTGATCCTGAAGGGCCACAGGATTTGTTGATCGGGAATTATATTAAATATTGTTGGACTTCGAGTTCAACGTCGACCCGAAGTGTCAGTTGCTCTCGGCTGCTGCTTACCTCACACATATTACACTCAGTAAGCATTAAAGTTGTGTAACTAGCATGGCAGTTTAATGTCGGGTTAAAATGTAGTCGACTTTTACAAGGGATCAAATGTAAACAAGTACAGCTTTGCGCAACACTACAGAAAATACCGGCGCCATTTATTTTCATGAAAAACTGTGTCGTAGGTCATTGGCTGTAAGTTTATATACGTGAAATCACCACATTGCCGGTACATATACAGCTGTACAGCTAATATGGTTTTAGTTAAAACAGCATTACCTGTACATCAAAATTAGAATACTTATAAATATGCAATTGAAACCAAAAACAAGCACCTAGATTTATATAAATAGTTCACTGAAATTATACTGGGCATAATTTGTTCATATTCGATCGTGAAAATTGATATAACAGTCGTTATTACAAATGTACAGGTAATGCGGTATTATGAGGCACTGTACAGGCAATGCGGTAGATAGTGTTATATGTATATATACTGCACTACCTGGGTATATAAAAACGTATCTTTAATATATATATATATAAGATACACTTTTATATACCCAGGTAGTGCAGTATGCAGTCCTCAGGATTGCTCAAAGCGCTTTACACTTTACTCCTTGGCAGACCTGTTCAATCGAACACCATCTCGACTTCTCTGGGAATGCAGAGAAGTCGAGATTATACATATATATATATATATATATATATGTATAATACCAGTGTTTCCCCTGATATATGACAAGCAAGACTTCAGCCCAAAGGACTAAAAATTGTAACATTGCATTCTTACATTCTTATAAAGGTTGGGCAGGATGCTTTCAGTTTCAAAAATTATGACTGCTACAAAAATTGGCAAAGTTATGGAGCATTGAACATAGTAGGGGTAGATATGGCATGGTACAGTGGAAGTACAAATGTGCTGCTACAAAAACTTATCAAGTTATGCCACATTATGTGTTCATGTGTAAAACTAAGAGGACAGATTATTTGAGAACAAAAGTTAGACTAAAGAAAATTAACTAGGCTAGACCAATACACATATTTACAGCTGGCCACTCCACTCAGAGCCTACCAAGTGATCAGGGCAAAGTTCACTATCCAGTTACATCAGTAGGGTGGCTCCCATGATACTTACAATGAATATTATGTTGTAGTTTATGTGCTTATGATGGTAAAAAATACTGTCTGTCTGTTATAAATAGAGATCAGTGGGACTGCAGGTGGGAGCAGCAGAGAAACAGGGGGACAATTTGGTGACATTTACAACAACATTAGTGATGATGATGTAGACATTTTCTTGAAAATGTATGTTCTACTATATGCTGATGACACTAGAATGATTCAATCAAATACAGATTTCTTGTGTATAGCGGAACTATGTCAACTCTTCTAATGGTTGACATTTGGTTGTTTCAGGTGTCAACTATATAGTGAATCTGTAATTATTAGTCTATATTGATACAATTGATTTACATAGTACCATGTCTACCCAAGGAATGGCAAGCATAAACAGAACAGTAGAATGCATTTTATATCAATAAAGTGTAGGATATTTCACTCTATAGTTGTCCAGAATAAAAAATTTATATGTTTGTCACCTACAGGTGACAATACATCTTTAACCAATAGACACCACAGTCACACCATTTTATAATAATTAAACGAACATAAAAATAAACACAACTTGCAATTATAGAAAATCAATAGTTTTGAAGATACAGTTTAAAAGTTTCAGGCAACTGTTCAGTCTAACAGGGGTCAAGTGTGTCTGCTCTGCCTGTGACCAATTAAAGATTAGTCAAGGTCTCAATGGAACAATAGCACTAGGCTGCAAAGTGGAGTGAGGCTGCTGGCTGTTTCTGGCACATTACACAAAATCTAGTGTTGGGGGTGGTCTCAAGGGCCCTTCTCAAAACCACATCATTAGATAATGTAAAACTTTTGCACTCTTGGGGGCCCCTTAGGTGCCCTTAGAATGATTAAATCAGATACAGATTTCTTGTGTATATTGGCAGCACCCTAAGATACACCTATGCAAAATTAAAAAAAAAGTTGCTGAACAGTTTCTGAGATATGGCAGCTAATGGCGGACGTCGGACGCAGAGTGATGGCAATAGTCCCTTGGACCTTCGGCCCAAAGGACTATAAGGACACAATCTGAGTGGAAACCACACGTCAACAAGATGAAACAATCATGATTACTGACTTTTATCAATCATGATTACTGCATTTATCAGTAGTGTCTTGTTGTTTTATATCTTCCCCTCTATATTCAAGAGTAAAGGTTAAAACATACCTCAGAATGCACCATTTTTAAGCTAGTTTTAAAAAATCTCCGGGGAGGCATGTCCCCACACCCCCATAGCAACACTTCGCACCTGCGGCACTCTCAAAGCCATCCCCTACCACCTTACCCATCATTTCACCCAGGGGAAACTCTGTAATACCTATATATATATATATATATATACATATATGAAGGGTTTCAGGGCAAAATGCGATAAACACAATTTTTTTAATTTCGCCCAAACCAGGACTAAATGTTTCTTTAAAGGCCATATCCTGGGAGAAAACAAATTGCTAATAAGTATAAAAATATGCATGTACATGTGTTCTGCAATATAATGACAACCCCGAAACCACACGTTTGCTGAAATATTTATAAAATTGACATTAAACAGGAACTGTCTTGGTGCAGGCTTCGAAAAGTCTGTTTTCCGGAAATGCCGCGAGGGGCAGAATCGTGACATCAGTTGTGGAAAACATTCCCGGGATCGCAAGCGTTCTCGGCAGCTGGATTTCCTTGGTGGATATTTGAACTGGTAAACATTCATTCACATACAGAAATAGTGAACAAATGTGTTGTTGGAAACTGCTACAATTCGAATCTGACTGGCTATTCAGTGCACGAATTTCCCAAAGAGGCAGTTACTCGTCAGAAATGGGAACGTTTTGTTCGAAGCGGCAGGGCTGACTGGACCCATGCTACGGCAACTAGCATTATTTGTGGTTCGCATTTCGTTGCGCCTGACGACTTCGAAGGCATCGTACAATGGAATATGGGTTTCAGGCGTAAGTCAGATGAAAAGAAATCTGCCGTTCCTTCGAAGAACACAACAGAGGCGAAGGCAAATCGGTTACCGGCGAATCTGTGCAAATGGGCCCGGTCAGTTATCGGGGCTTCTTCACTGGTTCATGTCTACATACGGTGCCACAACGTGCTGACTAACATCAACATTGTCGATCTCGGCAATGTCATCCTCACTGTCACCGAAATATATGTGATTAAATGTTTCGTGATCCGCGTCAAAATTGACATCGCTCTCTGAACTACTCGAGTAAGCCGCCATTTGTATCGAGTTGTTTACATGACACCGTGCGACTGCGCAGGGCCGCAGGCCTGAAGCCGCTGCACTAACTCACGGCGGAACCACGACTGACGTCACGTTTCAGCAACAAATGCAAACCCGGCATCGTTCAGGAGTTTCCGTAAAATGGCAAATTTAAAGGCTCTTTTTATGTTGTATGCTCATATACGATATTTCAACATTTTGGCAATATCATCATTTGAAAGGCCATCAGCCATTTGTCATAAAGGGACAGAGCACATTTTACCCCAGGATATGGCCTTTAAACACACGTTGAGCTAGGATATTTTCTAATTTATACAAAAATGCAATAAATCCCCACGAAACAACATGCACAAGAGCGTTTGTTTTCAAAACACAATAAGCACCATCCATCTTTTTTTTAATCAAAACACAATATATCCATGTTCAGCCAATCAGCACGTGCAACTACGCAGAGTGACGTATGTATGAATATACAGCGTTTTGTTAAAAAATCATCTAAAATCATGTTTTGTGTAACAAATGTGCAACAAATATTTGAGAGTTTGCCACCATTCTCTATGATTTTGGATTCTAAATATATATCAACTTAATTTACAAGTTGTTATTTAAACTTTGAGGATGAAGCACAAAAATGACTTTTTCTCAAAATGAAGAAAATGGATATATTACATTTTGTCCTGAAACCCTTCATATATATATATACATATCCAAATATTCATTTAGACAGCCTTATCAACTTATGCAAAGTGTAAGTGTATTAATTATGTCATCATGGCATAATACACTTTTGTTGGTTAATATTGTGTCATGTTTGATCTATCACTAAACAAATTATCACAATGCTTTATCATGTGTCAATATTTCCACATGTACACTGTTTTGGGGAACTGGCGGGATAACACAGTGATACGGATTATGAAATTCATTTTAAAGTCTAAGTGAAATTGTTTCCAATTTTCTTAAAACTTTGTATGGAACTTAAAGGAAATAAAAATAAGGCATTAACTAAAATCCTTTTTCCATGTGTACACACAGTTTAACCTTGTATGTAACATTTGACAACACTAAAAAAATACAGAAAAATACATTTGTAGCATAAATTCGATTTTAAACCCGTCTGTGTAGCGATTCCCGCGGAAAATAAAATTTAATGAGCTAGGCAATCACGTGGTATCGGGACGTCACTTATGACCCACACTCGCATCAGGTCGACCCTTTCCATGCATTCAGAGCATATTTACAAGTATAGCTTTTGGGTCGAAACGAGCGTCAGAATGAGTTATTGTGCAATATTCCGATGAAATACAAACACTAGTCATCATAGAGGAACAAGCAGTTATCTTACCGTTCCACATGAATCAAATTTTATTCAAAACAATGAATGCGAATGTGCCTACAAGTCGACTAGGTTTCGCCGAGCTTGGGCTCGTTTTCAGAATAATTATATCGAATGCAACCAACGAGAGATAATCTACACCAATAAACATACATAGCAAACATATATCGTATCCAGCTACAGAAAGTTTCTGCACTCCAAGGGAATCCCTGAATATATACAACAATTTACTGCCAAATGCCAACGAATGTACAGCAATTGTTCAGTCTGTTTCAACAATTGTATTGTTAATATGTTACACATTAGTTACTTGTGTAGGCCTACTGATTTGAAAAAGTACAGTTTGTGTTTATCAGTAAACTCTGAAATTGTCTTGACAGTTCACTAATTTGTTATCAGAATGTATTTTTCCCAAACAAAATAATGTATAGACATACTGCTGAAATATTAAATAGCTATGTATGTAATGCTTAATGTTTCTCTGAGAACAAAGTACAGGGATTACATGGATATTTATATTGATTAATAAAAAATGATCCATTTATTAATTCATGCCTATGTCATGCCATGCCCATGGGCTGTCGCCATGTTTTCATGGTCGCGCTTATTTTAATTGACTAATTTAATCAGTTCTACAATCTGACACAAACACATGTACAATTATTATATATTATTATATCTGACACTGCGGATAACACTGACACATAAACCCAACAAACAAGTTTGGCCGTTCACATCATGTCAAGCAAAACATACGCATGTACAAATGGAGGCATTCCAAAATGGAAATCCAATGTTCCACCTACTTTACTAACAAGACTAGACAAGAATGAACCTGAGTTGACGCCGCGCGTGCAGTCACTGTTTGAAAGTGAGTGTTCAACGCTTCTAAACATTATATTTAAAAGAAATGGAACTCTTAAAAGTTATGCCATGTCGAGTACAGGGCAATATATATATTTTGGGAGCTTAATGCGTTGCTGTTTTTTTTGTAGAAATGATGATGAAATATAAGAAACGTTTACTTACCAGGACAGTTAAATATCACGTCTACCCGCCAGTAGTTCAGCCAACACGTTTAAGAACTGCGAGTGAAGGTCATTATGCTATAGTCATTTCATCGAAAATCTGTCACCCACGCGCAATCGTCCATATTGGTGGAGCCTATGCTCGTTATAGTATGTTACTTGGACTTAGTTCCTCCTGTTCCTTTCGGAACAGGAGGAATATATAAAATGTTTATGGTATGTACTTAGTAATTAATATGTTTGTATAATATGTTGTAATATATGTAACACATCGAACTGTCCCTTTCTTAATCCACTAACAATGTTGTCACATATATACTGGTATGTGTGACAACAATGTTAGTGGATTACCAGGGTAGTTGTTTTGGTATGTTTAATTGCATGTACACACACAATTAAATAGCCCTACTGCATGGTTCGTAATACTTATTAATATATTAATTGTACTTACGTGATTAAACCAACGACACTAGCCAATTGCCACCTGTATAATTTTACACATGCATTACATACAAAACCAAATAATGTTGTGCCTTTGCTAACTTAATTTGTGTCTAGATTTATCTAGACACTTAATAAAAAAATTCCAACCACAAACGGATCGCGTGATGAATGCCGGCGTAATGTATATATGCATATATGTATATGTTGGATAAGTGTATTCGATGAAGGTTAGTGCTTAGTTAGTTTTTAGTTTTTAAAATATGTTTGGGAGTTAATTAGATCTTAGTCTTTACAGTGTGACGTCATGATTTGATTATTTATTATACATAGAACAGTCCTTCTAATGCAAACCATTCTTTAATAAATACATTCTTAATATTGTGTTATGATGCAATGTGGAAAATTGAATTGTCAGTCAGTGGCGCGGGAACGAAATTCATATTGGGGGGCTAACGGAGCTTCAGCATCACTGAAAAATGTTCGCTGTCGCGTCGTCGCATATCTTCACATCTTCCTTCACCTTGTGGCTGTCTCGGTTGGCTCGACTTTGACATCGGAAAACGGGGGGTAGGGTGCTTTGGAAAACAATTTCGCCGCCGCGCCGCCTATTACTGGGAGGAGGGGCAGAAAACCACATGTCTGCCCTCCAATTGCACACACCTTTCACGGTCGACAAAAGTACACATTAATCGTCTCATAAAATTTAGATTTCCACCCGCCATTGATGCTCGCCACCCAAAACAAACATTCACGCTCACATTTAATGGGGGCAGAACCATATGTCCCCCCGGAGAAATTCCAGGGGGCAGCTGCCCCTTGCCCTCCCTGTTCCCGCGCCTATGTCATCAGCTTACCCTTAGTCTAAACACTCAGCTCCAACCAACAACCACTTGTTGGTAAGTGACACAATATCTCATTGCCACGGAATTGCGCGACGCACGAATTCGGGATACGCAACGACACACATTTTTGATAAGCAGTATAGTTACCGTACTCCACTATACTACACGCAACGAACCGAGACGGTTGACCCGGACGTACTAGCGTAGCACTTGGCTTAACCCAATTAACAAAGACGAGTGATTTATGCGATTCAATCGCGAATGTGTGGACTTGATAACATTCTAGTTGTTCTAGTTGTTTCCAGCACTCGGAAACGTTCTATTAACTGTCTAGTCTGTATATTTTGTGGTTACACATATAAGTTATGATCTTATGAGGTCTCATTCAACTAGTCAGCCTTTTTCAGAACATTATCGCCAAGCCGACCTTTCTATGCTGGCACTGGGGGTGGTCACTGCCAGGGTGCTTGTTGTCCTCAGTGGTTCTTTTACGTCCCAAATTGAGCCATTTATATGCATCGGATCCCTTTATATCTTGGCTGTAACTTACGGCGTAAGTTGCTGCCGCGTTTTGCCGATCAGATGCAAAGCTTGCGAGTTTGGTCTAGGCAACATTCACTACACCTAAGACATTCCACACGCGGCAATGTTTAGTTGACGGAAATACTGTAGACAAATAATTATATATTTTACTCTCCGCTGATCTAAGGTGGATGTCGCCAAGTAATATAAACCAAATAATTGTTATACTATGATGCACTGTGTGTAAATATTTTTGTAGTAATTATTTATTCGCCACAAAAGTGAAAATATGGTAATTATATATAATGATGTTTCTAAATTGTATTTATCCAGACAGATCACCAATTGTTTTCACATATATAATTACAATATATTACCGTACAATATATGTATATATATATATATACACAGTTAATACATGCTATATCCATTACATTATATTTGTTTGTTTAAATACAATTTAGAAACATCGTTATATAATTCCCATATTTTCATTTTTGTGGCGAATAAATAATTAATACAAAAATATAAAATAAATTACGAACAGTGCATCATAGTATAACAATGATTTGGTTTATATTACTTGGTGAAAACATATACAAAAAAGTGTTAAAAAAATCAATGGTTTGGTGTCGGGATCGAACAGGCGTCGCCCGATTACAAAATAAATGTCAAGGAACCAACGCCTTCACCAAATGAGCTAGCAAGACCGAATAAATTCGCTGACTGATTTAAGTTGTTATGATAAATTGTACACTCCTCCTTCATACATCGATATTCTAGTGATATTATAAGATTATAGACTTATACACGTTACTTTCTGTAGCTGGATACAATATATATTTGTTATGTATGTTTATTGGGGTACGTTATCTCCCGTTTATTGCATCAGATATAATTATTCTAAAAACAAGCCCAAGCTCGACGAAACCTGGTCGACTTGTTGGCACATTCGCAGTCATTGTTTTGAATAAAATTGAATTCATGTGGAACCGTAAGATAACTGCTTGTTCCTCTATGATGACTAGTGTTTGTATTACATCGGAATATCGCATAACTCATTTTGACGTTCGTTTCGATCCGAAAGCTATCCTTGTACACATGCTCCGAATGCATGGAAAGGGTCGGCCTGATGCGACTGTGGGTCATATGTGACGTCACATCTCGGCATCCCGAAAAGCGCGCCAAAAATATGCATATTCGAAAATGTCCGGATGCACAGCATAAAATGTGGAATTTCTAATTCATCGAATTTTTGTTGTTGTTGCTTGGTGGACATGGAAATAGATAGCAGGATGTAATATAATATGAATTCAAGTCATATATGTTTTTATTCCCTTTAAGTTGCGCGCAGCGCGCTATTGACCAATTGGGAGTGTGGAAGCTGGTTGTAATGGGGTCAGTACGACGTTCTCACTACGACGTACTGGCCAATGAGCATCGCGGTTCTCTGACACGAATAGCGCCTGATACACACCACCCTCGGTCCGAGAGCGGATCTGAGTGGCTGGCAAGCGGCCCCCGTCAGTACAAGACAGCCGCCTGCCAGCCGCTCTCCAACCGCTGTTGACCCATTGACAGAGTCCGTTAGTAATTTATCAGCAGTTGGGCCTCCCTCGGCTGGAGCACTGGGGTAGTGACATTTTGTAGAAACCACCTGTATGTCGGTTCGGAAGAAATAATTAGGCATTTCTAAGAAGAGTTGGCGAAGGCAATTATATTTAGATGGGAATGCGCTGGATAAATGAGAAACGTAGAAATTGTATAGAAAGGTATGTCGGACTCGACGCAGCCTAGAGGCGTAGAAACATTAATCCAATCTGCATAATTGGAAATGTAGAAATGGTATAGAAAGGTACGTAATAAGATCGGACTCGACGCAGTCTAGGGGCATAGTAACATTAATCTGCTCCGTCTCTACAAGTGATCGAGTGTTTATTTTCCTTTGTAGAAGTCGCAGTTGAGACAAAGGAATTCAATAGAGGGTACACTATAATTCACATTCAGTAGGCTGAAAGAAAACGCTTATCCTGCCGGATTGACAGGCAGAACGTTGTTAGGTTACACTGACGAGTACGTCCTTGTAGAGTCGTCGGAAGCCTTAAGAAGTGAAGCATGTGCAGTGGTCGACGGATGCATAAACACGCATGCGTGAAGGAGGTTTGCCGGGTAATAAAGAAGGGCTTTAAAAAGCAGATCACTGGATCTTGGGAAATAGACATTAGCTCTGTGTGGGGGGGGGCTGTGGGGGCAGTCGGCCGGAAGGGAGATTACCGGTGCGCGCGCACATTCAAGAACTTCCTTCCGATAATAATGTCTTCATGTTAGCGACCACATTTTTTTTGATTTGAATTGACGAAGTTATTTAATAATAATGGGGGCAAACATCCATACTTCATATACCCAGTGAATATACCACTATATTTGGTAGCCTGCATTTGCTGAATTACTTCGTACACTTTGATAATCTAGTCCAAATTCCGACTTTGGTACCGAACGTGAAGTGTACGTGCCCCCTCAATAAACGAGAATACCGTTATGCAGATGTGTATGTAGAAAGACAACACAAATCAAGTATAAATTGAAACTGGCCAAGTTAATGAAATTTTATTACATCATTACTAATTGTAAACAACGATAATCGAGAGTCCAATAATCACTGACTGCTAATTGCACACAATAAGTCCGCAAGCGTTTTGCTTGTGCATATGACCACCATTGCTAACAATAATATTATGACTATAGTAAATGACTACTGGCTAATATATCAAATTCACCATATGGGTGGGGGTCTCTCCCACAGCCTACCCCCTATTTATAACTGGATATCCAGCCGGCCAGTTTTATTGAGCCCTGACCCCATTAGTGGTCATCTTGAATAGGACCATTCATTAGTGGTTAGGGCTGGTAGTTACGCAGATTGCCTACACTGTCAGAGGGTCAGTGGACACATTTAGCATCTACTACCCAAACATTATATACAATCCAGTACGTGTACATTGTTTAAAATACACATTTATTAAAAAAATCAATGCAAATTATAAATTCAACATGCTCAGAAGTAGCAATTAATCTGTGATTAACCACAGGTACACATGAATGCATGTCTCCATGCCATGCCCCCC